>JANPWX010000219.1:1137161-1204503 GCA_024734555.1 Trochalopteron elliotii
CGGGGCAGGGCCGCGGCCCCGTTGCCCCTCTGCCGGGAGAGCGGAGCCCCGGGGCTGTGCCCTGAGGAGGCGGCGGGGCTGTGACAGCCGCGGCCGTGGTTGGTGACAGCGCAGCAGTGCTGCTGTGCGGGAGGGGGCGGCCCGCAGCCGTGTGGCCCTGGGCACTGGGTGGGTGTGAGGCACTGTGGTGCCGGGCCGTGTTTCACACGGGGCCTTGGGCGTGGGATGAGCGATGGAGCGGCCAGAGACCGGCAGCGGAGCTGGGGAAGGGTCTGTGGGGTGTGAAGAGCGGCTGAGGGAGCTGGGGCTGCTCAACCTGGAGAAAAGGAGGCTCAGGAGGGATTTTATCACAATGTTACAACTACCTGACAGGAGAGTGTAGCCAGGTGGGGTCGGACTCGTCTCCCAGGCAACCAGCGACAGGACAAGAGCGCTCAGTGTTAAGCTGTGCCAGGGGAGGTTTAGGTTGGACACTGCGAGGGATTTTCTCACAGAAAGGGTAATTAGACCTTGGAATGGGCTGCCCAGGGAGGTGTTTAAGGGAACACTGGATGTGGCACTCAGTGCCATCCTCTGATTGACACGGTGGTGATCAGTCAGTCACAGGTTGGACTCGATGACCTCAGAGATCTTTTCCAAGCTGATTGATTCTGTGAATACAAACCTTGGCAGAGCAGGAGCTCAGCATTCCCCGCAGGGACAGAGGGAGGGGGAGCAAGGTGCTTCCCAGAGGAATCCATGAACTTAGACAGTGCTGAAATGGGAAGTTTCAGTGGAAGTGCCCAGACCTGCAGGAATCAACACCCTCACCCTCAGTACAGGATGTTCCAGGTGTTTGTGCTCCTCTGTTTGGCAGAACAAGGAGCTGCTGCTCACAGCACAGATGCTGTGGCTGTTGTTCACATCTCCTGTTCCAGGCCTGTCACAGGTGTTTGTTCCATCTCTGCACAGGTTGCCCTTGTGCTCAGCAGCTGCACATGAAGGAGCTGTGACACAGCTGAGTGTTACAGGGCCAGAGCCCACCTGGTGCTCAAAACCCTGACTTTATTCTCTCCAGCTTTACAGGCCAGGTGGGAGAAATCCCCTTCTCTTGCCCACACTTTGCCATTTCACTGACAAACTTCTGGGGAAACTAAGCTGGACCCCAAGACCTCTCAAGTGCTCTCTGTAATGGAACTGAGGAGCTCTCCCTTGGCTCTCAGCTCACCTGGGAACCAGTGTGGCAGCCAGTCCTTGTTCTGTGCAGCCTGCAGTGACCTGCACAGAGGCACCTGGGGGTGTAGATCCACACCCTGCACCTCCCAGGGCACCAGGAGCTGCTCTGGGGCCACTGATTTCCCTCTTAGCACAGGTTGGTGGGCTGTGAGCTGAGCCAGGGTGAGCCAGGCCTTGCTTCTTTCAGTCACTGTGAAAGAGCTGTGTCCTTGAAATGTGATGTCTGAGCACCCAGACAGGGCTCTGTGCTTGGTGCAGTTAAATTTAGAGCAGCTGCAGCTTTGTCTTGACCTGGCTGTATCTTAGTGAAGGCCTCTCACTGTAACAACATCTTATTTAAATATCTGATAATATCTGATAATGCTACCACCTGTTAGCAGTTGGATAACCCATTTATGTAAAAGAAAATAATGATTTGCTGTTGAAGTGCAGCTTGTTGAAATTATTTTGTGGGTGTTTGGAGTCCAGAAGAGGCCATGAAGTTGATGAGGGATCTGGAGCAGCTGTCCTGTGAGAGCTGGGGATGTTCACCTGGAGAAGAGAAGGCTCAGTGGAGACATCACAGCATCTTCTGGGAAGCTGGAGAGGGACTGGACTCTTCATCAGGAGCTGTAGTGACAGGACAAGGGAGAATGGGTTCACACTGAAAGAGGGGACATTTAGGTTTGATATTAGGAAGAAACTCTTCCCTGTGAGGGTGGTGGGCCCTGGCACAGGGTGCCCAGAGAAGCTGTGGCTGCCCCATCCCTGGAAGTGTCCAAGGCCAGGCTGGACAGGGCTTGGAGCAGCCTGGGATAGTGGAAGGGGTGGAATGAGAGGATCTTTGAGGTCCCTTCCACCCCAAACCCTTCTGTGCTGAACGTGCAGCTCTGTGTGTGCCACTTGTGATCAGTGACAGGTTAAAGTGTGATGCCTCAGAGGATCCTGGGCTCAAACACAGCCCTGACTGCAAATGGATCTGAACTGGAGCTGCCTGACTGCTCTCATCATGTTTGTAGGGTGAATCTGTGAGGGAGGTGGAATAATAAACACTAAATAATTCTGTGCCCTGGCTGTGGTCACTGACTTCATTTTGTTCTTAAGTTCTTGCTGCAATTATTCTGTACATGCTGGGTTTCCATGAGCTTAAAACTTGAGTTAGTCTTGGTTCCAGCAGCAACCTTCTGGCTTTCTCTCACCCTGGAAACAAGTGTGGTGGGAAATGTGGGCTCTGCATCTGTTTGTGGGAGAGCAGTGTCCTACATTTTTGTGCAGTGAGTTGTTTTCTGCCTGTTAAATTTGATTTTTTTTTCCCATTAGTGTTTGTGGGATGAAAAGAGCTGTTGGAGGCTAAAATATTTCCTTCCCCTGTGGAAGTACTTGATTTAATTGGGTTCTGTAGAGGCTGGGTGAGAGAGCAGGTGGTCTTCTCTTGCACAGAACTAAATTGTCACTAGTGACTTGTTGCCAAATGTCACTGAAAATGCTCTGCATTGCTCAGGTGATGGATATTTGCCTCAGCACCCAAGAAACCTGTCATGGAACTTCCTGGGCTGAGAATCAGGAGGAAATAAAAAGGCAGCTACACCTGATACTTCTTTGGAGGTGATGGCAGAGCTTTCTCCAAGGGTGTTTGGTGTTGTATTTGCCTGATCTGGTACAGCTTTTGCTCTGGTTTTGGCCTTTTTGGAGTATTCCTTTTGCTCTAAGGGAAGGAGGCAGTGGAGGAAAAAAATTCAGCCACAGTTTTTACTTTATAGGTTGGTCATCCCTGGCTTGATGTTTGAATCTTCCAAGATTTTGTGTCACATGTAAGGCCAGTAATCAAATTTACTAAATTCAGATCTCAACATTATAATCAGGCTGTAGAATACAGTGCTTGGTTCTGAATATCTAAACAGGGACATAACTTCAGGACAAGGAAGACTTCCCTGAGTGAAGGAAAGCAACTACATTCCTCAGAGCCTCTGGGATGTGAGGTGATTTTATAGGACTATAAAATAGAAACCTGGAATGTATTTGAAAGAAATTACTTTACATGGTTTTCAGCATTTGTGCTGGACTTGCCTGGGTTTTTTTGTGGACTCTGAAATATTTGGGATTTATGAATAATTACTTTTTCAAGGCAGTGCTGGGACTTTGAGCTGCCCTGTCCTGCATCTTCTGCACCACATCTCAGGTGGATTGGTGGCTCTTAGGTGGGGACTGATCTGTCCAACTGCTCCCAGGCAGGGTGGCTTTTCTGTGGCATTTTGGGGTGGGGGGAGAGAGAGAGAGGGGATATTTGCTCCCCATTGTGGGGTCAGAAAATAAGCAGAGCTGCTTGTGCTTTGGACTAAAACGGATTTCTCTCAAGCTGTCCTTAAGTTTTGTTCTTATGGACCAAACAGTGTCTTGCTGGATGTTCTGGGAATGCTCTGGAGAGGAAAGGCTGAGGCTTGGTGAGCCTGTGATGTGCCATCCTGGCTGCCTCAGAAATGGGGAATATCCTGAGGCTGACTGAGAGTCAACTCAACAGGCTGTGTGTTTGGAATCCCTTTCTATATCAGGCTCTAATTTCTAATTTCCATGGTGGTGGAGGGGTCTTGAACAAAGTTTCCTTTACCCCCTTTTTCAGGTCATCCTCAAATAGATTCAGGCTTTGCCAATTACTCTGGTGTTTAGGAAAACCACCTGTGATGTGAAGCTTAGATGGCTGTGGATGGTTTTATTGCTTTCTGCAGAGCTCTGGAGAGATGTCTGTCACCTCCAACTCAAGTGTTCTGCTGAGTGAATGGGAGGAGCAGCACAAGGACCAGAATAGTCTGAAGGGTCAGATGACAGTGCCTTATTGGGTTTTTTTAATCCTGCAAATACCTAGAACTGGTGATTTTATCTGTTGCTGTTCTTTGCAGGGCACCATGGAGAGGTTTTTCCTAGAAGCTGGGCCTGTTCTCTTGAAAGCTGAACTCTGCAGATGTTGGTGTTTGAGTGTGCCTAGCAAAGAAGCTTCATGTTTAGAAGTGTTTTGTATTAGTTGTATTTTGTATTGTCATTTTTCTGGCTGTTAAATGTATAGGAGAACAGAAATACAAGGTATAGAAAAACTTGTATCCCTCACACAACTTAGTGGATTATTTTGTTTTCTTGGCTTTACCATTGCAATTTTTTTGCTGGGGCTTATGCTGTGTCCTTTAAAGCCTTTGTTGGAGAGCTTTATTTTGGGGAATTTAGGTGCAGAAACAGTGATGCTTTTTCCCCACTGTATTTCAGAGCTTGATAAAATGGTTGTATTTGGTTTGGGGGGGGTGGGAAACAGAGGAAAAAAACCTAAGGCTGCCATAGAGCAGGACAAAAGCAGTGGCTAACAGCAGTACATTTCTCAAGGTCATTTAGGCAGATAAGGGCTAGGTCTGCTTGCTTTTGCCATGTCCTAATTTTTGTGCTTACCTCCCTGCTGAACCTGTCATGAAAACTGAGCTTCCCATTTTAAGTTGAATATGAGATGTTAAAATGTATTTTAGCTGCCACATGTACTTTGAAAGCTCAGCTCTTAATTTTGCAGGGTGTATTTTCCTGCTGTGGTGAGGTGCCACTGTTGTGTGCCTGTAATCCACTGGCAGCTGGGAGGCTTTAGAGATAAGGGTACAAGTTTAAATAAAGGAGGCAGGGGGGGGAGGAAAATATCCTAAAAGCTGATAATATAAAAATTGCTTTAACACTCTTGCTTTGCCCTTTGCTTGGAGGATTCTGTGCCAGGGTGATCACTGTGCTCTGTATGAGCAGGGGTTCACAAAGCTCCCCTGAGTTGGGAGTTGACACCCCTGGTGCCAGCAAAGCTGGTCCTGAACACCTTTGTACTTGAGGTCAGCCAGCTTCTGCTATCCACAGACTGGTTTTTTCTTTTCTGGAGTTTTTCCTGGAGCAATTTCACCTCTAAAGGATTATCCATAACTTGTAAGTCATGGTAAATAACTACTGACAGAAAGAGAGTTCTTGAAGAGGGTGTTAAAATCAAATGTCCCAAAACATGTCAGGGTATGTTACACCTGACACTGTTCCTTTTGGTCTATGTTGTAAGTTACTGTATGAAAGTTGGTAATAGATTGCTGTAAAATGTAATTTAAAAATTATATTTCAGTGTTGAAGTAGTCAGAAAACATCTCTGCTCTTTGTATTTCATTAAAATTCTCTTCATCCCAAACATAAGGGGAAAGTAGGTGGGCAAAGGGCTGAATCCATGAATGCAGTACAACATTTAACAAAAGAGTAAAGCATCACCTGGCCCTCCCTCCTGGAGAGGACAAGGTGTGTTAATGCTTTCAGAACCAGCTTTCTGGGGACTTACTGGAGGTGTTGATGTACAAAATGCTTGTCATGAGAGCTTCACTACAGGATTGCAGCTGGTCCCAGTGAAAGGTTTTATTCTCTAGCTCTGACATTTCTGACACAGAAAAGTTACTGCCTTTCCAAAAGGAGACAGGACAGAATGGGCTATAAGGAGAAAATGGTCCCAAACTTGGAGCCCTTTTCATGGAAGGCATTGAACAGAATGTTTCCTATTCTCTTTCTAAAAGCAGTGCCCTCAATCTTTCAAGATTATTTCAAATAGCTTTTTTCCAGTACCCTGTGGTTCTGCATCTTGGGCAGTTGTTTGTTCCTCTGCAGCAGAAGGTAGTGTCAACAACCAGAGTTACTGTAGGTGTCCTTCTGTTGCAGTGAAACAAATTTTAGAAATCTTTGGATATATTGGTAATTTGAAACATATCTGGGTAAAATGCTCTTTCATCTGCTCCTGTTGCTTATTCTCTGGTGAAATCCAGTTATAATAGAGTGAGATGAGTGTCTTGGTAAAGATTCCATTCATTGATTTTCTTTTTGCTGGAAAAGGCAGCAAATGCTGTAGCATACCACATACTTTATATTTGTTCTGTAACTACTTCACTCTGCACTTGCTTATTACAGCAAAATACTTTATGTGGACAAGGGGAGCTGTGAGACTGCAGTTTGCCTGTCCCTGGGAGGGTGTGAACTAGGGTGCAGCACCCAGGGAATGCACCTGGCTGTTTCTGGGATGGGTTTCCACCAGTTGGCTCAGAGAGCAGCTGGGAGAGCTTGTGTTGTCAGCACCCACCTGTACAGCTGTCGTTAGAGATTGAGCTTAACTTTTCACTTGTATTAAGTGATCTTTAGGTGTGTGTCTCAGTTTATTTGCTTACCTCAGTTCCCTTACTGTGATACCTGACTGTCTCCTCTTTCCTGTGAATAAACTCCTTTTATCCTGGCTCAGCAGGGAATGGCACTTTCCCCTCTGGAAGGGTTGGAAGCAGAGGCACAAGCAGCATTAGATGTGTTTGTGCTGTACTGACCACTGCAGGAAATGGAAACTAGTTCTGGACTGATAATTTACCCACTGGCTTATTCCTCACACAGTAAACAAAAGTGATCCAGTGTCTTTGACAGGGAGTTCCCAAACCTGTCCTTGTGCTGTGTGTGTTTTCACTCTGTCCCTCTGCTCCCCCAGGGATGTGTGAGTGTGCATTTCTGTGTTTCTGGGGGTGCAGGAGGCAGCACATGTCCTCCCACACACCTCTGCTGGGGGCAGCTTCTCCAGGACAGAGTTGGTGGGTTAGTTTGAACCCTCCTCTTAGCAAGATTTAGCTTGTCAGCTATCCATTGAGCAAATAATCCTGAATATAATGTTCCAGGGAGTAAATGTCTGCTTATGATCAGGAAGAGGAACTGGGTGAATGTGATCTTAATTAAGCAAATATTAAAAGCAAGCAGAAAATTGTTTGCTTTACAAATGAAGCACCTTGTTACAAATCCACCTGTATTGTGAATACCTGAGAGAAGATTGGCCTGGGGTCAATGCTTTATTGGGAAAAAGAGTGTTTAGTTGTGGTGGCTGAAACTTCAGCTATGCTGATAATGCCTTTATCTCGTTTTTATAGATTGCTGCTAAAATTGGAGATATTCCTCACTTGAATAATTCCACAACCCTTGTGGACCCGTCAGTCTACGGTTATGGAGTGCAGAAAAGGCCCCTGGATGATGGAGGTAAGAGCTTCCTGTGATCAGTCACTCTGGTGGATGCAGCTCCTGAAATTCATCTCTGGAGGCAGCTGTTTGTTTTCAGGATGGAAAATGCAAGATGCCCTGTGCTGTTTGCTCTTACCTAGATTGCACAGTGTGCTCAGGCATTGGTATTAATGTGAAGCAATTCTTTGTTAGTTCACGACCTTTGGGAATTAACAAACAAACTGTGTCATTTAAATCTTGGTCTGTGGTAGTTGAGGGAGGGAGGGAGAAGGATTTGCTTATTGGGCCTGTGCTGGAGCCCATGTATAGAGCACCAGGTGTACACAGTACATGTTCTGCCCTTATTTCCTGAGAGCAGGGATGTGTAGGGCCACTATTATACATGTTCTTTCCCTCTGTGACCACAGTCACAGCCCAGGAGCTGAGTTGCTGTCAAGTTCTGCTTGCTTTGTACATGAATTTTAAGGAGAAAAGGTATTTATGGAAGATGATGCATGTTGGAAGGAAACTTCCTGTATTAGCTTAAGCTTTCTCCATTGTTATTTGAGAATTTTTAAATCTCTGAAGAATTTAAAATTAACTATAGCCAAAAGATAGTTTATTGCACAGACCATAGCTGGTAACTGTCATAAAATATTGTAGGAATTGTTACCATTTCAAAATAAGCCACTGGTTTCTTATCTTTGGTGGGAACAACAAAAGTCTTAGAACAAGAGTTTTTTAGGTTTTATAAGTCTAATGATATACATCATTACAAGAAGTGTTTAAACTGTATTATCTGCTGCTGTACAGATGCAAAGAGCTCACCTTTTCTTGTGAAGAAATAAAAAGCATGGCTGTGTCTTCCTTTCTGCTATTTCCTCTGTTATTTTCCCTGACACTTGTAGCCCTGCAGGGTGGTTCTCTCCCCCATGGATATGTTCAGGAGTACTGAGGAGATAAGCCAAGCTGCTGCCTAGCACTTCATTTTGAAAAGAAATTCTTTCTGTCTGATACAGAGGCTGAAAATAACTGCACGTCTGCTCCTCAGTCTGAAAAAACATGCTGGAGCATGGGGAGAAGTTTCTTTCATGTGGAGCTTCTGGCTTGCTAACATTACTGTTTTCTGAACAGATGCCACCACCCACTTCTGTTCTCTGCTCTTGGCTCTGTTTGAGCAACAGGTTGCTGCTGCTCCTTTGGTTTGGGATTTCAGGAGAGAATGGATTTATCTGGGTGAGCCCCCACACTTTGTATCTTGGCCTGGGGCATCCTGTTGTTGAGAAGCCAGAGGTCTGGCCTTGCTGGTGTGTGCTGGCTCTGCAGGGGAAGGTGCTGGGCAGTGTTGGGGAATGCTGAACAGCTCTGAGCTTGCTCTGAGTAGCTGAGGGACGTGGCTGTGTGTGAAAAGGAATAAAAATAGCCTTCTGGGAAACAGTCATTCACAACATTGGCCCTGCATGTGTGTTTTTCATTGATTCATCAGGCTGAACTCGAGGTCTGACCTCTTGACATAATGGGTTTTATGGAATGGTCGTGGTGCTTTAGTGACAGGCTGGACTTTGTGCTTAAACTTGCACTGACGAGCCCCAGAACTTGGTGATCCTTGTTTGTGTTGACACAGACCCTGTCAATACAGTAGCACTCTGGGCCATAAAGGTGCATTACTGCTGCTTTTTTCTGCTGTGTAGATAATTGCATGGAGTGGGTATTGTTCCTGGGAGAGCCTCCCAGGGTGGCCATTCCTGACTCCTGGATCAGCAGTTGTTCTGCTCACCCTGTCCTCAGCACTGGACCTTGTCTTGGAACTGTTTTTAAAGTAGCTCCAATGCTGTGTTTGCCCTTGGGTTGTTCCTATACGTTTGTATATAACTTTGTCCAACTCCCCTCACAAAAATGTGGTCTGTGAGATCTTTGAAGGAGAAGAGAAATGGCAGAAGTAATGTTTCGAAGGGCTGGAATGTGACAAAGAAGCAGGAATTGTCAGGGTAGGAATAAGGTTGTAGCACTTCTTTCAGCTTGGGTCATGTTGGGTTTTATTTCTAATGGTATTAGTAGGTCCTGTACTGAGATGGAGCCATGTAGGGAGTTCCCCCCTACATGTGGGATCCTCCTGTGCTGTTCTTCACCTGCAGCCTGGCAGAGCAACTCCTGAAGCTGTGGCTGCTTCTTGCTCTGTTGTGGTGTGATCCATGTCTTGGTCTTGGGCTACCTGCTCTTGCTGTCATGTAATTAAATGTCTATAATGCAGCTTTAGCTTTAAACATCTGGAAGATGGAAGTTGCTTTTAATACGACACTTAAATTAAGAAAGCATTTCCTATTTGGATGATTTTTTAGTTCTCTGTTGGCTGCAAACAAGGGATGTTGGAATTGCATGCCCACACTTTCCTCCATTTTCTGCTTGTCTGTGAACCACAGTTTGCAGATGTTGTCAAGAAGTGATTTTGTTGTTACACATGCTCTAGAAATGTTACAGTGCATGGATTTGGATACATTCTACTGCTCTGGATGGGCTGGAAACAAATCTGGTGGGAAATTTCCCCCTGTACACTGCATGCTCACAGCTGGGTGCAGGTCTCACTGCTTCCTTATGCCACTGCAGCTCTTGGGAAATTAATGCTGTTCCTAATACTGCTGGAAAAATGGTCTCCAGAGGAAGTATTTAAGGTGACAGGAGAACTGTCTGTCTCTCAGGACAATTTTATTCTTCCCATCTGTTTTTGTAAACAGCTGCTGCTGTGGCTGCCTGATGCCACCTGAGGAAGTGGTCTTAAGGCAGGTGTCAGTGTGTTGATCAAAACAAATTCAGCTGCTTTTAAAGCATTTCCAGGAAAAAGAGGATGTGTGAGTGTTTTTTGCACTTCCCTTAACATAACCCTCATCTGAACTGAGGATCAGCAGGATCAGCCCTGGTAACCTGGCTCATTGGTGTTAGATGGGGCTTCAGACTGATTATTTCTCTTTTTCCTGGCTTTTTTTTTTCCCTTTTCTGCAAACAGCTGTAGTGCAGGGAAGAGATCAAGTTTATTTGTACTTCTCCTGGGAAGTCACAGCTGGCATTTCTGTGGCCACTTGCAGAGGTTAATGTTTCTCAGGGAAGGGGAGCACTAGGGACAAGTGAGACTGAACTGCAGAGAGACCTGGTGGCATCTTGCCTGTGGCTGCTGCTGAGGACAGACCCCAGCCCTCCTGTTAAGGGCCAACTGCTGCCCCTGGCCTCCATTCTAATTAAAAGGTCCCTCTAATTATCAGCACAGATTAATAAGTTTGTTTAATGCTAAATAATCTTTAAAGAAGTAGACTCTTTTTGTTCAAAGGAAGCAGGGATCTAGTCTGCTGCAGGGACTGATGGACAGAACATTGCCCTTTGTTTGCCCTGCTCTGGGCTGCTTTAAAGGAGTGTCCTGTGAGATCCATAGGATTAAGCAGCAGCATTACAGCTGAAGGCTGGGGCATCCTTTGATTCTGGGAAAACAAAGGTGAGAGACCTTGGAGAAGCCTCACATCCCCCTCTCTCCACTCCTCTCTCCTCCTGAAGCTCTTTGGAACATTCAGATCTGAAGATGACCTGTTCTGGTGTAATAAAACTTGATTGTAGTAGAACCAAGGGCTCAAACATGACATGATCCTGCTGTACAGAATACTTTATTCTTTTCCTCCAATGTGTTTTCAGTGAAAATAGTGGTGGGCAGAAGGGAATTTTATCCCTGTCTTACTGCTAATGAAAATCAGTACTGATGCTCTTTGACACATCTGCAGCAGCAGTAGGACCAGGGCAAAAGTCCAGATCTCGTGGCAAAAGATTTTGTTTAATGCACAAAATGCCACTGTTCTTCACAATTGTAACTTTACAGATGGTCACTTTTTAAAATAAGACGTTTTAAGGAAGGGGAAAAATCCTCCAAAGATTTACAGTGAAGTCAGAAACAAAAATTATTAGGATCTGACTATTTAATTAAAGAAAAACCTATTGACATTTAATGATGGAGAATTAGGGTAACTATCTTTGTAGCTTTCTGAAAATTATGGTGATCCCATTTTGGCTCTAAAGTATGAAAAGCAGCCTTGTTCCACAGCTCTCAAGGAGATGTCACTCTGATTTTATTCTAGCCATGAAGATATTCCTGAAGAGATTGTATATTCCCATCATGCACATTAATTTAGTGGGAGGTACTGCTCTGTTTTATGGGTGGAAGAAAAATCCACATTTGTTTTGAGTGTCTGTTAGGTAGAATTCAGTTAAGGTGAAGCGTAAAGCAGAATGAAGAGTTATCAAGCAGCAGGTGCCATTAATAGGAAATTGTGCTGATTTTATTCAGTGTTTTTCCTTATTTGCAGTAAAATGACTGCAGTTACAGTTAAATTGTACTGAATAGATGTAAAAGGGGGAAATATGTATGTGGCTTGTCAGAGTTCAGCCTCCTCGTTGGTGTGGAGGGAGGCAGTGGAATGGTGCATCAGCTTCCAGTATTGTGGCTGCCCCAGCCCTGCCTCTCTCTTAGTCCCTGTTTTTCAGGGGAAAATGGCCATGTTGGAGAAGGAATGGACCTTTAAGTTGTTGGAATTGGGAGCCACATCACTTTTTCCCCCCCAAAACAGAGAGAAATCATAACTGACTTGAAATAAATCATTTCCATTTCTCTCCATTTGCAATCAATCTCAGTTTTTTGAGAAGTTATTAGTGAGCTGTGGAATGAATGGTCTTTCACATAAGTTATTGTGACATAATTTTTCCATACTAATTTGTACAATAAACATGCATTAAGGCTGGTATCTCCCTTTGGGGGTGAATGGCTTACTCTATTTGGGTAGTACTCAGAAAGGGTTGGAGAGACATTGTCACCTACATCTAAAGTATTAATTCCCTGTTTGATTTAACTTCCTGTGCTCATACAGGTTTCCCCTCAGAAGTTGTCTTTCTCAAGTGTAGGATTGTGTCACAAGATGAAGGCTCTTCCCCTCGGTGTGTGAACTTGGGGAGTTGATTATAGGATGTGTCTCTGTCTCATAATTTGTGGGCAGCGGCTGCAGCGGAACAGATTTCTGAGAGAGCTGTTCTGGGGAATTGAAATGTGGAGATTTAAATACAGCCTTTGCAGAGTTAAGACCACTCTTTCTGGCATCTTGATAACGAGTGGCCTTGTCTGTGGCAGCCCCACACTGCACCAGTACCACCAGACCTGCTGCAATATTTCAACCTGGAGTTGAAATATTCTGGGTGCAGTTTGGTTGTATTTGCTCAGCTCTGTGGTAGAAGCTTATCAGCCGGAGCAAATATTCCCCATTACATCACCCACCTTTTTCAGCTGCAATATTCATAGTTATCAAATTAGAGCTTTTCATGTTCAGGGTGAGAATATGCAAAGACAAATCTAAGGGAGTCAATTAACACAGCAGTTGTCTTATCACTGAGCTGAGGAGAGTAATAAAATAGATACACTGTCGATATTTTGGTCCTGAGCTGTCATGGAGGTATTGACACACAGCAGAAATACATTGTTGACTCTCTTTGTCTCTTTGCTTGGAGTAAAGTGTTTGGCCACAAACTTGATGCATTTTTCTACCAGATTTACAGTGTGTTGGATGCATCCACTTTCTATCCCTGCCAGCTGATTGCCAATTTATTTCAGGTCAAAGAATGTGCAGCTTGCTGCAAGGTAGTTTGAAACAGCATCTTTATTATCACAGCTCACATGTTGGCCAGTTTCATTTGTTTTGTTCCGTGCCCTCCAGGCATGCAATATAATCTTTCAGCTGGTTGTTAGCACCAAATGGTCTGTTTTTTAGCTGGTTTGCTGCAGGCAAAGTCCAGTAGGAAGCCCAGCAGGGCTCGTGTTCCCACTTTGCATGAGTTGGTCTAATGATATATTCCCAATTAACATTTGGAAGAAAAATCTAATCTGTCAGGGCTGGGGGGAGAAGTCTGTCTCAGGGCTGTCAGTAGGGAGACAATTGCTAATCATAGATGGACCACCAGCTAACACGGCAGAAATGCCTGGAATGTGTTCAAGAACATGTGTTTTGTTGGGTTGAAACACTGTTTGGGTGCCACGAGGTTACTTAACAGCCCTATTCCTTTAACAGGTCTCCGTGTAAGTGGGCTCCATGGAGCACAGATCAGAGACACAGAGAGAAGTATGTGCCAGCCGTGTCTAATGCTTGGACTGAGGGAATCTCTGAGGCTGCTTGGCTTTTATTCTTGTTTTTTAATGCACACTGGTCTCCTTCAAATTTCTCTCCCTCCTCCTCCCTCCCCCCCTTTCCCTTTTTTTACTACTTTGGGCTTAATTTGGGAAGGGGGGAGGTTAGTTGCAGGGATTTGGATTTGGGCAGGCAGGATTTTCTCCCATGACTCTCAGCATGGGGAGACGTGGATCAATTCCCTATCCTGTGTTCAGCTGGACACTGGGCTATGGTGTGTGTTGATCAAGAAATCCCCTCCTGTTTTGTACCACATAACGCATTCATTTCAGCCACTGAACCTAAATTACTGTTTTGCTTTTCTTTCTTTTTTGATGAAACGGTAAGAACTCTTTCTATAGGGATGAAGTTAGTTTATCCGTGCTAATGCTTTGATTTTTTTCCCTTTTTTCTCTCTCTGCCACAGTAGGTAACCAGTTAGGGGCCCTGGTACATCAAAGGTAAGCAGTGGGTTATGTTTTATTATTTATTGATCAATTCTAATTGTTTATTGATCCACCATCTGTAGTAGTGTTAGGAAGTCAGAGGTTGAGAATGTGGAAAAACTGTCAGCTTGGGTTTTCTCCAGCCTGGGTTGTTTGTTCTGATAAAAAAAAAAAGAGGAGTTGGTGTGAAACTTGAAAAAAATCTGCAGGCCCCAAAAAATGAAATTCTCTCTCCTTTCCTTTCCTCTGCCCTGGCAGGGGCAGAAAAGAAAAAGTGTAAAAAGGTCTGGCATTTTGGCAAAAGATGGAAGTCTCAAACAGACACATGTTACTGTTGTTATTATTTAGTTTTGTTGGTGTAATATGACCTGGGATGACTCCTTTGTCAAAGATGGTTTGGGAAGACTGAAGCAAGGATGAGTTGTCATCCAGCGTGTCTCAGCATCCAGTAAAAATGTAAAATTCTCAGTTTTTCTCAAATCCTGCTCTTGAAGAGTTTTCTATGTTGTTTTGAAGGGAGGAACATTTCTAAAGCTGGATTAGCCTGAAGGGTGAATAGTGGTGCATTTCCATCCTAACCAGCTGTTTGGGGCCTCAGCAGAAGGGACAAACAATATGCAATGAAGGCTGTACAACCTTAAATTTTTAATGGTGAAGTTAAAGCTAATATCCTACTAGAGCATCCTAGAAAGGGGTAGGCAGTGTTAGTACTTTTTCTGCAACTTAGCTAATCAAGTCTAGTGTGTATTTTATACTTTTCCTGACTGATCTAAAGCAAAAGAACGGGAAGATTTTAATATTCCTCCACACAAAACCTGCACTGAACTTACTGTGCAGGTGTTTTATTGCTTTTGAGATTGCTGAAAAAATTGTACATAATGTATATTTGCAAATTGCATGTTCATGCTGTTGTGTTTTCTACAAGACAGAAACAGCTAAACAAAAAAAAACCAATTCAAGTTAATTGCTTTCTACTTGACTATGATCGGGTTTTAGGAAACTACTTTGAGTAATCTGTTTTGAAGCAGACACATTGAAAATGTCCAAAGAGCAGTAGTTATGGAAGTCTTGAGATAATAAGAATTCAGAGGATAATTGAAGACAATTTTTATTAATTCCAAGGAAAAGAATGATAAGGACAAGCAGGTGAAAAAAGAGTCCCAAAACACCAAACCTGTGAATATCAGAAGGGAGATTTCATGTCAGGACTGGCTTTGGTTGGTGTCTCCTGGGAAGAGAATATCCAGAAGCACTGGGCAGACACTGCTGATTGGAAGGTCCAGGCTCAATGATAAGGAAACTTTGTGCTTTTTTAGTTAAATCTGTCTGGAGCTGGAATGACAAAAAGAGCTTCTTCCATCAGCTCCCTTCAAGATACCAGAGATAGACTGGAAATGGATCCAGCATAGGAGGAATTGTGTGACCATGAGAAGTCCCTTCCAAAACAAATGATTTTGACAGTGATGTGCTTTTATTGGTGTGTGCAGAATCCCTGTGCTGAGCCCAGGCTCCATGGCAGGGGTGTAGTTTCTTCCAAATTGTTCTTTGTAATGACTTTGATGGGGTTTTCTTCCTTTTTTTTTTTCCTTTTATAGGGCTGTAATAACAGAAGAGTTCAAAGTGCCTGATAAAATGGTTGGATTTAGTAAGTACCTTGGATGCTTTTGATGCTTCTTGATGTGTTTTCTGTGCAGGAATGCTGTTGATTCTGACACAAGTTTTTGTGCTTATTAGCCTTGGATAAGCCTTGTTTAATGTTGTCTCCATGGGGAGACGTGTTCCATGGGGAACAGAGGATCTGTGTTTAAAATCCAGATGCAAGCTTTGTGGAAAAGCTTGGTGTCCCAGTAATAAGAACAAGAATGTTTGGTACAGGTTACTGAGCATTTTAGTGATTTTTCTCTTTTGAATTCCCATTAGCACAGTACATAAACAAGTCAAAAGTGAATTTATTGCCCTTCATTTACTTTAAGTATGTGAAACTGTGAGAGTTGAGGAAGGAAAACAACATTTAAATGTTAAAATATGAGTTGACCAAAGGCAAGTTAAACAGAATTTTTAATTTCTCACACATTTGCTGCAGGGAAACTCAACCAGACAAGAGTTTTTCCTAGATTTGCATTCCTGATACTGTTCTCGTTCAAGCTTGATCCTAATTTCTCTCTTCCTCTTAATGATCATTACTCTGGCTTTCAATGGCACCTCCTGCTGATGTGTTACTGCAGTGATTGCATAGACTCTTCCACTGCTGGGTCTCTGTGTATCCCTTCCAATTTGATATATGGAGAGTAAAGAGGAAAATAACAGCCCGTGGTAATTACCCCATAGAGTGCCAAGTTTTGTCCCCACTCTAAAGACACTGTAAGACTGTAACTCAAATTCCTGCAAAGGAAAGGCTTCCTCCTCTCCTGCCACACTTCATTTGCCACTCCTGGTGCTACACATGGAGGATGTTGGCCCTGGGAGAGGGGAGCTTGCAGGCATCATCTGTGTCTCACCCTGGTTCAGGGGCAGACAGATATGAGGGGGATGCAATCCCACAGCTGAGATGCTTCTTTGAGCCAGGAATACCTGGTTGACTTGACAGCTTTGTTGCTTTTGCAGTCTGGGAAGGGGAGGAATGGTGATGGACACAGTCTGTGCTCTGGGTGTCTTGTTGTGGAACAGTGATGTGTCAACTCTGAGAGTAAAGGGAGAGGGATATTGGTGTTCCCTGGAGGTTGATAGAGCATTTCAGGATGTGGTTCTGTCTGAGTGCAGACAGCCGAAGAGCATGTCCATTCAAAAATGGCAGTAAAATAGAAATTATAAAGAACCTTTTTTTAGTACCCCAAATAACTGGCTTATTGGTTCAGATTGAACAAGATGTACTTAAATTACTCTCCTAGCATCACCCAGACAAGTGCTTTATTTCTTTCATACTTACTTCTTTCCATTCCTGTGCAAGACAGGCTTTTTTGTTTTGTTTTTCCAAGCAAATAGAATAACGTTCAGCAGTATTTTAATGTTTTTCTGCTTTGATAAATTTGGTCATGCTGTGGATGCTTCTTCTGCAGTCCTGGAGTCAAACTGTTCCTTTATTGCTGCAGCAGAGTGAAAGGGGGAAGGTGTTCTGCAGTTTCCAGGAAAAACAGTTTGTTCTGATGCTTGTTGAACTCATTTCAGTAATCGGCAGGGGAGGAGAACAGATCTCACGGATTCAGATAGAGTCTGGCTGCAAAATTCAGATTGCTCCAGGTAAGCCACTCTTTGTGTGCTGGGTGAACAGGTTTTAATGTCAAAGGCTGTTGTGTCCATTAGATCAGGCACTTCCCATGCTCACAGTGTTATCACCATTAACATGGATACAGACAGCCATGGGAGAGCTGTTGTGGGACCCACCTCCCAACCAGGGTAGAAAACAGGTTTGTCAGGTGGTTTGGGGAATGGAACAGTGAGGGAACTGGCTTTAACCAGCAGAAGGTTGCAGAGCAAATGAACAATCCATGTTGTGCTTAGACCTGAAGCTGTTGAATTTTCTCACTTTGCTCAGCTCTGTGGTTTGCCTCTGACTGGTCTGGTCAGCTCCAGCTCCTGGCAGTAGACATTTCAGAAGGGTTGGCAGCAGCTCTCCATACAGCTTGCTTTGCATCATAAAAAATGAGACCATTTGTCCAAATGGGATCATTTGGTGCCAGATTGCTTTGGGTACAGCAATGCTGTACAGGGAACTGTTGATCAGTGTTATCTGAGTTTTTACCCCTCCCTTCAATTGGTGGGAAAGGCTTTAAAAGAATGCAGACATCCAGTAAATCATTTAAAATATGTTGATCCTGGATGTCTTTGAATTTTTTAGCATGCTACGTGTGCAGGTGGGTGGTGCTTCCATTGGTGCTTCATGGTCCCTGAAATAGCTGCCACATTTTTCATTCCATGCATCACAAGTTGTCTCCTTGTTTCCTTTGCAGACAGTGGTGGGATGCCTGAGAGACCCTGTGTACTCACTGGGACACCAGAGAGCATTGAGTGAGTTCTGATTTCATTTCTCTCCTTTTTCCTTCTTTCTCTTCTCCCTAATGCTGTGCTCTGTCAGTGGTGCTACTTTGGTTATTAGCCACACCAGCAAATGTTGGCCTAGAGAAACTTGAGGGTCTCTGGAGCATAGAACCTCTTGGTCTGATGCTTTAAACTGTGCACCTCAAAGGCTTTTTTTTTTTTTTTTCCACTTGCAGTTTGAATCCTCTGCAGAAATTCCTTTGGAATTCCCCTGTGCAGGGTGAGGTTGCTCTTAGGGATGCAGTTCTGTAACTGCAGCTTTCCAGGATACTGAGCTAAGCTGTTGAAGGGCACTTCTCTTCCCCCCTTCGTTTCCCTACTCCTTTTGAGATGAGCATCCTTCCAGCTGAAGAAGGGCTGCATGAGGCCTCTAAAGCCTGTGGGTGCCACTCCAGGATACCCTGGAGGTGTTGGTGTTGTTGCAGAGCAGCATGAGGCCCACTGGGTGCTTGTCTCTGCATCGCTGCCAACAAGAAGCAAAGGACTGAACCCAAGTCTTGATTCTGCTCCTTGCATGGTAGAGACACGTGGCCAAGCCAGCAGGGATTTCTATCTTTAGACCTATAGAAACTTTAGGGACAGTGTTTCCTCCCTCCCCCTTCCCAGGAGCTGAGTTTGAGACTCTCACAAACCAGTTGAGGACCTCCTGCTGGAACTGGATCCAGGATCCTCAGGCTTACAGGAACACACTTAACATATGGAGCTGCTCTTTCTCTCCCCAGCCTTTGGGTAGGTGGGTTTTTTAAAATCCATCTGGAAATCTTTGAGTTGCGTTTGAAAATACATTGGTGCAAAGCCTGTCTCTCTAAAGAGAAGACACACTCATCATTCTTCCATTCCTAAAGAGATCTAAGGGTACTTACATCTCCTTATTCTACCATAATACTGCAAGCAGTGAGCCAGAATAAATATAATTGGCAAACTCACATTATAGGGCAGGCAGTGTATTCTTGCTGATATTGAAGTGGTTTTCCCCCTTTAGCAAAGGATATTTAAGAACAAGAGCAAAATAGTAAAAAGCTGGGATGCCTCAGGGGATGCAGTTGTGGGAAAATGGGAGAGAGGTCTAGTTAAGACTTTGTGGTTCTGAAATAAGCAGTTAAATGTACTCGTGTCCAAGGCTGTCTTTAAATAAAATGTGAGTAAATTTGAAAAGTGAGACTATTAAATTCGTGAAACAGAACATGGACATGGAATTAAGTTAAATTTAATTTACTTTTGTGGTAAAATTCTGGACAAATTGGTTGTTTGAACTGGTTTTTTTCAGGCTGCTTGTAGAAAAAGGAAGTGAAGTAAGGAAACCATTCTAGGTGTCAGACTTCTTTGAGGAGGGTTTTTTGAGGAATGTTTTCATTAGTTACATCTCGTGACAAACTAATAGGGTTAATTTTCACGTGACCCCTTCTCATCTGAAATATGTTGTGTATTAACTGTTGTGATCTCTATATTGTCACTAAAAGAACTTCGCACAAAATATGAAGTCAGATGAATAAAACCTCCTAAGACTTTTCCAGAATATTTAAAGCAGGCTTCCAGAAATTCCATCTTTTCCCTTTTGTTGTGAGAAAGTCAAAGGCAAGCAGTGCTCTGCTCTGAGTGCAGCCTCAGAGCACCACCCCCTGAGCTGCCTTGGGGGAATGTCTGCTTGCAGGGATGGCTTTGTACTGGTTCTTCAAATCTCCAGAGAGAAGGTGGTCATCCTTAGGGTACCTGATATGGCTTGGTGTGAAGTGCAGAAAGGGGAAGAAGCTGCATTAGGCTGTACAGGGAACCAGTGAATTTCTTCTGCTCTCAGAAGGGTTGTGGGACAAGGGCAGGAATGGGATGTGCTGATATAGGAGTCTTCAAGATGAAGGGAAACCCTGTCAGTTACCTCTGACGTGCTAAAGATTTTAGAGAAGGGATCTTTAATCTCCCAAATGCTTCTTTGTGTGTCTCTTCTCACCAGGAGTAGAAGAACCCAGTCTTTCACTGGTGGCTGCTGCAGTATCCCTGCCTCACTTCGTGGTGTAGCTTCAGCACCTACTGCTTGGAGCAGAGGCTGTGTTAGGACAGTGTTCTGGTGCTGCTGGTAAGAGCAGGTAGAGAAGAGCAAAGCAGTTGCCTGTGACTGATCAGAGAATGGTTAATCCATGGGCTGTGGCAGTATCAGAGCAGTTTGTGTCTTTTTGTCCTGACTGAGAAGGAGAACAGAGCTTGAGTTTTATTATTGTATATGTGTTAGAAAAGTTAAAACCTAGAGCATCTTCATTCGAAGTAAGCACCCCAAATGCTGTACTTCAGCTGTTGTCCTTAACTTCCTAAGAGGTCAGAGCATGCTGCTGCTCTTCCTTTTCTCTTCCCCTTCAAAAAATCAAACTGCTTATAAGTAATCATGATAGGGGAAAATAGACATCAAAGAGTTGATTTGAAAAAAAGGCAAACATTGTGCTGACTATGGTTTCCTCCATCTTTCCACTTCTCCTCTCCCCGATCGCTCTCCATTCCGATGGTTCCTGCTCTCTTGGTCACGTGGAGCAATGTTGTCTAATGGTTGTTTCCCTCGATTCTTTTCCCAAGACAAGCAAAACGGCTACTGGGGCAGATTGTAGATCGCTGTCGGAACGGACCTGGTTTTCACAACGATGTTGATGGCAACAGTACCGTTCAGGAGATTTTGATCCCGGCATCCAAAGTGGGTCTAGTCATCGGCAAAGGAGGTGAAACAATAAAACAGTTGCAGGTGCGCAAGATGCATTTCCTTCAGGGCTCTCTTCCCTACTGCAGCTTCTCTAGATCCACTGGAGCAGGCTGAACTGGAGAGCCTTGAATGCTCTAACCTTCTCCAGCAGGGACTACTCTTCTGCCTTCGGAGATTGGACTCCAATCCAATCCTGTGTTACGAAATCAGCTACACAAGTAGTGGAGTTTTGCCAGAACTGTGACAGAAGCCCTTGTGCTGTAGATAACACTTGGTGTGTGCTGTTTAGGAGGGGATCCCTGTAGCTGAGGAAGGGCCATGTCTGCTCTGCTCTGCAGTATTTTTAATGCCAGCCATACTCTTGTAGAGTGCTCTGCTTCTCTTTTGTTGCTGATCTGTGGTAAAGCTGCCATGTGTCATCTTTTTTTCTCATCCCACCCCTTTCTAGTTAAGTGTTGTGTTATGTATAAACTGTGTTCCTGGACGTTCTTTATTCCTCCATCTGGTACAAGTTTTTAAAGAATAGAGGGTTATAGCAAAATATGTAGGGTCAAAAATGGAGGGGTTTTGAGTGCCCTGATTAGACCTCTGTCATATAATTTGGAGGCTGGTTACTTAATAACTGTTACATGCAGACAGCCACAGATTTTGGAAATGGCTGGAAAGTCAGTAGTTGAGGTAGAGGGGGTTTTTCTTGCAAGGATTTCAGCTATTTGAGAGTCTCAGGAGCAGCGCAATTTCTGGCAGTCTTTTACACTCTAGGACTGTTCCTGAATTTGTGCATTCTGAAATGGTGCTGGTTTGACCTTCATAATGTTTAGTAACCAAAATCTAGTCCCTTGTTTTAGGGACTCTGCTTAGAAAATTGCTCTGTGCTTTTTCTTCAGGAGCGAACAGGTGTGAAAATGATTATGATCCAAGATGGTCCTTTGCCTACTGGAGCAGATAAACCTCTCCGTATTACTGGAGATGCATTTAAAGTACAGGTATGTAACAAAAGCAAACTGCTTGCCCAAGAGAACTGAGGAGAAATTTAAACCTGAGTGTATCTGTGAGCATCTAATGGAGTCAAATCCAACTGTAAATGTAATAATCTTTCCTGGTTTTGTTTGTTCCGTAAGGTTGAGTAGAGCAAGTTAAAACACCAGAGTAGTTTGTTTTACAGCATAACTTAGGAGCTGTCACTCCACATAAATACTGCACCATGGGTAGGAGTAGAGATGAGGAGGAGGGTTTGGAGAAGGTAGTTTGTAAATGCTTTCCAGTCTGTGTGACAAAAAATGAGACCTCTGTGTCACTCAAGCAAATGGGTTCTTAGTAATTGACTGAATCACACATTTGAGACAGTGAACCTTTCACAAAACTACCTCAGACAGCCAACTGACGCAGGTAATTAAAAACCAATCCCACAACAACTCCTGAAACCAAGGGGTTTGCTTAATATTGGTGCCTCAGTCTCCTTGTGTCAGGGTTCTGTAGATGTGGATGTACCTGCAGTACAGAGAAAAACCCCCATCAGTTAGAGACTGGGTCATTGCAGCGTGATGGGAGTGCCTGAATTAGAGCATTAAGGTTTAGCCACGGCATGTTCCACTTCTCAGCAAGTGCCTTTCATACCTTGCTAAGTACTTAAATCTAGCTTAGCATTCCTGTCCCTAATAAAAGTAGTTCTGTTTCATAGGATCTCCCTAATCGTAAATTGCTGCAACGGTTGATGTTGCTCAAGCACAGTGTTTGGGTAGTATTTTTCAAACCTCTTACTGCAAATTTTGGAGTTAATTTCTTTTTTCCCCCCCTTAAGTTCTTACTGTGGAGGTATAGCTGTGCAGAAGGAGTTTAAAGACAGTCTGGCTACTTCTAACCAAATCATACCCTCAGTGCTGCCACTTCCCAGGTGGCTTCTGTTTTGCAAGATTTGCTGTTGTCACATCTTCCATTCAAGGAAACATGGAGACTGCACAGGCTGGAAGATGTTTGAGACACTTAAAGCTGAGCACACTTAGGAAGTGTTTAAGGAGTGTGATGAATCCTTGCATTTGGTGAGATTCTGTGGATTCTGCAACAGTGTTTCTTAAGTCCCTCAAATCTGTACGAAATCTCACCATCACCCATATTTCTGCCTTGGCATCTTTGAAATGTCTTTGGGTTGTTTCTTTCTGTTAAAAATACCTTGAGGACATAGAAAATATGTAAAAAAGGAAAGGAGAGAGAATAGCCACTGTCCTCAAGCTTGGAAATAGAACCAAGATGTCAAAAGCTTGACTGATAGTAGAGAGAAACAAATGCTTATGTTTGACATGTAGGCTTTTTTTATTTTGTTGGTGACTACTGTTGGTTGATTTGCAGGGTACATTTTGTCTAGCTGGGCTACATGCAGGCTTGTGAATGGCCTTGAGTGCTGCCAGTAGGTAGGAAGAATATTCATTTGTCTCAGAAAATGTCTTGCTGGATTGCTGCAGACTTGGGCTTAACTTCTCAGAGTCAGTGAGCTCAGTGCAGCCCAGCTACCAACAGCTTCTACCTTACTGTATTGTTTTCAGTTCCATCAGTAGGAAAGGGCCTTCACTTCCTTTAATTTAAAAGAAAACAAAAAAAAAATCAAAGATATTTTAAAAGTTAAAGGGCCTTTTTGAAAGACTGGAGGAAGCAATTGCACCCAAAAAACTGCCACCTTGTGCACCTGGCAGGTTTTGTCAGGCGTGAAAGATGCCATCAAGAAACAGACTGTGGTAAAAAAAAAATCCTAAATCAGACTGCTGTTCCCACTCAGCAGATGGAGATCCCTCTGCCTGAAGCCTGACCATTACCCACTGTTGAGGCCCTAACACCAGGAGGGCAAGCAGAAGAATTTGAAGCTAACTGTAACTTCTTTCCCCATGTAGCAAGCGAGGGAAATGGTACTGGAGATCATCCGAGAGAAAGATCAGGCAGACTTCCGAGGCGTACGCAGTGATTTCAGTGCTAGAATGGGAGGAGGCAGCATAGAGGTACGTTTCCTTCACAGTGCTCTGCTAACCTCCCTGTGGGATGGGTAGTGGGGGGACTCATCCAACTGCACTTGTAACCTGACAGCTCCTTTTTTTAAAATGTGTTGTGTTCTTTTGCCAGAAGAATTGAGTCTGGCTCTGCAAAGAGGAGGAGTTCTCATGGACTCCCAGATGGCAGTTTATAATTGTCTTTTTTTAAGCTGCATTCTTGTAGTGCAGAGTTCATTTAGTGGGGAAGGAATTTGTGGCCACGTGTTTGTTTTTCTCAAGTGATGCGGTTCTGTAGCCTGGAGCTGCCTAACGTGGCCCGTCCTCAAAGTTAAGAGCATCTCCTTGTAAAATCAGAGTCATTCAGTCTAGTTCTCTGCACTTTCATACTCCTTTGCCTTTCCCATCAGGTCTCTGTGCCCAGGTTTGCTGTTGGAATTGTGATAGGAAGAAATGGAGAAATGATCAAAAAGATTCAGAATGATGCTGGAGTTAGGATTCAATTTAAACCAGGTTTGTGTGAGGATGGAGAGCCGTTGCTTTCTGACCAGTGTTCCACTTTTGGGTTCCAGCAGCCAGGCTTTCCTCATTTACAGGTGCATTGTGTCTCTTTCTGAAACCCATTTAAATATGATGTGCTGCCTCCTCATGCACTTCCTGGTTTTCAGAGAGTAAGATTATACACAGCTCATTTGCAAACATTAGATGTCACAACAGTCATGTCTTGAGTGGTAATTATACGGATAAATAAAATAACAAAAATCTTTTATTTCCTGTTAAAGAATTCTCCTTCAGGACATTAAAGCCTTTGGGGATCAGGAGTTGATTAATTCTGAGTAACTTTCTCTGGGTCCTTGGCTGTCTGATCACCTATCAAAGCTGCTTTTTTCCTCTTAAAATTATGTCAGTCTCTTTCATGGCTTTTTGACATTTGAAAGTGTTTTCTTTTGAGTGTTGTTCCCTCTGCAGTGTGGGCTGGGTTTTGTCTTCTTTCAGTCCAGGGAAGAGGGGCTGAAGGTGGAGGGAAGCAGTAGCTCCTGGGATAGTTCTGTGGTGTGAAAATGCTGCCAGCAGTGGTGGTGCTGGAAGGAAGCTTTTGTTGATGACTGGATGTTTTCTGCTTTTAATTTAGTCTCTGCCCCTCTCTCCACAGATGATGGGATTAGCAGCGAGAGAGTCGCGCAGGTCATGGGGCTCCCCGATCGGTGTCAACACGCAGCACACATCATCAGTGAGCTCATCCTCACAGCACAGGTGGGTTCTGGAAGGGCTTTTTGGGAATGTAGGCTGCATGCAGGCAGCTGGATGGAGGCCATCTTCTGAAAAGCAGCAGTGTTCCGTTTTCCCCTGGTAAGCCACACATGCTGCTGCCCAGAGCTGCTGGATTTGAGGTTTGTTTGTTTATGGTGGAAGTTCTTTTAGTGTAATGTGGGCTAACTGAGCTGTGGGAAGGTCTTCTATCCCCAGGCCTATGAGGCCTCATTATAGCTCCACATCTGTCTCCTGTTTAGTTGTGGTTAAGTTTGGAAACAGTGACCTGATGGAATGGAGTCCATCAGCAACAGACTGTGACTGGAGGATCTGCTTAGACAGCAGAGCATTGCCAGTGCTCAGTGGTGCCTCATCTTCAGACTCCAGCCCTTTGGTCTGGTGGAGGCACAGAAGGTGCTGAGTGCTCAGGTATTGTGTCACTGTGCTCTAAAACACACCAACATCTTGAATTACACAAGAGCAAGAAGTACAGAGGTGGGTGAAGTACTAGGGCAGACTTTTGAAGGAGGTTCTATATTCCCTTTGTATTGTGAGGAATTAAAACTTCAGGCCATTTCAGAAACCTGAACATAATTTGTCCAATAAGGTCCATAATTTGTCCACCTTGATATCCCTTCTAGCCCAAACACCTTTTCTATACTTGATTTCATAATTTGCTTTTAGTAATTCACTTAAATGTTGAGGTCTGTCGTGATAGCCTCTGACTGCCCATGGCATTTGCTTTTGGAAAATCACTTACCCAAAATAGGTATGTCCTTTAAGTGTCTTTGAACTTAAAAGCTTCCTTTGGAAGTTTTGGAAAATGTGCATTTCTGCTAAGTAATTGCAGCAGGATGGCACTTGAAAGGGTTTGAAAGCAACTTTTGTGTGTGTCAGTGCCAAGATCCATTGTTTGCTCTAGAGACCCCCCCCATCACAAACTGAAAGTCCTTAAGTAGTTGGTGCTTATTTATAGGTTTACTTCAGCAGATGTAAAGGCATGCATTTAAAAATAAAAATACCTTCATGAATCAGAAAGGCAACTGTAGCCTACATTACTTGGCATTTTTCTAAAGTGCTTCAAAATCTTGAACGTGAAACTGAGGTCCAGGAATATCTCCTTTCAATGCCATTGATTATGGGGTAGTTTAAGTGACCTGGCTTTGTTTTGTTTTTCATGTGCATTGGGGCCAGCATAAAAACACTGATACACATATTTTGCCTTCTAAGGAACGAGATGGCTTTGGGAGCATGGCTGTTGCCCGAGGAAGAGGTCGTGGCCGTGGGGACTGGAGTGTTGGAACACCTGGGGGCATGCAGGAAATCACCTACACTGTTCCAGCTGACAAGTGTGGCCTCGTTATAGGCAAAGGTGGGTTTGGTTTCCAAATACCACAGCTTGCAATCTTTCTCTCTCAGGATGGTCGTGTTCTTGCTGCCTGACAGTGAAGCTTTGGGGTTTTCTGTGATTGTAGGTGTTTAGTGCCTGGTGAATGCAGCATAGGAATAAGCTGTAAGTGCTTGTGGTTGTTTTCTTTGTGGTGTTCCCACTCATAACTGTGTTCTCCAAGCCCTTGTTCACAAGCTGTAAGAGAGGCTCTTAATGCAGAGCTGTCAAATAAGCTTGTTATAACAAGCAGCTGGCTGAGAAAAGGCAGGTTCATTTGTGGATCCTTTTTACAGAGAATTCCTTTGAAGGACAGTTTACCAGGGACAAGCAGAACAGTCATTTCATCGTGCTGGATTTCTGTGAGTGCTGTGTGAGGAAATGGAAGGTCTCTGAGTGTGGTAATAACAGTAGCTGCTTCCAGCCCCAGTCCTGAAGTGTGTGATGAATGAAATGAAGTAGGAGGATTTCTCTGCCTCTGTGCTGGCACCTGACCTGGCACAGAAGCCTGGTGCACCTTGTGCCACTTGGCTGAGCGTGTTCACTGCCGTGGGGGCCCCTTGGCTGCTTGGCCAGTGGGTTTCTCCATGCTAAGGAGATGGATGAGGAGTCATCCTCTCAAGCAGAACCCTGTGATGGTTATAAAACTGAGCATCAGCAGCAGCCTCAGTTTGTCACAGAGCAGGAGCTGCACGTGGGGCGGTGGCAGGACTTAGGGTAGAGCCAGGAGCAGACAAACTCTCCAGCTCTGCTGCAATGTGTCTGAGCTAATGCACTGACCTGTCTAAGACAGTGTTTCATTTTTCTATCTGCTGATTTCAGAAAGAATGACATATGCCTGAACTAGTATTTAAGCAATCACAGCTGGCTTTTAGCCTCAGCAGAGAATAGAATAGGAATAGATAAGCTACAGCAGAAAAGGAGGCAGAGGCTTGAGGGCATTGGGCCAAGTTTCAGTGGCTTTGAATGTTCCTGGCAGGAGGGAGCTTGTGGTGAGACTTGTTGTGGACTCTTTCCCTCCTGCACATCCCTGCTGTTCCCTGCCATGGGCCTGTCCCCACAGTGCCCTGAGCTCCTGCCCTGTTGGATGACCAGGGACATGGGCAGGTCAGCCCTTTGGCTGCAATTGTTTTCAGATGTTGTTTTCTGCCACAAGCCCGTTCACAAACCTGAAAACTTTTTTTCAGGATGAAAAACCACCTGCTTTCCCCATTATACAGAAATTGCAGTGATTATGCTTGTCCTCACTGAACAGACCAGTTGGCCAAAAGATCAAGCAAAGTAAATTTTAAGCCCACGAGTGAGACTTGTACGTATGGAAAAATCAAATTATAATGAAACTTTATTGCTGTATCCATTAGTCATCTTTAATAAAGGATCAGAAAAGGTCACTTGTTGTTCAGCAGTGCACTGAAGTGGAGCATTTGTGACTACAGAGAGCACTGTGTGCTGAAAAGATAAATGCAGGTAGTGGAGAGAATGTCCCAGCATTCAAGTGCATGGCCTGGCACAGCCTCACTGGGGGGTGAAAGGTGGCTTTTTACCTTTGTTTCCACAACAGCAAAATAGGGATTCTTACTTGGCCAGATCAGAAGCTTTCTGGAGTGACTAATTACTAGTTGTATGGTGATTTGAGTGCTGGTAGCATTGTAATACCACCTTGTAATCGGTGTTCTCACAGTGCCTGTGCTCTTAGGCTGTTGTAGCCTTCACTTTTGTCAAGTGAGTGATGGCTGTAGCATTTCCTTTTTGGGTCTGGACCAGCATGGATATGCTACACTCTCCACACATTGATGCAAGAGAGGCAATTCTTGTTATTTCCTCCCCTGCTGCCTGTGGGGCAGTGCAGGGCAGAGGGGATCTTAGTGGGCTTTTCTTAACAGTGACCAATTACAAAACCTCTGTGCTCCCTGACAGTTTTTGAGCAGTTTCCAGCTGTTGGGTGTTTTTCCTTGCTGTGATACAGGATGGGGCTGTTCGCCTTCTCTGAAAAATGTGGCTGAGGACTCTGAACCGTCAGCACCCAAGCAAAGGGTGCTGACCCAAGTGCCCTGGGCACCCAGGTGTGGTGTGTGTGATCTCCTGTGCTCCCAGCTCCATGTGACCACTCGAGAAGCAGGAAAAAGAAGGGAGGCTGGGAAGTTTCTCAGCTCAATTCCTGCAGCATACAGAAGTGACAGAAGATCTGGTGCCCTTTTCTTATGGACGTCTCTTCTCAGCTTGGCAGCATGAGCTTTTGGGAGCTGGCAAGGCTCTCTGCAGATCCTGCGCGTGGCCTTTTCCCCCTAGAGCCTGGATAGGTGCAGCTTTTCTTTCCCAAAGGCCCTGAGGAAGGGTGGAGGCGAGCACCACACACATGTCAAAGTCTGTCTGTGTTTGGTGGTGCTTGGAAACAGCCGCCGCCTCCCTGGGCCCCCCTGGATTTCCATGATAAATACGGCAATCCTGACAGATACCACGCCCGGCCCGGCTCTTGTCAGCCCGGCCTTTGAGCAGGTTTGATTAATTGCTTTAGGATTTCACGTCCAGCCGGGAGGCCGCTCCTGGCTCGCTCCTGCCCCCCATCAGGTGGAAGAATGGAGCGGGATGAATGCTCTATAGACAGCCACCATGTGCCGAGCGGGTCACCTCGCCGTGGGGAACAAACTCCTTCCGGCACGTCACATCACGGCGTTTGCATGGAGGAGGCTGGGCTGGGGTGGCTGGGCTGGGAGGGAGCACTTTGACACGTACCAGGCTGCAGGGTGAAGAGGACAGGGGGCACTGAGTCCTTCTGGTGTGGGGGTAGGAGCTTGCAGTCTCCCACCAAACCTGGAGAGGCAGCTAACTTCATTCTGCTGTGTGGTGTAGGAGGGAGCTGCTGTAGAAACAGGCCCAACAAGCCACAGGCTTGGTGCTGAATGCTAAATGGGGCAACGATTTGAAATCTGTATTCTCCTTGCTTCCAGTTTGAGAATGCTTCGATTTTTAATCCCCTTTTGGAAGGAGAAACTAGTCTGCAGTGCAAGTAGCAACCTCTGGTTGTGCCTCTGTCACCCAGTAAAGAGGTTGTGCCACTCCTTCAAATTGTGTTGCCTGAAAGGGTCCTCTGTTTTCACTAAGCAGATGAAATGGCTGTTGATTCAGATCTCACCTCGATATGTAAAAACCAGAGCTTCAAACAAATCTGCATCAGACAAAAGCATGACACAAAAAAAAACCCTTCTCGGTTTTGAAACTTCATCTTGCTCCTTTCCCATGCTTGACTGAAAGTAAGTGGGTTGGCTTTTGGCTGCACAGTACAATCCCTGTTGTCTGCCCAGGGATGTGACATGATTATCTTTTGTTAAATGCATCTTCAAAAATTCATTTAGAAAGAGTTAATTGCCCTTTGGCAACTTTTCCTCCTCCCTTCCCCAAGAAGGCTTTAAAATGTTAAAAAGGTCACAAGTCCATTACAATGAAATGAACAAGTGTCTGCAACATCCACAGTTTGTTTTGAAGTTGTGCTGGATGTATAGAGATGGAAATGTGAGCAAAATTGAGGCGTTTATTTTCGGAGATTCTTTTTAATGAAAACCAAACAAAAATCTCTGGTTAGTTTCCTTTGCTCTCTGGCCTGCTTGCTGTCTATCCTTTGAGCTGGTGATTTTTTTGGTTTGTGTTTCAAAAGTTGTAAAACCCCTTCCTTCCCCACACCCTTTAATTTCTCCAGTTGAGTGGAGCTGGTCTGTAAGTTGTGTGAGCTCCAAAAGAAGAATTGAACCATTGTAACATTGGCTGAGGCTTTTGTTAAGCAAATTTCATGAAGAGACCAGGACCTAGCAGGTCTTGAGGAAATCAGATCCACTTTGACTGGCCCTGCTGCATCCTGCTGGAAGCACTCCTGTGCTCTTGTGCATCCAGATGGCAAACGAGCCAGACATGTTCACTGCATGCACAGCTAACTCTGAAATAGCAGGAGACAGCCTGGGATCGTGTGCTGTCGTGGCTGTGGAGGGATGTGTGGCTGCAGGGTGAATAGGAAACCTTGTCAGCAGAAGCTGCTTTAAGGCAATCACCTATCAAGCAGCTCATGTTTGGGAGAAGGCTTAAGCTTTGTTATGTGGCTGGTGGCTTTTTGCCTTAGTGGTGGAAAAAAAGAAGAAAAACCAGCATGTTTAGATTGCAGGTGACCTTCATTTCTTAGAGGATTTGAACAGCTGTGCAAAACAAATGGAATTCAGTTAATGCAGGTTTTGCATCTGTTTTGCTAAAGTGTGTCCCAGTCGTGCTGCATCTTGTTGGGAGCCTGGCAGTGGGCACTTGGCAGGGCTTGTGTGTTCTTTAGGCAGCATCATCCATGACCCCAAAAACTATGACAGTAGCTCAAGGTTTCAGGTTATGTTTGTGAGGTAGATGAAAGGAGCAGCATGAGCTCAGGTACTGCAGTTTCTTTTGCTGTTGCCATCCTCAGCCCACCTCTCCTGAGGCACACAGAAGGTGGCTGAAGCTGTAATCCATTCCCAGGACCTGACTTTGATACAATCTTATGGAAAGAGATGCTGAATATCCCTCCTTATGTCTTGCCTTTCTTCCCTTCAGGTGGTGAGAACATCAAGAGCATAAATCAGCAGTCGGGAGCACACGTGGAGCTGCAGAGAAACCCTCCCCCAAACACAGACCCTGGTGTCAGAATATTCACAATCAGAGGGGTCCCCCAGCAAATCGAGCTCGCTAGACATCTCATAGATGAGAAAGTTGGTGTAAGTTCCACCTCTGCTCTCTTGCTTTGTCCCTTTCAGTCATGCTGTTGTCACTCTTGGGTACATATAGGCCCGGACTCACAGGATGGCACGGAATGCACGTGCTTGTGTTACTCAGCTTCAAAACCATTTGCCTCTTAGCAGCTGGCTTGAACTTGATGGCCCTCCAGCATCCATTTGGTTAATTTTTGCTGTGGTCCCAGAAGGATTTGACTGTTGACATAATCCTGGGTAGTGTATACAGCTGTATGAGAGGGAAGAGCAGCAATAATAAGGTATGAAAAGGCTGTCAAAGGAGATTTTTGAAATGAAGACAATAGTGTCACTGTGTGAGAATGACACAGTCCTGGCAGCATCGTCCTGAAAGTGAAACACTCAACTCCTTGCTCAGTAAGTTCAGGATGACTTACATTACACTTAATGCAGTACTGTGGTATTGAAGCTTAATAGAGTCAGGCTGCAGTACTACTGAATGGTAGTAGCCATTTTTTACCAAAAACTTTGGTAAAAAAGTGTGGAGAATACTGAACTGGAGCATGGCAAAGCTGAAAAGCTGCCTTTATGCTGAGTTGCTGAGAGGAGAAGGCTTGACACCAACCTCAGGATCCACGTGTCCCAGGCTGTCTTCTCTCCTTTTTTACTACTCATAATAGCTGCCTCCACCCTGTACTTGGAGCTGGCATTAAATATTTGTGGATTCTGTGACAGGGTACCAGCATGGGTGGACCTGGAGGATTTGGTCAAAGTCCGTTCAGCCAAGCACCTGCTACACCTCATCAAAAGTAAGCTGCATCTCCTCACCCACGGGCTGGGGGGAATGGCTGGGAGCTAGAAAGTGCTGGGAGAAGGGTGGAGTATGAGGGCTGGGGTATGAGTGGAGACTTTTAAAGATTGAGCATTCAGAAGCAACAACAAGTGAGCTCAATCCTTTAAGCTTAACTACAGGAAAGATTTCATCTATTAAATGATACACCAGGTAGGTATTGGTATCTCCAAAATTCCTATCTCTAGTGCAGTGAGAGCATGGGAAGAAAGAAGCCTGAACTGCACAAAGCACAAGGAATGCTGTTCAGTGTGATGAATTTTCACCTTGGCTTCATGAACAGACTGACACCAAGGCAGGACACAGCAGTTCACACCTGCACAGCTTTCCTTTTGCTGCTGTATTGACCTGTTTGCTCAGCAGCTGCTGACTATAAGTGACAACTTCTCTTCTCTGGGCAGTTTCATGACTGTGGCCTGGTAAGTATTTTATTGTCTACTTGAGCATGGCTTTTTGTCCTCTGCAGTGGTCCTCAGGCGTTCATGACGCAGGGCTGGGGCAGCACCTACCAGACGTGGCAGCAGCCTGGACAGCAAGTCCCAAGTAAGTGCCAGGACCTGGGCTGGAGAAGGGTTGGTGTTCCCTCTGCAGTCTCTGCTTTGTGCCTGCAAAAGGCAGGTTCACCCAGGAGACCACGTGTGTGAAAACAGCAGAGTGATTTCCTGAGCAGAAGAGTTGTGTGGAGGCACGTGGTGGTGGTTGAGCTCAGGACAAGCTGAAGGCCATGGAAAACTTTTGCTTTTTGTGTGTTTAACTGCTTATTGCCTCTTTCTGCTCTTTGGGTAGAATTCTCCAGGCAAGGAGAACCTTGTTCCTCTTTAACAAAAACATTCCTGCCTCTGGCTCTCCCAGAATTCTCCAGGCAAGCACTTGCCAACTACACTTCTCCCTAACAGGCACACTGTTGGTGCTGAGCTCTCCTATCTCTTTGTTCTTTACCTTATAATTTCTTGCTTATTTTCTTATTTAATTGTTCCTTATAAGCTTTTCTCACTGTTCAAATTCCAGATTGATGGAATGACAGGAGAGAGGGATGCAGGAAATGGAAGGAAGGTTAGGCAGGGCTCCTGTACTGGTCATTTTTTTTTCCTGAAAGCCTGTTGAGTCAAAATTGAGCAGTTTGGAATGCAGAGTCACCTTTTCAGAATAATTCAAGTAGTAAATGCTGGTGGTGATGCTGTAGCTGCATCATTCTGTGTCTCCAGCAGCCAGAGGAATGGTTTGCCCTGGACAGAGCAGATTCATGTCTGCTTAGTAATCTCAAAGCTCACGTGATGGTGGCAATGTCCAAAGGACCCTTGCAGTCACAATTTTTAAAGAAATACGAGTTTTTAAATGGTGTGGTCTTATTAAACTGAAGCTAAGCACCATAAGGTGTGTGTGGGAGGGTGATTTTAAAGGGTTTTAGTGACAGATACTTTTCACTGCTAAGACTGATTAAGCAATGAAGTAGATTATGAACTTTGGTATAAATTCCCACCCTTTGAAGTGCCTGAGGTAAAAGAATCATTGGAGAGACAATGCCTGCAATTGCACTTGTGATTCTCTGCAACACTGGTCACCTTTTGAGTATTTATGAAATTGTGAATATGTGAAATTTGGAGATCTCAGTGCTGCTTTGTTAACTTGGTACACTTCTGAAATGTGTGCTGTGGTGGCACATGGCAATCCTGCATGGGAAGTGTGTGTTAAACTCTGTATCAGTCTTACTTCTTAGCAATTACAGTCTAGAAATGATGGCTTTCTCTTTGAGCTCTAGGGTCTTGGAGAAGGTCAGCAGTTGTTCTGGTTTCAGCACATTAAAATGCAGTGCTGGGCTTCAATGGACTTTTCTTCTGTACAGGAGTGAAATAGTATGGTACTGAAGAAGAGTATTTTCTCATTAACTTGTTTTACAGGGAAAATTGTTATTCCTTTGCTTTGCACCCTCAAGGGCTCTAAACTTCCCTGAGCTCACCCCTCCTGGCTTTGGAGCCTGGTGTAGGAAGCACAGCCCCCCTGAGCCCCCTGATGACCAGTAATGCAGCTCATACCCCAGTGATGACAGTTTTACACTGTCAGGTTTCAGGTGGCTCCCAAAACCCCTGGAGCTTCCTGCCTTGCCATTGTCTTTCCCCACGTGGGTTTAGTCCCACACTGCTGTGTTTTGGTGGAAGATGTTTTATTTCTGCTGTAGAGCCTGATGAAAAATGTTGGCTTCCTAGTTCCATGTGTGCTTGGGATGCTCCCTGTTCCTGTTTGTAGCCAGGCACACACTGGAGGCAGGCTGGGAGAGGAGAGAGGAAACACACATAATGCTTTAAGAACCTCCACCACTCTCCTCTGCTGCAGTGGTGCCCAGGTGGAGCTCACCAAGGCTTAGGAGGAGTGTTGTAAGAAGTAGATAAATGTAAATACCTGCTTTTGCACTTTTTAATTTGAAAACAGCCTTGTGCAGGGTCCCTTGCCCGAGTGCTGCAGCCTGTGTGTCACAGCTGTGTCAGCCCTGTCACACAGTCCTGGGGACAGCCTCGAGTGCCCTCCTTGTGGGAGGAGGGGCAGACCCCCACCCCCTACACATGTATTTAGATTTTAATTACTTCCCCCATCTTAAATAAATTAACTGGCTGGGGAAACATTTTGCTGTGAAATGCATTTAGCTGCGTGTCCTTTCAGCCTGCTGTGGACTGTAATTCTCCGAGAAGAAAAGGCATTGAAGGAGGTCCTTTGTTGGCATTAGCAGGTGGACAGTTGAGGCAGCCTTGACCTCTGCCAGAAAAGGTCCTGACTTGTAGCGTTGGTCAAGTCTTTTGACCCGCTTTTATGCCCCTGGACAGGACACTGCTGCCCTGTTCCCTCCACCCATTTCACACTTGCAGTGTATTATTTTCCCCCTTCCCCCCACTTCAAAGCCCCCCTCGGGCTGCCGTCGGGGCTGGGCTGTGCACGGAGCTGGGATGGGATGGGATGGGAAGAGCTCTGCTCCACGAGTGTCCTCTGTCCCTGCTGCTCTCCTTGTCCACAGTGGCTGGTGCTCCCCACTCCTGCTGTGCCTCTCTGCAGCTCCCAGTGGCTGTTTGCTGCTTGTTTGTCCCATGTCTCCCTGAGGGCTCTGTGCTCCCACTGGGATCCAGGGAAGGGGCAGGTATCCTTCCTCTGTCCAGGCTGGCTGGGCTCTCCCTGCTGTAACACTTCGATGTGCTGGGTTGAAGGTGTCTTAGTGCTTCAAAGATGGGGAGTCTGGGCTGGGTGGAGCCCAAGGTGTGGGATCTGTGAGGAGATCCCTTGTTGGAGCAGTGTAGGAGCCTGGAGATGACACCATGAGGCAGCTGTGGGTGTTTAGGGATGTCATGGTTGCCTCTTCAGTGATGCCTGGGCTGTGCCCTGTGGGCAGTGGAGCTGGCTGTGCCCTGTGCAGGGCTCATGGCACCTTGAGGAGCTGGGAGCTCAGTGGCTGCCCCAGAGTTGTGCAGGTCCTGTGCTGGAGGCTCATGTGTGTGCAGGGTGTATGGAGGGGCATTGCCCACCAGGGTCCCTCAGCTCTGCTCCACTGAGAAGAGCAGGGGGGAAGGATGCAGCCCCTGAGAAACAAGTGAGGTGGTTCAAAACACGGCCACTCCCTTGGTAGCTCTGTGGAGGTGACAGGTCTCAGCTGTGTCAGGTGTCTCAGCTCTCCTGCACTGAGTGCAAGCAGACTGGGAGCCCAGGGTGGCTGACTGCAGACTGGGCAGCTCCCAGCCACCTGCTTTGGCTTGAGCAGGTACCAGCAGGGTGACATTTGGCTTCATGCCCTTCAGCAGATGAGGTGAGATCAGGAGCTCAAGCTTTCCCTCAGCTTCCCCTGAACTGAAGATGCCCAACACTCTAGAAGAGTGGAAGCTGAAGTGTCAAGTCTGGGCAACTGGGGTAGACCCAGGGCCTGTCTAGTGGAGAGGTGGATGTCACTGGCTGGAAACTGTCCCCTCTTCCATACTGACATGCCCCTTGTTGTCATCTTTGCACAGGCCAACAGAGCCAGCAGCAGAACAGCCATCCCGATTACAGCAAAGCATGGGAGGAGTATTTCAAAAAACAGAGTGAGTGAAACAGGCTTACCAGAGATGAATCAGCTCTTGTTACAAGGAGTTAACTCTAATCTGATGACTTGCATCTCCATCCCTGCCATTTTTAGCTTCCAGTTCTTTCCAGATGCCCTTTGGTGCTGTCCTGTTGGTGATGGTGCATGTAGTGCTGCCACGGAAAGCTCTCGGTTGTGCTGTCTGGGGAGAGCTGCTCCCACTGACCCCAGTCCCCTCGTGCCCGTGCTTGCAGCCAGCCCGCCTGGGGAAACACAGAGCACGCAGGAACTGATGCTGGCAAAATCCAGAAAGCTGGAGCTGGGTTGTGAGAGGGTAGGAGAGCTCATGGAAAGTCACAGGCCTGGCTCTCTCCACTGTGTTACGGAGTGCATGATCCCCACCTCTGGACTGGCTTTGACACAGAGCTGCCGCAGGCTTGGTGCCTTTGAGGATGAGGGGTGTGCAGGCTGCCAGCCTGTCCTGCAGCTGCAGGAACAACTCTGGGTGCTTTCTGCTGCTCTTGGCTTGTCCCTCACAGTCCAGCTTGGAGCCCGTCCTGCCATCCCACGCAGTGGAGTGTCACTCTGTCAGGTGTCTGCAGCAGCTGGAAGGGGGCTGGCTCTTCTTTAAGCTTGACAAAAGGAGATCCTAAGCCTGGGCTTGGACTTCTGGAATTGCTTATCTCTCTCCCTTTTTTTTTTCTTTCCTTCCAGGTCATGCTGCCAGTGCTGCTTCTCAGGCAAGCTCCCAGCCGGACTACACGATGGCTTGGGCAGAGTATTACCGACAGCAGGCTGCCTACTACGGGCAGACACTAGGGCAGGCTCAGGCCCACAGCCAGGTTTGTATTCACATTCTCCAAACCCCTCTGCTCCTTCTCTTGGGCAATTGGGTATATTGGCCTTGCCCTAGTGTAGGGACTCTCCTTTAGATGTATATGGTGAAGCAGAGATGTTTTGTAGCTGAGGGCGTGAGCACAGAAGCGTTGCCTCAATATCAGACTCTTATTTTCCTGTACAGGGTGGGTGAGGGATTTTTAAGAGAGGTCTGTGAGGTTATTTGTTTCACCTGGGAGCCTTTCCTTATAGTCCCCAGGCAGTTGTTTGACTTTGGGGAATTAAAAAGTGTGATGAAGTCAGGCTGGTGAAGCAGCACAGCACTGACACATCCCAGAACTGTGAGTGCGGGTGCTGCCTTTTTGCTCATGCTGGGACAGGAGCTGTGTGCTCACCAGCTCCCTGTCCTGAAAGAGACCAAAACTGTTAAAAAATAATTTGTATTAACCAGCTTTTGAGTAAAATCTCCCCTCAGCTGTCACTCAGCCCACTGGAGAGTTGTGTTGGAGATTTATCCTGATTACACTCAGTGCTTGGGAGAGCTTCACGGAGCAGACAAAGCAGCAGAAAGTTTGTGCAAAGCACAGGGGCACCTTGCTGTGGTCTGACACTTGTCTCCAGGGCTCCACGTTTAGCTCTGGCTCCCGGGAGCAGAGGCTGCTGTGGATGCTGGCCCCCAGCAGCTGCTCTGCCCTGCTCTGCCCTGCTCTCCCCGCTCACACCGGCGAGGTGGTGCCGGTGCCGGCGCTCGCCGCGGGCGCTGGCCAAGTGTGACCTGGACACTGTGATAAAAAGGCTTCTCTTCATTCCTCCCCGAGTCTGCCCTGCTGGAAAGAGAGATCTTGTTTGGTGAGGGGCAGCGGGCAGAGGGCTCTGGTGGCAGCTCTGAGCATCCTTTGAGCTCTGTTTCCCGCTCAGCTGCGGCGGGGACAGACCTGTGCCGGGGGAGGAGGGCTCGGCAGCTTTGATAATTTGCTGCTGCTCAGTAACTTTTCCTTTTCTCCCCTCTCTCTTTTCTTTCCAGGAGCAGTAGAACAAGGTCGTCGTGGCAATTTTTTTTTCCTTGGAATCATTGTGGAAGAAAACCTTTTTGTAACAGAGGTTTCTAGATTTGCAACATTTTGATGAAGACTTTTCTGTTTGTGAAACACTAGCTGTAGGATAATCTATACTGAACTTTTCTAAGAATCAGGAACAATTAGTAATGTACTAAACGTATGGACATGCTGGTAATTTTGTTTCCAAATTTATATTAAAAAAAAAAAACCTCCGGGATTCTTTTTGGAGAGAAGCCAGAGAATTTGCAGGCACCAAAACGCACCCCAGAGCTGTGACATTTCAACATGTGGGTTTTTTTGTGTGGTTTTTTTTTTTTCCTTTTAATTTTCGATCTTTTCTGTTGGAACAGAAAGAGTGGCTTGGAAGTCTTAGGTGGTATGTAACAAATCTTAAAAAGAAAAAAAAAATTTAAACAGTATTTAAATATTCTTAAATATGTAAATTCATTAAATGTTTTACTTCTAATTTCTTGTATCTTGGCTGTCTTTGATTTTATTGCATTTTTAAAAAACTGAACTATGATATGTATTGTAATTAATGATATGATTTCTGTATTTGAAACAGTTACTGTTTGCAAGTTCGGGGGGGCATTTTGTAGGGTTTGTATAATTTCTAGAGTCTAAAGGGGTAATATAAAAACGTGTTAATTTTTTTAGCAATACATGTTTTCATGTCTCCATTGCTAGTTGCATTTATGTATCTAAGACCTCCAAGCTTGTTAAAAAAAAGAAAAGACAAAAAAAAGAAAAGAAAAAAAAACTTCTTCTATGCTCTCAGAAATATAAATACTGTTATTTTTAATATTAAAATGAATCTGCTATTAGTACCTTTAACAAACACTGTGGAACATAAAACCGTATAACAGGTAGTAACTATTTTTTAATTCCAAGGTGTTTTCTGCTTTTTCGTTTCTTTTAAATATTTTCTTATCTAATATTTGTCAAATTACCTAGAGAAATAAATGAATCTAGTATTAACCACAGTATGCGCTAAATAATTTTGATTTAATAAAAGGGATAATATGATTTCTGATGTTTACTGTAGTGTTTCTTGTACAGATAACAGTGTATTTTTAAAGGAAAAACGGAATTGAAGCTATTTTTTCTTGCATTTTTAATTGCCCTGCGGGACATTCCGTTTTTAAATGTACTGAATTTACTGTTCTTGGGTTCTTTCCTTATTTTTCCTTATGCTTGAAATGTCTAACTATAAAGAACCGCGATTGGATAATGTTGAGCATGGTGTTAAAAAAAAAAGTGTTCTTTTTATTTGACTGACAGTTGCATTTTACACTCTATATAATAAAATTTCCACAAGGTGTCTTGTGGGCAAAGTATTTCCCGTCTGTTGGACTCCGTTGTTCCCTCTCCACATCCCGGCTCCTCGTGCTGCATCCCGGGGAGTTTGGGGTGGTCACTGAGGGCAGCATCAGCCTTAATTCTGGAGGAACTCTGTCACTGTCACCTTCTCCTGGTGCTGTGACACCGAGGATTCCTGTGGAAATTTCTGTGATTGTCACTGTTTGGGCCAAAAGGATCCCAGGAGGATCTGTGTTAATAACACTGGGAGGTTTCCTCTGCAGCCCTGGAAAGGTTTTCCTGCTGAGGAGTTGGCAGCCCCTGGTTTTAATACTCTGAACTTGTTGCTCTTCCCCAACTTTGTGGCTGAATCCATGCAGGATCCATCCCTGCATGGACTGGGAGAGGGACGGGAGGGATGTGGCTCCAGCCATTATCAGGTGTGTTAAGGGCATCAATCTTTAGTTGTGCCCAGGCCAAGTTTGGCAATAACTGTAGCCCCTCCGGGAATCCCTTTCTTGTAAAATGGGAGTTTTGAGCTCCTCCAGCCCAAGGCAGCTCCATCCCCTGCTCCCAGGCAGCCGTGGGGGTTTGTGACGGGGGAAGGGAGGAAAGAAGATCCCATCTGCAAAGCCGGGAGCGGGAGGCATGTTGAGAGCCGGAAGAAAAGGAGATGTAGCATCTCTAAATATACCTCCAGAGAATCAAGAGAGACAGTGAAAGATGGGATAGTAAAAGCCACTTGGAAAGAGGGGAGAGGGGGGAAAAAATGACTAGAGGAGGGCATAAAGGCTGCTGATGGGAATTGGGAGCGGGCATTACCGAGAAGACTTCCTTCTAATTCATCTTCCAAGCTCTGTGCCAAAACAGCATTTGGCATGGTTCACAGGGAGCAATTGTGTGATAATGAACCCTAAGGTGTCCCTTAATTGAAGACTGAGGATTACAGATTGTGCCAATAGTCGTAAATGGCGCAGGATTGTGGGAGGATGCATTTTCTTAAATGTATCTGTAAGTACAGATGAGTGAGTCTCCCCAGTGAAATGCCCGTACTATAAATTATGGAAATATCTCTTTCTGATGCAACCTTTTATTGAGGGGGTGGGGCAGCAGCACAAGAAATAGTTTGCAAGCCTTTGAAATTTGGCCTGTCATTAAGATGGTGCCTGCAAAGCTGGGGTTTCATCAGCAGTCTGTTGTCCTGGAAGGGTGAAGTGCTTGAAACGTTCCCAAGTTCACCAATTTGTTTTCCATTATTGCTGCCTGCTCTGGGCAGAGAGGCCATGGACATTGAACTGTTGTGAGTCCATGATGGGCTGGAGAGGGGCAGGGTTTGAGGCAGAGATGCCTCAGCACTTCATGAGGAGCTGGTGGGCTCTGTGTTCCTCCAGCCCTGCTGCTTTCCTGGTCTCTGTCCATCCAGGGAGTTCTGGGACTTGTCTGATGGTCAGTCCCACCCCAAGGCTGGCCAGGCCCTCTCACCTTTCACCTTGGGGTCTGCAGGCAGCTCCTCATGGCCCCTGGCTCAGGTGTGTGGTGCAGCACAGAAGCTGCTGTGGTGCCTTCAAAGCCAAGTCTTGGTGTCCAGGGGAGAAACCAAATCTGCTCAGCTCGGGGCAAATTTAACTCCTGATGATGTGCATTAAGCCCTGGCTGAGCTGGGTTTTGAGGCAGGGAGGGTTTGTCTGTCCCTTTGGCAGGAACTGGATGCTGCATGGAGCAGGAGCAGTCCCTGAGGGCTGGGCAGGAGGTGGCAGGTGAGACACATTTGGGACTTTGGGGTCTGTGAATGGTGATGGGGATGGTGCAGATTTTTCCTCCTCACAGGGAGCCAGAGCCCAGCAGGGCCATGCCAGGACAGTATCCTGAGGGGCAGTGAGGTGATCCCATGGGAAGAGCTTCAATTTGGGGAAGGCTCAGCCTCCAGAGTGTGGCATTTGGGAAGAGTGGGACTGGAGCCAATGGCCCTGGCAGGAGGTGCCCAGCCCCTGTTCTTCCCTACCTTTGGCAAAAATTCTCCTTCCCTCAATCCCTTCCCAGAGTCCTTGGCTCAGGCACACAATGTCTCTGCTCCCCCAGAATGAATCCATCTCCCTTCTCCCCAGCAGCACAGCTTTGCTGGGTGTGTGTGGGTGACTGGCCTTGTCCCACAGAACCCCCCAAGCTGGGAGCCCCCACCCCATTCTGCAGGCAGAGCCTGAATCCTGAGCAGACACTAACTGTGGTCCTTCTGCAAACCCTTTCTGAGCAGCAGCCCTAAAAACCTGTCACTAAAGCACCTCACTGAGTCCAGGATGACCCTGATGCTCTCCATGCTCTGTACTCAGTGAGCCTGAACAGAAATGGCTCTTTCAGGAGTGGCAGACTTTGAGATAGCCTAAAATACTTCCTTTAATTTTGCATGATTTGAGAACAAACTACATTATGGCCATTGCAAGTTAGACTGAAATTACTGTTGAAAGAGACAAGAAGATGTGGGACCTTTTTTTTCCCCTTCTCCAAGTATTAAATATTTAATTGCATTAAAGGAACGCTGTATTTACAGTAATGGGCAGCTTGGTCAGAGTGAGAGCTCCTAGTGTTTAACATGGAGCTTTCCAAAAGGATGTGGATGTTCACAAGGTCCCACCTGCACTGCTGCTTCTCCCCTAAACCCACCTGGTTCCTCCCACTCTCAGGGGGATTTTTAGGGCTGTTGGTGTTTGTAGGATTGTGGCACAGGGCAAGGAATTGGATCTTGCAGTGTCAGTGTATCCTGTCAAGCAGCACGTGGTGTTTATTCCATGCAGGGAGCTGTTTATCCTTCATTTGGCTGGTTTGGAGGATTTTTTGCTGGATTTGCTGTGGGTAGCAGCAGTGCAGGGTGCCCACGGCAGGCAGTGTTTCTCTGCTCTCATAAGGCTGGAAAAGACACAAAAGAAACTTTCTGGAGTTTTAATGGTGGAAATGAGCAGAAATTGGTGTTACGTGATGTGAAGATGAGTTGAAAGAGCCACAGCTCCTGGGTCAAGAGGAGATCACGGCCCCCAGAGCTGAGGGCAGTGGGAGGGCAGCTCCTCAGTGGGTGCTGGGCATGGAGGAAGATGGCAGAGGGGAACCAACCATCCCTGGGATGAAGGATTTGGGACAGTGGATGCCCAGATCTGCCCTGTCACTTCCCTCCAGGTCTGGGGCACCACATTTAAGGCAGGTGACCTAAAAGAGCATCTCTGGGGGTGATGTGGAGGCAGGTACCAACAGCCCCCCAGGTTATTTTCCCACCCTGCCCCTTATCACTTGAGGAAATCCTATTTCAAGGCTGCTCTAATGAAGCCTCTGATCTTTGCAGAGCCCGGCTTGCTCCCCTTTAATCCCGGCCGGGCCGGGGTGCAGGTGCCGCGGTCCCGGGGATTAGACGGTCCCGGCCCTTTGTGGGAGCCGTCACTCAGCGCAGCCTCCCTTGTCCGGACCGTTCGCCAGGGAATATTAAACTTCGCTGCCGTGGAGTCGTTACACGGGGAGGCTGGAGCTGCTGCTCTGTTTGTTTTGGGGAAAATAGGGCTGGTGAAGGGCAGGAGCTGCCGGAGGACTCCTCAGCCCAGCACCGGGGTCGCCTGCCTGCCGGGTGCAGCCCTGTCTCTGTCACCCAGCCCTGTCCTCCTCCTCGCCTGTGCCAGGGCTCGTCCAGCCCCGCGGGCCCGGCCCTGGGGACGCTGCCCGGCCGTGGATCAGGGAAGCTGTGGCTGTGAGATCCTGGTCCTGCCCAGCCTCAGCCCGGCCGTGGATCAGGGAAGCTGTGGCTGTGAGATCCTGGTCCTGCCCAGCCTCAGCTGCCATCTCCCACAGCCTGTTCCTGCAATTCCCGTGGTGCAGCCGGCCCGTGGGTTCGGCAGCTGCTGGAGAGGCACGGCCAGCGTGGCCCTGGCTGTGGGCAGCAGAGCAGGGCAGGGGGAGCAATGGGGCTCACGCACAGCCCCGAACACTGTCTGTCCCCTTGGGCACCTCTCCCGGCTGATGTCGCAGCGCAGTCACCACTCCGGGTCGCAGCCCAGCAGCTGGATTGGAGCTGATGCTGCAGGAGGGATGGGATGTGGGACAGACATCGGTGGGATGTGATCGTCCCATGCCCAGATCACTGCCAAGAGGGAGGAAAAGGCGCAAGGATTTTCCTGTCTTTGTGGTCCACATTCCTCAATCTCCCTCCGGCCATCCCGTGCCACCAGCCCCGGGTGTCGAGCCGCTGTGGCGGCCGAGGAATCGCCACCGCGATTCGCCACAACCGTGTCCCCTTTCGAGGCCGCTTGAGCTCGGACGCAGCTGGAAAGGTGATTTTCCTCCTCTTGCTCTTGCGTGCCGTGACACCGTCGCCGAACCAATCCTGCAAATAATACTTAAAAGGAAGGACGGGCGAAAAGAAAGGCAAGGAAGCGAGCGAGAGCGGAGGGGAGAGCACTCAGCGTCTCTGCTCGGCTCCGTGGCCTCCCGCGGAGTGAAATGGAGGCAAATAATGCCCTAAAGCTCCTTTCCCGAGCAGTGCAATCAGCCCGCGGCTCCGAGGGGCTGCCGTGCCCTTTTGCCGGAGCGTTTCCCCGCACCAAACCCTCCCTGCCCGGAGCCGCTGGGCACCGCCGAGGGGCCGACACTGCTCGGGAGCACCCGAACCCGCCCCGCTGCTCCCAGCCCCCTCGGACGGCAGCGGGGACAGGTTTGAAGGGAAACAAGGGACCATTCAGCTCCATCCATGGATGTGTAACCTTGGGGACGGTCATTCTCTTTTTGCCCCTGGGGAGGTGGCAGCGCATCCTCCTCACTGCGCACCTGCAGGTGCCTTGTGCCGACACTGGGATGGGGGTGCCGGGGGCTGCTCTGAAGGAACGGGTGCACCCACCGGGACCCCTCCTCTGTGTCCCAGCCCAGCCACGGCCCCTCCGGCCCGTGATGAAGCCCCCCAAGTGATGATGCAGGGGTGCTGCGTGGGGTGGGTGAAGGCACAGGTGGGAAGCCTCACCCTACAGAGGGAACATGCGAAGGATGCACCGGCCCCCCTCAGCCCAGGCTCACCCTGGGCATCGCCTCGTCCTCCTGCACTCCCCGCTCCGCTGGTGGGAGCGTTCCCGGGCGCAGGTAACATTTGGGCACATTCCCATAACCGAGTGTCACCAACTGCTGCGGCGGCAGGGCCGGAGCCCCTCTCCAGTGCTGCTGTTTGCTTTGCAGCCTCCTTAGCCCCCATTGAGGCTTTTCAGCTCCAGCCCCTTCAGGGGGTTTAAGTAGGTAAAACCTGAGGAAGAGGCTATTTTCCTCCCTCCCTTTTGAGCCCTGCCTTGTGCCCAAAAGGCCCCCTTGTTTCACGCGTGCCAGTCACCTGGCTGGGCCCCCAGCCCCTTTTCTCTCCCAGCCTCCCTTTTCTTTCTCCTTTCTCTCTTTTGACTTTTCCAGGAGCCCTCGCTCTCCAAACGAGCTTCAGATTGGATCCAGATTGAGGTCCCTTTGTCTTTCAAGGGTTGTACTAAGCTAATTAAATGTGATCCCAACAAATAAACGCAGATCTCCCCATTACATTCAGGCCTGCCTTTCAGGCAGCACCGGGCGGCCCCTCGCCCCCGCCCGCTCCGCGCAGGGTCCCCCTCATTGAGTCCTGGCCATTGAAAGCACTGCCAGGATTTCTTTTGTGCCGGGGGTCTCCGAGCCCTTTTTCCATCAGAAAAGACCCCCAAACAGCAGCTCGGCCTTTGTGAGTTTGCAAGCAAACGCCAAAGAAAAGCCCCCTGAATGCTTTAATAAATGGCACATTTAGCAACTTCGGAGGCGCCTGGCTCCTGCGGCAGCCGCAGGGGTGCGATGATCCCTCCTGCCCCGGCTCCCCCGGCTCCCGCAGGGGTGCGATGATCCCTCCTGCCCCCCTTTCCCTCCGGCTCCCGGGGCATTCGCAGCCCGTGGAGGCGCAGAGGTTGCGGCCGGAGCAGCTGACCGCCTCGGCTCTCAGCCCGGCTCTCCGCCGTGCCCCTCTCCCGGCGCTCGGGGGGCGCACGGAGCAGGTGATGGGGTTAGGCCGGAGCCCGGCCGCCCTGCGCCGGCACCGGGCACCGAGGCAGCGGGCAGCGGGCAGGGCGCGGCGGGGCGGTCGGGGCCAGGGGGCTTTTGAACTCAGACCCCGTGGTCCCTTCGCCTCGTATTAGCGCTGGCAAATCCAAAATCGTTTTTAATGACACATACCACCCCCTCCACCCCAGCCCGGATCGGGGGCTGCGCTGGACTTTTCTCAGCTCAACTAATATCTTTTTAATGACTTCGGGAGGGGGCAGAGCCCAGCTCTGCCCTAGAGCCTGGATTGCTCCAAACAGATGTTGGGGTAGAGGGAGGGGGATGCTCTTCCCTGCCAGGGACTTTCTTCTAAAGTTCAAACGAGAGGGGAGCTTTCAATCACCGCTAAAAATGTATTTCTCCGCATTGAACAATGGGCTCCTTTCTGCGCCCGAGGGGACTCGGCTGCGATCGCGTTTCTGCTGCCGGAGAGGAGAAACCTCCTGTTTTAGGGCAAGAAAAACTCAGCTTCGAAAAGGGCTCTTCCCTGCGCCGGTTATTTTCGCAGCTCTGCATTCCTCCTGCATTCATCCTCTACGGAAAAAAAAAAAAAAAAAAAATAATACAAAATTGTACTAACGAAGCACTAATCCTCCTTCCGCGCTGCAGCCCTTCCCCGCCGCACAGGAGCCGCCGCAGGTCTTTGCAGTGAAGCCGGGCACTGAATGCGGGGTTTGAGGGAAGAATCGCGGCTGCACCGGCCCGGGGCAGCGGCGGCTCCATCCCCGCATCCCGGCTCCATCCCCGGCGGCCCCACAAGAGTTAAATTTTAAAGCAAATCAAATTCCCATTGGCCACTGTATATTATCTCAGCAGTCTTCATTTGATACCTCTTTAATACAGAAAGGAGCTTTTCAAACCCCTTTTCTCTCTTTTCTCCCGCCACTCTTTAAGAGCAATAAATGTTCAACTGCAATAACTATAAATCAATCTCCGCTCTGTTCAAATCCTATTCATGCGAAGGGCTGGAAGAGGGGAGAGAGCTCCCCCCTCCCCCCCCCCCCCCCAAAAGCAGCTGCCGGGCTCTAATCTCCTTTCTTGCACTGTCATTCACCCTCATTTTTCCTCCATCACCCCATCCCTGCAATCTTTTCTTGTTTTGCTTTTCTTTTCTCTCTTTGCTGCATTATGATCCCATGTCTCCCCTCATCAGACCCCAACCTTGTCCAGATCCTGACCATCCCCTTGTAGGCTGTGAAAGAAAAGAAGAGTCCATGGATGTCAAATTGGTCTCAAAAAGACCATGAAAGATTGATTTGCTCCACTTTTCTTCTGCCTGACATTATTTCTGAGGGTCCTGAATGGGAAACCAGAAAGTCTGGGACTGGAATAAAGATGTTCTCTCTGTAAGGGGGAGACGGGGGGGAAAAATGCCCATTTACTCCTGGCCCATCAACCCTGCAAAACAGAGCAAAAGAAAAGAGGACTGTGGCTATTCAGAGTCAGACCAATATGTACACCTCCCAACAATATGCCAATATACTGAGGGCTTCTCTATTAACACCCATGAATATTAAAGTGCTCACTAAACGCTCAGAAGGAACTTTGGGAATATACACATGAAAATACAAGCAGCATTGTGCGGGGCTCAGAACAATGGGGCGGCGATAATGGCCCTTCTCTATTAACAGCCATGAATATTAAACTTGTTTCCTCTTAAATGTTAAAAAGGAGGGATAGCTGCGATATTAAAAAAGAGAAATGAGTAGGGGGTGGTGGTGGGGGGGGAACACACAGCAAAGCATCTTCCTAGGACGGGGAAGAAGCTTTGGGAAACAGCTGGGGATATTTAAAACCACGCAGAAAATGGAAGGATTTTTTTTGCCACCTTTTTCTGTCACTCCCCCCCGCACCGCCGAGCCCCCGCAGTCGGGAGCGGGGTTCAGCGCAGCCCGCACCGGAGCCGCAGGGGGTTCAAGAGAATCTATTATTTTTTTGTCCCGGGATAACTTGAAGGTTGAAGGGTTTTCCTGGGGAAAGGGGAAGAAAAAAAAAAAAAAAGCAATCCGATGGCTGGCTTGCCTCGGCGGCTGGAGTGAGCCGGGGTTGGGAACCTTTCCACCTGATGCGTTATGTTTAGCAAGGCTGAAATACCCTGACGGCTTCTCCAGCCAAAGTCCAGAAAAACAAAATAAACTTATTTTTTTACGCTCATTAAGCCCCAAAACAATCCCTGGAAGGTTGTTAACCTCTCCTTTCCAGGACAGCGCTGCCTCTCGCCGGGCAAACCCGAAGTAAGCACAGGTTTGGGTGGGTTCCTGACATCTCCGTTGCCTCTTGATTGGATTAATAGAAATAATTGCACATGGGTTGTAGCATCATTTCACCCAGGCGAGAAGACACTCCACAGCTTCATCCCATAAAACACCTACCCAGGGGATAGGGTGGGGGTTTGGACTATGCTCGGCTGCTGCTCCGGGCACGGTGAGACCCGGCGGGGCTTCCCGGGACTCCGGGGTGCGGGAACCGGCCTTTGAGCGCCTGAGGATCTTGGGGGCCCAGCCTTCTTCCCGCAGCCCTTTACAGCCCCTCGTCCCCATGAAAATCAAAAGAACAAGGCTAAGGAGAGGGCTCTAAGCTCCGACACAGCAGGACTGGGTTTAAATCCGGGAAAGATTAACCCTTTGCTGAGCCGGCAAAGCTCGGGCCCGGAGGGGAGCGCTGGGTTTGGAGGCACCGCTCCGATGCCCACCTTGCTGGGGAGCAGAGGTGGCTGCGGAGCTCCTGGGCTCGGCAGGGCGTGGATGGGCGCCGTGGCTGGCCGGGGAACGCCTTCGGGTGCGGGGACGGGGGCGATGCGGCAGCAGAGCCCCGGAGATGCTGCAGCCTCCCCGAGGTCGGGGTCCGGGCCTGGGGGGACACGGCAGGGCACGGTTGCTATTGCAGGGACATGGGGGATCCACGAGCGGTCCCCGATCCACACCTGGGCACAATTCCCACGGGGATGTGGTGCTGGGGACCGGCCGGGCTGGCAGCAGCAGCAGGGTGAGCCCTGCCTTGCAGTCAAGCGGGGATCCAGCCCGGGGAGCGCGTCCCACCCACCCCGTGCTTGGGGACCCTGTCCCGGCATTTGGGGGAGCAGCGCCGGAGCCTCTCAGTGCTGCCGGTGCCGGCCGGGAAAGCCGGGGATGCGGGGGGCAGCGGGGAGCCGAGCACGGTCGGGGCCAACTGCGGGAGCCTCAGCCCGTTCCCCCGGGGCTGCGAGGGCCAAACGCCGCAGAGCACCGGGAGCTGTCGGGCTCGGGGCCGCCGATTTCGTTGTGGTGCTCAATGGCCCCAAAGCGCAGCGTTTCAGTTCCAAAACGAGCGCGGGGGCCAGGTGGGGAGCGGGACCATGCCCGAGGGTGCGCCCCGTCCATGGGACACAGGCAGGGACATTTCTGCCCGTTTCACTGCTGTTGTGCCGTGCCCGGGGACAGGTGCCCCGGGTTTGGGTTTGCCCGGGCCGGGAGGTGCGGGGGGCCGGGCGTGTGTGTGTATCCGTGTGTGTATATGTGTGTGTGTGTGTATCCTGTGTGTTTGTGTGCGTGTGTGCTCGCCGTGTCCCTCCCTCCCTCCAGCCACCCCACCCCCGGGAGGGGAGGGAAGGAGGAGATGGGAGGGGGGGGCTCCGACGGCTCGCCTCGCTCCGGCAGCCCCAGTCTCTCCGCCAACGTCAGGGAGGTCATTAATAACCAATTAGGAGGGTCAATGAAGCTCATATATAGCCGGGCGGGAGCCGCCGAGCCGAACGGAGCCCAGCCCGCCGCCCAACGCCCCTCGGGGCTGGCCCCGTCGCGCTCGGCCCCGCCGCCTCGCCCCCATGATGGGCTCGGTGCTGCCTGCCGAGGCCCTGGTCCTCAAGCCTGGGCTGAAGCCGCAGGGGCTCTCGCTGGCCGAGGTGATCACCTCCGACATCCTGCACAGCTTCCTCTACGGCCGCTGGAGAAACGTCCTGGGCGAGCAGCTCTTCGAGGAGAAGAGCAGCCCCAAGACCGCCTTCACGGCCGAAGTCCTGGCTCAGTCCTTCTCCGGAGGTGAGTGACCCCCCCCCGGGCCCTCCCCGATGCCCCCGCTGTCCCCCATGAGCCCCGGGCCGGCTCCCGGTGCCCGGCGGCGGGATGCGGTCCCGGCGCCCCGCTCTCCCCAGGCGTGGGACTGGGGAAAAAGGGCTTTAAATTCATTTGGTTAACTTGGGCTTGACCTGAGAAAGTTCCCACTTAAACCGCGGGCTGGGGGGGCCGGGGCCGTCCCGCATTCAGCCGCCCGGGACAATATCTTTTCTCTCGCCCCGGCATCGCCGGGGCGTCCCAGCTCACTTTTCCCCCTCTCAGATTTCTGTTCCTCTCTTAATTTACCATGAAGGCTAATTCCATTTCCATTCACGATATGTCAACCATCTCATCTCCCCATTTTGTAAGAGGAATTCCTGGGCCCTTTTAAACAAGCCCTCGCGCCATTCAGGCACAATGTACCGCTACAGCATTCCTAAAGGACTAATGAATTTAGAATTAGCAATTTCTTTCTAGTTGAGTTTAATGAATGCAGATCACTTTAACAGCATGACAAATTGCTGGATGGGCCGAAATAGACACCATTTAACCTCCTTTCCCAGCCCCGCTCCCTCGCCCAGCCCGGGATGCTTTTCCCAGGTACCTCCTCAATGCCCCGGGGAAACCTTGTACCGCTTTGTGGGAGCCCGGTTGGGCGTTTAAAAGGCTCAGCCCCGGGGTCTGGGCTGGGGCTGGGGTTGGGCGGGGTCCCCGTCGCCGCCGGTTTCCCCCCTCTCCCCTACCCCTATCCCCTTCTGAACCATCTCCCCTCTCGCAGAGGTGCAGAAGCTCTCCAGCCTGGTGCTGCCGTCGGAAGTGATAATCGCCCAGAGCTCCATCCCCGGGGAAGGGCTTGGCATCTTCTCCAAGACTTGGATCAAGGCTGGCACCGAGATGGGGCCGTTCACGGGCAGGGTCATCTCCCCCGAACATGTGGACCTGTGCAAGAACAACAACCTCATGTGGGAGGTAACGACCCCCCTGAACCCCGAGCCCGGACTGGTCTGGGGAGAAGCAGGGACAGGGTGTTGTGACTCTGTCCCCTGCTCGGGCACCATCAGGCACCATCCTTGTGCCTCAGTTTCCCCATTCATGCAAATATCTGGGCAGGTGGGTTTAGGAACACCTTGCAGGAGAAGGATGATGTTTCCTCAGCCCTCAGGGTGCAGCCAGCCCACAGAGGAGCCCCAAAACTCTGTTGCTCATGTCACGAGCAGCTGGATCACACCCTACCCTGCCCTACCCATCCCGTCCTGGTGGAACACCCGACTGGTTGCTGCCTGCACTGTCCACAGTGGGCAAAACCAGCTCTGCCCTGTCCCCTCCTCTCTGCTTTGCCTCAGCCCTGGTGAGGTTAATCCCGAATGAAACTGCGGAGTCTGGGGGGATCCGAGATGTCAGGACATCGTACACTAATGCAAAGCCAATAGAGAGGCTATTTCCTATTTTTTCATTTGTTTGACTCAGACTGGCACTTCTTAATTATTGTTTATTATTATTATAATTTTATGCCCATCAGAAACTTGCCTCATCTTTCCTGGCACCATGCCAAGCATCTTTCCAGGCCTGGGATGCACCTTCCCCTCCACCCGGGGATTCTCCCTCTCCCACAGCAGCTGCAGGATGCTGAACAGCCCCTTCCTCTGGGGCTGAGCTGCTGATGGGGCTCTGATGAGAAGGGAGATTGAGGAAAAGAGCTGGGTTATCCAGGGAGATAGGGGCTAGCATGACCAGCCATGCCAGTGAGAGCAGGGCACATTTCTCAACCCCGTTGCAGTCCAGCACCACAAAGCCGGAAGGGTTTGGCATCTCCTGGCTGCTGTCAGGATCTCAGCCCGGAGGCTGTGCTGGCTTTGAGCTTGTCTCTGTCCAGGGGCTTTATCCCAGAAGCAGGAGGTGGAGGGGCTCAGCCCACTGAGGGCAGCATCCCCACCAAGTGCTCTCTCCCCTGGCAGGTCTTCAACGAGGACGGCACAGTGCGGTACTTCATCGACGCCAGCCAGGAGGATCATCGCAGCTGGATGACCTACATCAAATGTGCCCGAAACGAGCAGGAGCAGAACCTCGAGGTGGTCCAGATTGGGAACAGCATCTTCTACAAGGCCATTGAGGTAAGTGGGGCTGAAGGGCAACTGGGTATCTGCAATAGAGAAGCAGTGTGGTGGGATCCCCCATCCCACAGACTCTCCCTCCCTTGTTCTTTGGGTTGTTGGTGGGGTGTCTGTGGAAGGACACGGCAGCTTTTCCACCCTTGGTGCTCAGATCTACCAGCAAAGGTAGAAACCACAGTGAAGGGCCATTGCATGGACTTCAGGAAGTAGTAAAGATCCCTTCTCCTCTCTGCCCCCTTTCTGTGGGCTCATGGAGTAATGTGTGTTGAACAGTGGAAGGTAGATCCTTGTTTGGAGTATAAAGCATGAAAAGAGCTGCAATTCTGGCCCATATGGGGCTTCGGGCAAGGACAGGGCTTGGATGCTCTATTGAAAAAGTGGGATTTTGTGCAGAACCTGCTTCTTTATAGCAGGGTAAAGTCTGGGGGGTTCTGTGAAACCCAGGTGCTGAGCACAGGCTGTGCCTGACTCTGCCCTGCTTTGCCTGGGCATCACACTCCAGCTGTGCAGGGAGCAGGGAGCCATGGAGAGGGCAGGGAGTAGTGCTGGTGCAGTTGTGCCTTGGGCTTTACACTATGGGGAAGGGACTCTTCCTGCCCCCTCACCCCTGTGCTCCTGTATGAAGTGCTGCTCTGTGCTGGTGTGGCACAGGAGCAGGGTCCCAGGGGTGGCACAGGCTGCCGTGCAGTGGGGTGATGGCTGAAGCGTGCCCACAGCTCCCTAGAGGAGACTCTGAGATGGAGGTGGGTGTCTGGCTCCTTGGCATAATTGATGACATATTCATACAAATCACAGTGCCAGAGTGGGGTGATGGTGGGGACCAGCCCTGCTTATGTGCAGTGTCCCCATAACCCAACACTACTGCAGATGGAGAAAGGTGGTGGCTTGGGGAGATGGCCCTGTGCAGCAGCTTTGGCTTAAAGAAGGGACATGTCCCAGTCCAAACCAGCACTGTGGGATTGTCCCCCTCCAGTGTTGGGTTCAGAGCCTCACCTGAGGAGCATTTGCATCTGGGAGAGGGTCTCAGCCAGGAATGACCAGGAATGCCCTGCTGGTTCCATGGGCACGGGCAGCTCTCCTGATCTATCCAGTCTCCTGCACTGGTTTACAGAGTGCTCTATGGCTTATGGAAATGTTCCATGGCACAGGACCACAGCCCAACCCTGCACTGAGCGAGCAGCAGGGCTGGGTTAGGGATTGCTGCTGTGGGGTGGCAAAGGAGAATGGGTGGGTAGAAAGAGGATCAGATATTCTCTCCTGCTGCAGGAGAGTATCGTGTGCTCCCTGGGCTCTGCCACCTTTCCCAAAAGCTCCAAGCACTTCCCTGCTGTTCTTGTGCCAGGCACCCCTCCAAAGGCTTCAGGTGTTTCTAGTTTTAAGACCTGAAATTTCTGTGGGCAGCTGTGCCTGTTGTGACAGCACCTTAAGTGCTTTTCACTATTGTTCTTAAATTATGTAAATAAGTAGAATAATTCCAGGTAGCTGTGGTGTAATTAGGAACACAGCTGTGGTTTTTACACATTGTGCAGGCATGAACGAGGGGATGGGTGAATATTTGGTGAGTGAATATTTGGGTATAGTCATGATCCAGCTGTGGACTTGTTCCTGAGGCTGGAGCAGTGGAGCAGGACGAGTTTAATTCTCTTGGCACAAGCAGTGAATTTGAGATGCTGAGAGTGCTGGACCCCTAGTGATGTGTAGGAGGAGGTGGGCATGAAGGGTCCCTGCTGCCACACTGCTCCCCAAGCTCAGCAGGACATGCACACACCGACCTGAACTTAAGTGCTGCCCTGCTCAGCACCACAGGTGCCCACGTGTAGCCACTGTCACCCTCCATCCCCTAGCAGCCCTGGTGGCTTCCCCACCTCCTGTCCCCCTGCACAGCCTCCTGCCCACACCCACTGTGCCCCTGTAGCAGTGACACCGTGAGCTGCCTGGCCCCTATTGCTCTGCACCCACCCCTGCTGCACCAGGGCTCCAAAAGCATCTCTTTGGATGTCTTTCTCACCTACATGCCAAAAAAACCAGATTTATCTGGTGCTTTTTCTTCCTATTTATGTTTGATATTTTAATATGTTTTGCCTGTTCCTGCCCTTATTTGCTGATTTGATTTTCCCAGCCTCTTTCTCAGCAATACCAAGTTGCTGCTGCTGGAAAATAAAGCGAGGGCAGAAAGTTTTGGCCTTTGATCTGAAGGCCACAACACTCCTGGGGGGCAATTTGAATTTGCTTTGGGGTGTATGCACATGGGTGCTCACCCACTGCTGGCGTGGCTGCAGCAGCTTCAGCAGAATAAAACACACACCCATGTATGCACCCTTGCAGATTGTTTTATCCTTTCAGCAACATTTTATTTGCTTGTATTAAAACTGATTGATTTTCTCTTAAAAGTAAACAATGCCAAGAAACGGTGTCATCAATTTGGGATGCAAAAGGATATTGTCTTCTTCTGCCTCCCAAATTCCTCCTCTGCAGCCCAGTGAGGTCTTCATGCAGATGGACAAAGATACGATGTCAAACTCCTATTGATTTCAGATTCTTAAAATTCAACATATTTTCAGTGTTGAAGTGATTGAACTTCAGATCTGTGTTTCATGTGGATGATGCTTTACTTGGATCTAACATGCTCAGCGTACAAAAAACCATCCTCCAAAATGCAGGATGTTTCTATTTCTAAATTAGGTTCTTAACAGTAGAGACTGCTAGGGAAAATATGTATATTTTTACAAAGTGATGTTGTTATTAGTGTTGTTTGAACTGGTCTGAGAGGATCTATCTCCCCAGCCACGGCTGCTGCACGAGGGGAGCCTTGAGCAGCGTTTCCTGGCTGCTCGTCCCGGCCATGTGGGAACATGGCAGGAACAGCAGGGGCAGGAGAAGTGCCATCACTTCAGGGAAACGGGAACGTGGATGATGCAAAACCCCTGCCCAAGTCCTGCCCTGTCCTTGGGCTGTTGCAGGCACTGCAGCTTTGGTGGGAGATGTAAGCAGCATTTCACACCTGAGTCATGGTCTCTTATAGCAGCCCTGAGCTCTCCTCTGCTCCGCAGGCTGATGAGCTCTTTGCTGGTGGATCTGCATCTCCACCTTCTAAAATCAACCCCGGCAGGGATGGGTGGGAGATGCTGCCTGTGCCCTGCAGCTGGAGGGTGCTGATGGCTCTGTCCAAAGACAAAATGCTCTGCTGGAGCCCTGAGCCGAGGCTCAACTCCCTGCTTTGGTCTCTGTCATTCATGCTGATTGTGGCACCACAAATGGTTTATTTCTCCATGTCTCTGTGTTTCACCCTGTCCTGGTCTCCCTGAGTTGTTGGGAGCTCTGGGTCCCGCACTCTGGAGACTCCAGGTCTGTCCCTGTGCTCTGTAGCTGCATGTTTGCCCATAACCCTGTTTGTGTCCCAGCTTGGGGGGGAGCCTGGAGTGGGTTTGTGCTGGTGCTGAGCTGTGCCATCACCTCCAGGGCTGCATTTTGGGCTGTTCCATGCCTGTCTGTGGGCATTGGGGATGGCTGGCACATCCCAGGTGGCAGCAGGGTCTCACAGAAATGGGGCACAGCCAGGATAAGTCCGAATGGATCGGCGCAGGGATGGATGTTCATTGCCCCTCCCAACAACCCTTTCTTTATCTCTGTAGATGATTCCTCCAGACCAAGAGCTGCTGGTCTGGTATGGGAACTCCCACAACACCTTCCTGGGCATCCCAGGTGTGCCAGGGCTGGAAGAGGAGCAGAAGAAGAACAAACATGGTAGGTAACATCAGAAAGAGCCAAGGGTGCCATATCCCTGCCTGTTCATCCTGTGCCCAGCTCTAAGGCTGTTGGGTGGGCACAAGGCAGGGACATCCCAAGGGTATGTCAGATATCCCAGTTCCCTGTGGACAAGCACAGGGACTGTGATCCATACCACTTGAGCAGGTCCTCAGTAATTCACAGCGATGCTTCCCGGCCAGTTTGCCTGTGGCTGTTGCTGGTGGGGTGTCTGGCAGTCGCTGCTTGACCCACCCAGGCTGGGAGAAGCAGTGCAGGGTGTGAGTGCAAGGCAGCCCCAACACTCTGTGAAACACCAAGTGGATGCAGTCTGGACACCCCCACTCTGCATTTAAGAGATCTTAATCACCAGCACAGGAGGCTTTTCTCTCCTTGGGCTTTTGCTCTCCACTTGTCTCAGTGGCTCCCTGGGGCGCTTCTCTGTGGCACAGCAGAGCTCAGGCTGTGTTTGGAGCCACTTCTGTTCTCCCTGACTCTGCTCCCCACTCTGAGAGAGCCATGTCTGAGCCCAGCAGAGTGAGGGGAGAAGCTGGGACTGGGGCAGGGGCTGGACAGCATGGTTGGGGGTTCCTGAGAGCTCCTGCACCCACCCCCTCCAGCTCTGCTGCAGCCCAAGGAGGGGAAAATTTGTTTCGTGTCCATCTATAAGGGATTCATTCAGCTCAGCTTGAATGTTCCCCTTACCTAAACCTGGCTGAGCCCATTGCCAGCACTGGCTGCATCCCAAATTCCTAAGAGCCAGCCTGGATGTCAGTTTGCCCAGGATAGGTGATCTCAGCAGCAGCGAGCCAGCAAGAGGGCACTGGGGGTTTTCCAGGGCACCCAGCACTCCAGGGGCTTGGGGTGGGGTGAGCTGCTGTGCTGGAGGGCAAGACCTGACTGTTCCCCGTCGTCTCCAGAGGATTTCCACGCGGTGGAGACGGGGGCCAGCACGACGGGCCGTATGCGCTGCGTCATCTGCCACCGCGGCTTCAACTCCCGCAGCAACCTGCGCTCCCACATGCGCATCCACACCCTGGACAAGCCCTTCGTGTGCCGCTTCTGCAACCGCCGCTTCAGCCAGTCCTCCACCCTCCGCAACCACGTCCGCTTGCACACGGGCGAGCGGCCCTACAAGTGCCAGGTTTGCCAAAGTGCCTATTCCCAGCTCGCGGGGCTGCGGGCCCACCAGAAAAGCGCCCGCCACCGGCCCCCCAACGCCTCCCTGCAGGCCCACTCGCCCGCCCTGCCCGTGCCCCACCCTGCCTCCCTGGCCCATCACATCCCCACCATGGTGCTGTGAAGCCCCGGTGCGGCAGCGGGATTTGGGACAGCAGAGACTGATGCTGAGACATGCAATGAACTGGGGGGGGCGGCCCTTGGCTGAGCTGCTTTGTGTCTCGGAGAAGTGTTGGGTTGTTTTTGGGCATCGCTGACTGCGGGGGTTCGGCAGGAGGGGATCCCCCCCAGCCCTGCAGCTGAGTTGTGCGGGATCATCCCCAGGGAGATGTGGCACAGGGTGGGCTGGTGGCCCCTGGCATTGGCAGGGGAGAAGGGATGCAGTGGGATGTCCTGTGTGGGTTTGACAGTGCACTGGGGAGGACTGAGGGAGCCAAAAAGCAGAGCCTGGCTGAGTCATGCCTGGGTTTTACAGATAATTTGGTAGAAAGAAAAATTCCTCTTATCCATCCTCCTCTGCTCTAGCAGACACGTGCCCCATTGAAAGGTTGGCACAGCCCTGGTGCGACCACCCCAGTCACGCCTGTTTGCCCCGGGAGTGAATTGGTCCTGGTGGCTCCTTCCAAGGGACACCTTTCCCTCCTTGGGAGCCCTGAGTTAATGAACGTTTGCATTTTCCCGCACCCGAGCCCCCTCTGCCCACCCCGCTCCAGCCCCAGCCCTGCACTGGGATCTGTCACCACTCCAAGCAATGCTGCGGGCAGAGGGGACAGGCCACGTGCCACGGGGACACCGTGCCAGCTGGGAATGCCCATCCAGAGGCAGGTTTTGGGGGGACCCTGAGCTCTGCCGGGCTGTGCCTGTTCCAACCCTGGCAGCTCTTCTCCCCATCCTTTTCCCAGCTGTGAAGGAACATTTTGGTTGGAACTGCTACTGCCCTCTGGGGACAAAGAAAACCTGTCCCCGGGCCAGCTCTGTCCCCAAGGACAACTCTAAGCGCCCTCTGGAGTCCCCACACTGCGAAGGAGGGCTGTATATCATAAATCTTAAAAGAAGGTATTCTAATATTAATTATAAGTCTAAGATGTATAAAGTTCTCACAAACCGTGTTTCACTTCCAGAAGAAAATAAACAAAAACAAAAGAAAAAAAAAACCCCAAACAACTGTCACTTTAACTTTGTAAATATTTATGTAAACATTATTTACAAGACTTTGGTATTATATATTATTTGATTGTATATGTACACAGTGTAAATACATTTGTACCTCTCTTGTATTCTAAATAAAAATTACTTGGAACATTTATCATTTAGAAGAGGGATAGCATGGAGAGCTTTATTTTATGTGCCAGGGGACAGATGTGGGTATTGGGATGAGTGAAGGTCTTAACTAACACAACAATCCGCGAGTGAGGAGATGTGGAGTCATCTGTTGGACCAAGCAGTGCGTCGGGGAGGGAAAAACCCCCAGGTTTTGGCTAAAGAAGCCGTTTTTTGGGTCTGGACGCTGGGGTAAGTGCTGGCTCACTCCAGAGCAGGTGCTACCTACTGATTCCACCCTGCTAGTCCCTATTCTTGTGAACTTGTACAGCCCCTCTTTGAAGCCACAGCTACTGCTATCCTTTGTTATATCCCATGGACTAGTGCCCATATTTTGGCTGTGATGGGATACAGGAGCAAGCCCCACTGTAAGGAGGCGACATTTGCTGACGGTCACCACGGGCCGCCTTTCCCGTAGCATTTTCCCCGCAGCTCCGAGAGCCGAATCGGTGCTTGAATGGAGAAAACTTTTCCATGGACGTATCAGCTCCTCCTGGCACAGCTCGGCCGAGGGGAAGGGGTCAGTCCCGAGTCCCGCGGGGAGGTTTAAGCCAAGCGTAACCACCGGCCAGCTGGGGAGGGCATCAGAGGATTGCCCTCAGTGGGACACCTTGTGTGAGGGGCACCCAAACTGCGGGTATTGCTCCACCCGCAGCACTGCAGCTCTACCCAGGCTGTGGGGTGAGCTCCAGGGGAGGCCCGTGGTGTCCCCTCGGTTTGCCGGGCGGGTTCTGGGGGACCAGGTCACTGCTGAGCGCCGCCTGAACAGCGAACCATCCTGCCCACACTAAAGATGACCGCGGCCTCCCCCACCCCGCTCCTTGGGCTTCCCCGGGGCGAAGCCCAAGAGTCCCTCCGCTGCCAGGAACAAACGTGGCTGCCCAGTCACCGCCCCCCGCCGCCCTCACTCAAGATGGCAGCGCCCGTGCCCTCAGGCGCGCTCTTGCCAGCAGCCAACATGGCGGGCGGAAGGAGCGTGCGGCGGGGCCAAGATGGCGGCGGTCACCATGAGGCTGCCGGCGGTCCGTGCGCCCCTGGATTCCAGCGCTCCCCGCGGCGGCGAGAAGCACCTGGTGGCACCGGGGGACACGATCACCACGGACACGGGATACATGAGGTGCGGGCAGCGGCGGAGGGGAGGCGGCGGCGGCGGCGGCGGGGTGGCGCGGTTTCGGGCAGTCCTTAGGTGTAGCCGCTCTCTCTCCGCAGGGGCCACGGTACTTTTGTGGAGGATGACAAGTTGATCGCCTCGGTGGCCGGCGTGGTGGAGAGGGTGAACAAGCTGGTGTGTGTCAGGGCGCTGAAGGCCAGGTGAGCGCGGCCGTGGCGGGTGCGGGCCGGCGGCGGGGCCTGGCTCGGCGGGGTGAGTGAGGTGTGTGACCGCCGCTCTCCGTCCCAGGTACAACGGCGAGATCGGCGACATCGTGGTCGGGAGGATTACGGAGGTAAAGCCCCGTGTTTGCCGCGGTGCCGAGAAGGAGGGTGGTGGTGGCTCAGTCCGGCTCTAAGGGCTTCTCGGGATCCACTGATACACATCAGTGTCCCTGCGCAGGGTACTGGGAGCGTGTGGACTTTAACCGGGATGAGGCTGGGAGAAGCCAGCAGAGCTGTCCCCTCCTGCAGCTTGGGGAGCTGCAGCTCCCATTCAATTTTTGAGTGTGTACCTATACGTTTGGGTGGTATTTTTCCCCTTAGGTTCAGCAGAAGCGATGGAAAGTGGAAACAAATTCCAGGCTGGATTCAGTCCTGTTGCTGTCATCTATAAATTTACCTGGTGGAGAGCTGGTGAGTGTAGCTGGTTTTGTTTTGCATGGCATTCTAAGGTTCTGTTCTAACTATCCATTTTACTGATGGGTGTTTTCTCATTCTGGGCTACATGGAACTTTTCTTGTGATGTTTCAGAGAAGGAAATCAGCAGAAGATGAGCTTGCCATGAGGGACTACCTGCAGGAAGGAGATCTCATCAGTGTATCCTTCTGCTGCTCCCATTGACAGAAGAGCCAAGGGCATGGGAAGAACAGGGAGAGCCTGGCTGGGGGTGAGAGCTATGCTGGGGTGGCACTGGGCAGCCTTAGGTACCCTGTTTCCTTAAGTGGCACCAACAGGCAGAGGTCCAATCTATATTTTCTGATGGGGCTGTATCACTGCACACCCGGAGCCTGAAGTATGGGAAGGTGAGTTATTCCAAAGCCCTTGATCCTGGGTTAATTCTGCACCAGCTGACTTGTATAAGGCCTTTTGGAGGCTTTTTTAAGGAAAGAGCTCTGGAGTAGAGCAGGATGTTGTTATGACCCATTCCTGCAGGACAGGAAGACTCTCAGCTTTTACATGGGAGCACCACATAGAGTTTCCCCAGAGCAGAGGAGGTGTCCTTGAGTTGTCCTTTGATCCACTGCTCTCCCTGTCCACAGTTTCAGCCTGCTAGTTCTGTTTCCTCCACTAGCCACCTGGGAATTAAATCCTGGGGAGAGATCTCCTCACTCCTCTTCTTCTGGCTGTTGCCCCTGTGACTTGTTCTTCTCCCCACAGGGCTCTATTTGAGCCTTTACACAGTTGGCATTTATCTCTGGTTTTGTGCATTGAAATAAGCCAAGGGGCCATTGGAGCGTAGGCTGCAGTTTGGGATTACCAGACCAAGAGTATTAGCACTTAAAAGATGAAAGGGAAGTGTGCTTATTGCACAAAGGGTGAAGGACAGTGATTGGATTACGAGGGAAAGTGTTCTGCTAAATTGGGCCTCTGACTCCTCATTTTTCTGCAGGGATGGTTGAAGTGTAGTTACGATCAAGATATTATTAACATTTGTGCTAAGCACTTAGAGTATTCTTCATCTTCAAAGGGCTGCACAGGCATTAGCTAATCCTCCCAGCGCTCCCAGAGGCAGGAAGGTTTTATCTTCAATGTTTCACAGGGAAAGGTGTTAAAACAGAGCTGTTCCTAGGCCAGGAATGGAGTGAGTGTGTCTCAGTGCCTTGGTGTTACCTGTGGTGGCTCATGATGTCTCTCATGCTGAACCCTGTGGTCTGCTCTCCAGCTTGCCCAGGGTGTGCTGGTGCAGGTCTCTCCCTCCCTTGTGAAACGGCAGAAGACTCATTTCCATGACCTGCCCTGTGGTGCATCCGTGATCCTCGGCAACAATGGCTTCATCTGGATCTACCCAACTCCGGAGCAGAAGGATGACGAGGCTGGAGGCTACACTGCCAACTTGGAGGTGAGTGTTCAGGGAGAGTGAGCCTTCTACCAGTGATGCTTTTTAGTCTGACATAGTCAGAGGCACGTGACTAACCTGAGACTTTCAGGATCTTGTGTTAGCTTCATAGCAAGGCTTTTTTACTTGCATTATTTCCCTGTGCATTCATCCCTTTTCCTGTGTCCTTCCTCAGCCAGTTCCCTTGTCTGACCGGGAGGTGATCTCACGGCTCCGAAACTGCATCATGGCTCTGGTTACTCACAAGATGATGCTCTTTGACACCAGCATCCTGTATTGCTATGAAGCATCCCTTCCTCATCAGGTACAGGAACCCATAGTGTTTATTCCACACTCAGGGGAGGGAACAGAAAGGCTGCATCAGTTGCTGCTGAAGTCAGAGTTTCTTTTCAACTTACCAAAGCATCCTGTAGTCAGTGACAGTATGAACTCTCCCCTTCTGCATAATGTAAGTTGCCTTGCACAATTTCAGGGATAGTTTGAAGGATTCTGCCTCTGGCAAAGTCTAACTATTCCTGAAGAGAGATCAGTCCCTTTTTTAATGTTGTGTATCCCTCGCTGGGATTATGGACCCTTTAATTCCTGTGAAAACAGTGTTAAATTTGGCATTGTATGAGGGTACAGTGCATTTTATGAAGCAATGAAAAAGTAAATGTCATGCATTGTACAGAGAGCAGTCTCATGTCTGTATCTACATCCTGCACTGCTGAAAGGCTGCCTCCATTTCACCTCTTGCTCTACAGCTCTTCACTGTGATTCCTGCCAGCACAATCATGGGCAATTCTCTTCCCTTAAATAAAGGAGATCTGAATTGTCTTCTGCTTTCATTCCCAGTGAGGTGTTCTTTTGAAGTATAACTGTGTTTAAGTCATCTCTGCCCTTCCTGAATATGGTGTATGTCCTTCAGGGAAGATGAGGAGGATTAGTAGCCTCTTCTTTGATTTCCTCTGGTCTCTGTAAGAATTCCCAACTGGCAACGTTAATTTTGCCTTGGACCCTCTGCCATAGATCTTTTTTCACCACAGCCCTCTAAACTTCCTTGCTGGTTGCTGCCATGTGTCAGGGACCTTTGTCTCCTCAGAGTGCAAAAGTAGTAGTTGATTCCTGGTGCTCATACTGGTCTTCTTTCCACTGCAGATCAAGGACATTCTCAAACCAGAGGTGACAGAGGAGATCGTTCTGGAAGCTCGACAGAGGCTGCTGGATTCGCAGGGATAGGGCACCAGCCAGAAACAGTCATTTGAAATCCCAGCATGGCAGCTTTGATTCTCAGTATTATGTGGTTTTTTCAGTGTTCTAGTCCCCAACATTCATTCCACACTTCAGAAACCACCAAAATTCCTCACTCCTAGGATATCTCCTGTGTCCTTTCAGTACAAAGTAGTACTTAAGTACAATAGCCTTTTAGTGCAACGGCCTGAAAAATTGATATCTGACCTTTATAAAGATCCAGATGCAGCTGGGACATGTCTCCTAGCACCTGTTGCTGTGTCTAATGCCCCAGAACTTTGTGCAGAATGACAGAGAGGAAGGGATATGTTTTGTGATGTTTCTCTCTCCTCAGAAGATGATTTGGATTTTTATTTACCTGTGATACAGATCTGCCAGTCTGTCCCCCGACTGAGAGCCCTCATTTTTAAGAATGTAAATCCAGGCACGTGTGTTTAGAGAACAAGAGTATCCACACCCTTGCCAACCACAGTTTGGGTCTGGCTGTTCATGGCTTGAATGTCTCAGGGGCATGAGATGGGATGTGGCTGTCACTGTCCATGTGAGCCAGGAGCTGTGGACAAGCAGTGTCCAGGTTTGTGTGTATCCTGCTGGTCTTTTTTTTTTTTTTATGCCTAAGAGCTGAGCTCCTCTTCCGAGGAGGCACCAGTATGTTTTTGTATTAAATATTTTGCATTTCAATAAATTTTTTGAAACAAATCAGTCCTTCAGCAGTGTGTGCATTGGCTTGTTTTTAGTCTAGCTTGTGAGGTGTGGTTGGCTTAAGTTTCCTTGTGCCAGGACACTTGGAATGGTTACACTGTCTTATCTCCCCTTCAGCTGCTGCCCTTCATCCCAGCAGGACTTGACTTTCCTCTTCAGCCCTGACAGGGTTCCTCTCTAAGGACTGCCTGGTGTTCCCAGTGGCTTTCCAAGCATTGCCTCCCTGCAGGATCCCTTGGAGAGGTGAGTCAAGCAGAGGTGACTGGGGGATGACAGGGAGCCCAGTATGACACTGGTGGAGATCTTCAGGCCAGTGGTTAGAGGTGGCCATGTTGATCCAGGTGTTGGCAGGCAGTCAGTCACATTCTCTGTGCAGAATGTGATGTTTTCCCTGCAGAATCCTCTCAGCTCCAGGTGCTATATCAGAGCTGTTTTATTATATATGTGTTCTATCTATTCATATTGCAAATATATCCTTGCACCACAACACTGTAATTCTTCAAAAGGATGATAAAACATCTGTCCCAATTGTCCCTGAATACAATCACACGTTGCAGATTCCCACTCTTGCCTCAGGCACAAGGGAAAATTCTTTGCTGCGTGTTTTCCTGGGAACTAGAAATTCCCTTTGTTGCTGTCCCTCCCGCTCGGGCTGCTTTCCCTGTGGTCCCGAGCAGGCACTAGATGGCACCTTTGGATCGTGTTTGTGGCACTTCCCTTCGCCAGCAGCTCCGCCTCGCTGCCCTGCCAAACAGCAGGGCCTGGACGGCTGCCACCAGCGCTGCTGCCCAAATCCTAAAGCATAATGGGGCTAAGGACAAGCAAGGACATGGCTAATCCGTTGTGCTGCTGCACAACTGCCCGTGCTGCCTCCGAAAATAGTGCTGAACTTGTTGGGGGTATTGTTGGAATCCTCCACACAAGACCTGGGAATTGTTATTTTTGAGTTTTAAGAGGATTCTCTAATAAGTGTTGCAAGAATCACATCCTCAAGATGCCTGGGGAAATTTGAAAACCAAGGCTTGATGCTGACACTTCCAGGTCTCCATGAGGCTGCTGGTAGCCACATAACACACACCTGCATAGACAAGACTGGTTCAAAAAAGCTAAAAAGGCTTTAGCAGTCTGCATCTTTTGCTTAGAAAAGTACTCTTCCCCCCCCCTTACCCAATTGCTGTAGTTTAGCAGCTGTTTATCTTATTACCACAGGGGGAGATTTAGGGATTTCTGCTAAAAAACAGCTCAAGATCTGGACTACTTCAGCTCTGAGCTTTCTGATTCCTCCAGCTTGCTGCAGGATTCCTGATATTTTGGCGTTAATGATGTGTTAAATTGGGGAGGCATGTGACTCATCCAGTTCCCTTATTCCTGAATACCTGGCACTTTTGTTTTTAAACCCAATAAGAACACCAGCTGGTGAGGTTTGGTTGTGGATCTTTCCTGATGGGAGGGAACCAAAGGTCTCAGTATTTTCCCCTGTGACCATGCACATTCAGCCAGTGCTGTGCCAAGACCTAAATTCTGTAACAAGGCTTCAGCAAGGTCATTGCTGGCAGTTCCTGCAACCCCATCCAGCACAGTGCTGCAAACCAGCAGGTAACAACAAGCCAGCAACAGCAGTGTCCCCTTCAATTCTTGAAATAGTCTGTGGGATTTTGCTGGGCAACTTCTAAGCAGGAAGGGTGAAAAGGAAGAAACTTTGGCTTCTCTGGTTTAAGAAAAAAAAAAAAAGTAGTTGAAAGTAGGGTGGGAAAAAACCTAGTAAGTGTTCATTTTTATATGGGGAACTAAAAGGCCCATGCAGGCATTAAAACAGCTCAGACCAACCTGATTTCTTCATTTGCCAGTGTCTGACACTGTAAAGCAGCTGTAACACCTCCCGTGCTGCTTACTCCAGGGTTAATACATGGTGCAGCTGTGCTCAGAAGTGGAGTTGGTAGCTAGTTCCCTTGCTGGTGAGTGTTGCCTGTAGGAATGAGAACACAACATCACTCATCTGCAAAAACAATTTCTTGTTTCTTGGTCCCAGTGTTCATGTACTAATAGGAAGAATTCCTTTACTCATAGGAATAACCACTGAGATTTTAAATTTGTGGTAATGGGTTATTAATCCAATTACTGTTGCTTATTGCATTACTTCTGTACCATCCATGCACAGCTTTTCTGTTCAGCTGAGAGTGGCAGAAATAAAAAGCTTTGTGCAGACCTGAGAAGAGAATGAAATTCCACTGAGATTAGAGATATCTTGAAATGGTTCTCTCAGGTTCCCAAGGACTGTTAATTAACATGCTAAGTTTCATTATTTGGTGAAGAGGTTCAAGCTTTTAAGATACTGTTATGGAGAAAACATCACTGCAGCTGTTGGGTGAGAACCCACACTTAATGGGAGGTAAACAGAAAAAGTACTGAAGTATCTCTCAGGAAAAAAAAAATAAATGGTAGGATGTACATGGGCTTGATTGAAAAAACACTCTGTAGCTTTTTTTTTTTAACATATTCTGTATTCACACAACTTTTCTGTCTCTATCTTCTCTAACAATTTCTGAATCTACCGAGCAACTTCCAAGTTTAACATAAGAGTTGTTCACAAAACCTGGCAGCAGGGTTGATGGCAGAAAATAGAAATGCCCTTCAGGAAGGGGAAGGTGACAGGTATCTCGCTGTGACATTTGGGAGTGACCAGCTGACTCATCTGCCTGTGTATTGTCCCACAGTAACTACAGCAGTGCTCTGGGAAACAGGAAATGCTTCTGGAGAAACTGCTGAGTGGAAAGAGGCTGGGAACTGCTGGCAAAGAACATGCCCCACTTCGCTGCTTATGATTGCACAGCATCAGAAGGAATAACTGCCTGTTGGCCTGAATGATAAACTCACCTGGTCTGTTAAATAAAAAGGAAGTGCATTCATCTGCACAGAACTCAGGCAAGCCAGGGAAGAGCATAAATACAGCCTGTACTGTCCACAACACATCCCTGGAAGTGTTCAAGGACAGGTTAGATGGGGCTTGGAACAACATGGTCCAGTGGAAGATGTCCCTGCCTGTGGCAGGGGGGTGGAATATGATGATCCTTAGGGTCCCTTCAAACCTAAACAGTTCTGTGACTCTATGAGGTCCTGTGTAATTGCAATTATTTTTGCTTAATTTGGTGAAAGTTTTTCTGACTATTGTGGACCCATGGTTGTCTTCTGGAGTTTATTCTGCTTCAGCCCTGCCATGGTAGGAGAGATTATCCAGGATGCTCCAGTCAGACCCAGAAGAGAGTAACTTTTTCAGTGAAGAATGGTTGGTATTGGGTTTTGTAACAAATTTCTCTTGGGCTGCTTGTCCTGTGCTGACAGCTTCATTTCCTCACTTTCCATCAATCCATGGGAGCCAAGCAGGGTTACAGCACCCCGGTGAGAAGCTGATCTCCATTACTGAGATAAACCTGGAGAAATTCTGCAGAGTTCAAGAGATGTGACCCTGGATTTATCTCAGCATGATGTACCAGAATTTCTGTCTCCTGTGTGGGTGTGTGTGCAGCACAACCAGCCTCAGTACCTGCAAACTGAGCCATTGATGGAGAAATCCAATAGAAATGTTTTGAGCTCGGTCTCCTGACTAAGAATTAGTGATGTAGGAGCAGCCTGGCACAGCAGAGATGGAGGACCCTGCAGGGCTGCATGAAGTGCTACATTTTGGATGCTGTTGTTATAAGATGAAAAATACAGGTCTGCCAGAGGCCTTGAATACGGCGTAGGAGACATGGAGTGTGTTTGGATTTGTCACAAGGGAGGAGTCAGTACAAACAAGCTGCTCTGTGTCCAGATGGTTGCCCTGAGCAGGAGGCTACGGCACAGAATTGCAATTGTATGTTCTCCTGTTGTCAAGTGGGAGCAACCACAGACCTTTGACCAAAAACATCCTGACCTCAAGCTGCTGTCTTGACCCTCCTCTATCCCAAGGTGAACTGGAAAATGTATGAAAAACTAAATATCTTCAGCACCGTAGCCTGCTCTTTAGCTCTTCTCAGTGCCTGCTGAAGAATTCAGGTGTTTAACTCCATCTTTGTACCAAATGGTCCACAAAAATAGGTCAATAAAATATTTTTTTTCATTTGTCACTGGCCTCTATGGCTGGTTTTGGTGTTGAGTTCTGTGTATGCTGAGAGCATTCATAAGGAAGTGAAGTCCTTTGTGCAAGCAGGGTGATAGATTCCTACCTGTCCACACAGCTGATCCAGTAAGGATCTCTTCTTCCCTGTCCATCTCTGCAAGCATCCAGGGTCCAGAGCTGGCCAGAGGCTCTGAGACCCCTGCAGAGTCAGATCTGTGGGAAAACAACTTGGGTAGCATGTCTAATGAGGTAAGGGATTTCACATGAGCTTTTTGGGGCCTTTTCACAAGTCTTTTTCACAGAATCACAGAAATTCACAGAATTTCACAGAATCGCACCTTTGGGGTTGGAAGGGATCTCTGGAGGTCATCCTGTCCAACCCCCCTGCCAGGGCAGGGTGACCTGGAGCAGGTGACACAGGAATGTGCCCAGGTGGGCTTGGAGTGTCCCTAGAGTGGGAGACTCCACACCCTCCCTGGGTTCGTCTTCCAGAGCTCTGCCACTTGCAACCTACAGAATTCTTCTTCATGTTGAGGGGAAACTTTTTGTCCTTTAGTTTATGGCCATTGCTCCTCATCCTGTCACCGGGCACCAGTGAACAGAGTCTGGCACCATCCTCGGGCACGCCGGGGAGATATTTACATGGATTGCTGAGATCCCCTCTCAGCCTTCCCTTCTCCAGACTAACCCGGCCCATCTCCCGCAGCGTCTCCTCATCAGAGAGATGCTGC
>JANPWX010000219.1:1204872-1305397 GCA_024734555.1 Trochalopteron elliotii
CCGGGCCCCCCGGCCCCGAGGTAGCGGAGGTGGAAGGAGACGAAGTCCGGTGACCGAGGAGCCCCCGTCCCATCCCTGCACCCCCGGGAGCCCACCTGGAGCTGCTGCTGCTGCTGCTGCTTCTCCTGGAGAGCTGACATGGTTCCAGCGCACCTGACCCCGCTGGACTTCAGCGATACTTGAAGCCAAATGCGTGGCTCTTTGGCCTTTGCTAACTGAATGCTATGCAAAAGAAAAGGAGGAGAAAAAAAAAGAAACCTTGACACTAGTTCTGGTGGGAATGGCTGTTTCCTGGCCTGGGTGAGCCCATGTGTGGTTTCTTGCTTGTGAGATGAACTAAAAATTCTCCTTTACCTGGTGGAAGACACACTACATACGGCAACCTGAAACTTCGGTAGTGCTTGGTCATTGCTGAGCGGTTGGAACTTTTACTCGTTTGTTTGGTTTTTTTGTTTTTTTTCTTGCATAAAGTCACCTAAGGCGCCTTGTTGCTGTCTTCAGGAGCATTGGAGGAATTTGTCTTAATTCTTCACCTCAAGTGACTTTATCCCACTGTGAGTGCAGCCAGTGCACCCACCTCAATACCTTCTCCTTCAAAACTCCTTCCCAGCCTGGAAGATCAGGGATCACAGACTTCTTCGAAAACTTCTCGTCCTGGGAAAGGCTGCCCATAGTTACTTTATGGGGCAGCAGCCTGGAAAAGTTCTTGGGGACCAAAGGAGGCCAAGTCTGCCTGCCCTGCACTTCATCAAAGGAGCAGGGAAGAAGGAGTCATCGAGGCATGCGGGCCCACACTGCAACGTCTTCGTGGAACATGGTGAGGAGTTTCTACTGGTATTTGGTTTAATTTTGGTTTGCTGAGCTAGGTACAGTATGGATTTATTCAAGACCATGGAGCACATACAGTCATGTATTTTATGAAAGTCTTGTTTTCTTTCCATTGCTGCTTAATGCAAATCTTCTGTGATTGTTTATTAAGAAAATACTTGGGTCAGATTGCTTGAAACTCGAGGAGAGGTTGTTGTACAGCTAAAGGTGAAATGCAAGGAAGTAACTTTTTAACATTGTACAAGTTTCTCATTTCTGCCTTGGTTATGTTCTGGTTTACAGTCTGGGAAGGTGTTTGATCATTTTTGAGTTGTCTGTGTCATAGTACAGACCAGCCTCAGCCAGTGGTGATACTGTGGTCAGTGACAGGTGCTCTTTAATTAACTTTACCGAAGGGGCTTTGCTACTTGGAAGGGGAAAAAAACCAACTCTTATTTTGGAAAGTTTGTGAACTTAGTGCTGTTGTGAAAAGAATTTCGTGGTGCATTTGGAACACCTTTGTTTAGTGGTTTCTCACAGCTGGTTAAACCTTTATCCTGTGCTGTGGTGGATTGAAGTTTGGGGTAGAGCAGCCTTGTCACTTGCTGGCCCTCTGCAAAGTATGGGGGGGAGTTCAGAATCTCAGGAAAGAAGCTAGATGAAAAACTCAGTAGGACTCAGAGGTAGATTTGGTGACTGCATCAAATTCTTCCTTAAACAACAAAAACCAAACAACCAACAAACCCGCTCCACCAAAACCAAAGAAACTGTAAACTGAAGGCATCTCTGCAGAAGTGAGGTGCAGAAATGCATTGTTTTGCTTAAACTCTTTGGAGTAATCCTTGCTTTTGCACAACACTTTTAAAATTCTAATGTTCTTTGAGATGACATGCTGCTGGCTGCTGTCTTTGGCTGGAGAATGTGACTTTGACAAAGCTTCTGTGACAGTTTTGTCCTGTAGAAGAATTTTATCTGTGAACAAAATAAAACTGCATCTGTAATCTTCATATAACTAAAAATTGAAATATTTGCTGTGTCTGAGGACACAATCTAGTTAGAGGAAAAGTTTTGATTTGTTCTTACTTTTTAAGGGCTTTGCTTTCAAACTTTTTCTCATTTTGTGTTTCTAGAAGGGCCCAAGAAATTCTCTTCAGTGTTCAACAAACACACAGAGATCCCATGTTTGTGCTACTCTTCTGAAATGCTGTTTTGAGTCACTTCAGTGTCTTATTTTCCCATACAATATTTGTACACTGAAGAAACTTGAGGTAATTAAGGGAAGGTCAGAGAATATCAGGGCTAACTTGGCCCACCTGATGCTGGATTTTTCCTTGCTTCCAGTCCTGTGCTATGCCCACTCCTCCACCCCCAGTTTGGTTCCTGCTTTTACTACTTTGGACAGAGTTTCAAGGTCAGATGAGATACAGCCAGAGCACTTGCTGCAAGCAATACAATATTCCTAGTCCCTTTGGTGTTTTGCTGTAGCAGAAGAGCCAGGAACGTTCTTTTTTGATCCTCTAACAGCAATAGGCAGATGGTAACTTCTTGCCAGTGTGACCTGAGGCCGGCAGATCCCAGCACATTCATGAGGAAAAATGGCATCTCTAATGTCCGTGTGCCATATGTCCATGAGAGACCTTGGTGTCTTGATTTTAGAAAAGAATAAACTTGAAAGAGGACATCAGGGCTAGGACATCTGTTAAGAGAACTGCAAAAGATCAGCCTCACTTATACACATGAGGAAAAGTTTCTTCCTTTGAGTGGATGAAAAGGTTCTTCCAAGTCCTGGCAGTAGAAGGCAGTACCACTGTTTTTTATTCAGCTCTCTTCTGAGTTTGGGCTGCTCCTGTCCTGAAAAATGCTATGTTAAAAATCTGGACAATTTAAGAGGGAACAAAGTTCATTTTAGAAAGTTATTCCTTTTCCTTTCAGCAATTTGCCTTTGAAATACACAGACTGACATACTTTATAATTAATGAACAGATCAGTATTTAAGGCCTTCAGTCCTATTCAGTTATTGTGCCATGGGCTGTAGTTCAGAAAAATAAGATTGGTGTTTTTTCAGGGCTTAAATGTTTGCATGTTTCCCTTTCAGTACCGTCATTACACAGTTTCTTCTAAATACCAAACATTGTATCTGGTTTCTCTGTCCCACTGTGGGAACTGGTTTGTCCCAGGAAAATCATGTTTCTGGCTCTTCAAACTAAGAAATGCTTAAGGAGAAATTCCATGGTGGGTCACTTAACCCCCTCGAGACAGGTGAATTCTTAAATGTACTTGTCTGAAGTTCTTGTATATTAAAGCCCACGATAAAACAAACAAAAGAAGTGAAACTTTTGGTAGCAGGGCTCTCCTTTTAGGGTTGTGTTTTTATAAAGGTATTCATGATCCTGTTTTGGTGGGACCATTACCTGTGAACTTCTACTGAGGCTCATTCAGCAGGCACTCAATGGAAGATCTGGATTGCTTCAGTGGTAGCAGATTTTTGGCTGAAAGGGTTAGTGAATATTATCAGATACTAACAGTGTAAGGCAAAATAACTTTCAGGGAAGTAATTCCATTTCTTGGTCATTGCACTCTCTGCAGCACCCAAAGCAACACATCGACAGGCTGCTGAAAAGCCAAGGAGGCAACTGGCCAGAAATCAGCTCTGCTGGTGCTCAAATGTTCTGGGAGAATAATGCAGAAAGGCTCTAAATTTTGTCATGAGCTGACAATTGAGGAGTGCCTTAAGGGGGGAAAAAAGTAATCTATGGGCAAGTTTTGGGCTTCTGTCTTTGTGCTGTTCCTTTCCCCACGGAGGGAGTTTTACAAGCTGGAGTTCATGCTCGTGTCGTTACCCTGGGCAGCAGAGTAGCCCTTGCTGGGATTTTACAAATTTCACCCTGATGCTGATTACTCCAGCTCACAGTTTGCTTGCAAGCTTGAACTTGAGAGGAATTATAAAGGCAAAGTTTGCTTCTTTCTCTTTGCTTTTCTTGGTGAGAAATGAGAACTATAGTCACTGCTTTTTAGGGATATCCACCTGAGAAAAAAGTGTGGTCAGTAGACAGTTAAGGGGAAAGACACTGTCAGTGCACCTTGAAATTTGCACAATAATGTATCTTGTGCCTTACCAGAACGTTAATTTTGGCAAAACTCAAACTTCAGGAAGGAAAGGTGTGTTGTCAGAGGCTCAGCTCTGATCCCAGAGTTGGCTGGAGTTGCCTGGAGCTGTTGGCAAACACCACACCTTCTATGACTGTCTCGTGGTGTTTGCTGTGCTGAATGATGAGCAGATCCCCTGAAGCAGGTTGGTGGAACAGTATCTCCAAGCAAAAGTAGAACTTGAAGGCTTTAAAAGTGAACTTTAATCATTACATACGTGATGCTGAGATGAGAAAGAGATTGATGAAGCACTCGGACAAAAATGGCCTTTTCATAGTCTTTCATAGTGATAAAATGTGGTCTCAGAGTTCCTCTTCCAGCAGGTGAGTGATAGGGAAGCTTAAATGAGCTGTTTACCTCACTGTAAAGAGAGAGAAACTGCAGAACTGGATCCATTTTTCTTATACATTTAGTGCTGAATATAGCTGAAGTCAGCCAACTACAGTCTCTGTCATATTAGATCTGAATTTTTTTTTCTTACAAGGGTGCTGAAAGCTTTACTGCTTTAATTAGGAAGCAGTTGTGCAAAATGGATCTATAGCACCAGCTTGCCACAGCTGCCAGTTGGAGATGTGCCCTGTACAGTTCACTGTGAGCAAAAATCCCAACAATTAAAAGTACCATTTCCTACATCATTGATTAAAAATAAATTTTAAGGGTCTTTATATTTAATAATCTATCTTGTTTTATGCTGTTAAATTTCATGTTTCAAGTACTTGAATTGTGAAAATGAATAAATTACATTTTAATCAGTTCTAAGCATATCCTGGACTCATCCCACAGTGTGGGCAGCAGGGCAAGGGGGGGGAGATTCTTCCCCTCTATTCCACTGTGCTGAGACCCCACCTGTAGTGCTGACTCCAGCATGGGAAGGACTTGGAGCTGTTGGAAGAGTCCAGAGAAGGCCATGGAGATGCTCCAAGGGCTGGAGCCCCTCTGCTCTGGGGACAGCTGGGAGAGCTCTGGGTGTTCAGCTCAGAGAAAGCTCCAGGGAGAGCTCAGAGCTCCTTCCAGTGCCTAAAGGGGCTCCAAGAGAGCTGGAGAGGGACTTGGGACAAGGGTCTGGAGTGACAGGACACAGGGGATGGCTTCAAACTGACTGAGGACAGAGTAGATATACAGAAGAAATTCTTCCCTGTGAGGGTGGGCAGGCCCTGGCACAGGGTGCCCAGAGAAGCTGTGGCTGCCCCTGGATCCCTGGAAGTGTCTAAGGCCAGACTGGGTGGGGCTTGGAGCAACCTGGGATCATAGAAGATGTCCCTGCCCATGGCAGGGTTTTGGAACAAGATTATCTTCAAGGTCTGATTTTTGTACTCACTATCCTTTATCCTACAGGTGAGTTCAGTGTGTCTTCCTTCTGTGCAATATACTTTTATTAGATAGTCAATTGCCCATACATGGAAATGATTTAAATTAGAATCCTTCCATACTAGAACTGTTTCTCCAAGCCCATGTATTTAAACCCCCTGCATTTATCTCTTTCCATTGTACCTCAGGGCATTTTTATACTCTGTCTCTGCTTCAGCAACTGCAGAACCTGAGACTTCAAAGAAACTGCTTTACTACTTCTGACTCCACTTTAGACCATTCACCTGAAATTGGATCATTAGCACCAGCCTAATTGGAAGCCATTTTTTAGAGTCTGCCTTCAGTATTTCAGGTTTTCATTCTGAACTGACAAAGACTGGAGATTTGGCAGCTCCCAAATTTCAATTTCCATCTCTATTAGGAGAGACTTATCCCCAGCTTTTGGGATCATTGCTTATGTATCCAACTTCACTGTGCCTCAGTATTAGCCTGGTTAATGCTGACATCTGCTGCATGATGAATGCAGATTTGTTTACTGCCTCTGACTGTATCCCTTTTCATCACAAAAATCACTTGCTGTATTTTTTTCCTGCTCCAGTTATCAAATACCACTAGGTTTTGCTAAGAAGCTCTTCCACAAAACTTGATCTATGGTTGGAATATGTTTGGAAAGAGACCTAAGACTTTCTAAACTGCTTTTGCACAGGCTGAGGTGGATGGTGATGATGATGGGGAAAGGCTAATCCCTTTCCTGGGCAAAGGCAGTTCTGTTTTGTGCACTGACTAATCTTTGATAACTTGCCACATTTAAGCAGTTGATCTCCTTCATGACAAATAGGTAGTGGTTGCTCATATGCCAGACTTTCATTATCAGATTATGCTAGTTCTGCACTCTTATTTACAAATTTTAATAGGAAGGCTATGGTAGGAAATGAGGACAGGGAGGCAGGAGAAAGCTGCAGGGTATTAGCATAGAAATCTTGCCTTATAGGCAATCATCTCTTTCAGCATGCTTCAACATTTGCCATCAAACTCACAGTATTTTACATGGGAAAGTTTAAGTCTTAAGCTTGAAAGGGAGGAGTTGACACAGTCCTGTTGCTGAGAGCTGAGAGCCCTAAGTTTCATCCCTGGTGCTCTCAGTGTCAGGCTCTGTGGCATTTGGCAAATCATGGGGGTGCAGAAAGGTGAAAGTGGCCTTGGAAAGTCTTGTCCTGTTGACTGTCACTTTAGGGTGGAGATGCTGTTGGGTTGTGCCTTGGAACAACAGGGATGTGTTTCCAGCTGTGCTTGTAGGAACTGTGATAAAACAGACAAGAAATAACTGGGAGAGTGTTTTGATAGCCCTGGTGTGGATGGGACTGTAACCAGTGCCTTGGCAGGTGCCAAGTGAGGAATGCTCTTAGCTGACACCAGGCAGTGGGAAGGCAGAGCTGCAGAGTTAGCCCAGCTCTTAACACCCAGCTGATACCAGTGTTGTGTTCAGTAAGGGTTCACAGCACCCTGCCCTGAGTTTTGGGCCCTGTTTGGAGTGTTCCAGCATCACCAGGACATTCCTGCAGCTCCATCAGTGTACTTGATCCACCCTGTAAAGTTTAAAACCTGGATGGCTGTGGTGCTGTGTGGGTGGGCACTGGGTGTGTTGCAGGTGCCGTCTCTTTCAGCTACGTAAAACACTCTGATTTGCATTTACAAAGACTGAAGGAAGTGTTTGAAACACTAGTGACCTTCTGGAGTAGTTTTGCAGATGGACTTTGCTTTCCTTTTCCTTTGGCAGGGGGAAGGGGCTGCCTTCTCTCTGCAGTGTCTGTTGAGAACCGTGTGAGGAGCACCAGTGTCTGCCCCCAGCAGCATTTAGTCAGTTCAGCCATGCTGTGCCATTCTTGTGAGTAGTTAGTCTCCTTATAAAGGTCTGTTGTGAATCCCAGAAGTCCTGTGCTGTAGGAACACCCAGAGCAGTTCCAGCAGAAGTGAGAGGGACTCTGGCTTCTTTGCTTCTGCAACTCTCCTATCAGTCAGCTCTTTCTCTGCTTTATGTCGACTGAAGATCAATCTAAACAATCTGTAGTGGCAATTAATCTGCTTGCCAGAGTGTCCATTTAATTGGTTTAAGGAGGATTCTTGGGCAAAAAGGTAATGAACATTCAATTTTAGTGAGTAAAGCTGCCTAAGGCAATGTCTTTCCTTAGTTCTTAACTAAATTAGTTCTTAGTTCTTAACTTTGGTCTTTTGTTAAACTTCTGTGTTTAATGCCAGTGTTGCACTTAGATATTAAGGATAAAATTTTGTGAGATAGCTGGAAGTTTCATCAAGCTTGTGGCAAAATTTGATATAATTCTGCTAAAATGGTGTGTTGTGCTCTGGGAGGAGTCCCTTTCCACACATCTTGTAATGCCGAGGCAAATGTGTCCTGAATAACAGCTTGCTTTAGTTTTTGCTTAAGTACTTTCTGAAATTAGTGTTGAAATTAGATTTAGGGGTTTTTTTGTGTGTGTTTTCTTTTTCCCCAGCATTTTTTTCCTGGCTGTTACCAGCTGGGTTGTGAAAAGCAGGAGCTTGCTTTTATGCAGAGTGATTGCTGCTAATTTACATGGATGCGAGCAAGCTCATCATTCTTTCATGAGTGAGGAGACTGCCTGATTTATGTTGTGTCATCTCTGAGCACTGTTTTTACCTAATGAATAGAGTTTCACAACAGATTATTAATCATTAAGACTTGGGTTTCATTGTGTGTATTAAAGAATCAATATTGCTACATGCTGCCTGCCTTGAGAAGCTGCTTATCCATTAATGCCTCTTTTCTGAGGCATTCTGGTGCATTTATCATTTGGGCTGACTTCAGTTCCTACCTCATTCCTGCCACGTCTTCCCAGGGCCTGAGCTGTGTCCAGTCTGCCTCTCTGTAGATTCCTCCTTTGAAGTGCTGTCTGAGCAGTAGCAAATGTTTGGTCCAGTCTCTCCTTAGAGCTCATGAAATAGTAAAAGGCTGAACCTTCCTCCACTGTGGTTTGCACTCCACATTTGCATCAAAGGAGGAGTGATGGCCTCAGAAACTGGGAATAACGTCTGATGAGGACTATATTGAATTACATACTCTGCTGCCTGTTAAATGCCTGGGTTTTGGATGGCAAGGCTTGCTGCAGGACAGGATTCCCCCGTTGTCTGACCTGCTGTTTGTTCCCTGTCCAATGTCCATCTCTGCTGGAAGTACAGAGTGACCTGGGCATGTTCCCTGTGTTTCCTGTCATGCTGCTGCTGTAGAGGAGGAAATTTCACTTGCTCTGCACATCCAGAATCCAGAACACACTCTGTCAGGTTTTGTAGTGACCCCAGTGAGCTGATCTCCTGCCACTCCACACCTGGGGGAACTGATGGCTATTTCATGGCCTTTTTTTTGTGTGAGTGTTCCCAGAATAAACAAGGTTGTTTTTCCAGAGGCTGAATGTATGAATGGTAGTGGAATAAAGACATGGAAACTTTAAATAGGAAATTCCTTGGGCTTTCAGGAAATGTTTGCTCTGTCATTCGTGTTCAGGTTGCCCAAATTCAAAGGCTGATTGTTAGGTTCTGCCTCATTTAACATACCTGGTGAAGGGCTGTTCCCAAGTTCTCAGTTCCTGGCCTGACCACGGAGGGTTATCACAGGGCTGTTGTGCAGTAAACACAACTGTTTTCACCTTGGTTTTTGTGAGTAAAATTATTTAATTAAAGTGTTTAAAATTATTTACTTAATTAAAAAATAAGCTTTATGAGAAAGGTGTAAAGCAAATGAAATTGTCATTTGGGGCACTGGCCACCAGATGTCTTCTGTGGCTCTTCACTAACTTGCTCTGATTAAAACAATCCCTGCAGTGAGAATCACCTCGGAAATGAGCAAAAGTTTAATGGTGAGAACCAGGGTCAGAAATGACAACTGTGAATTTCAGAAACAGTGGCTGTCAAGTCTTTTCAGATCCTATTAGAACCTGTAATCTTTGTGTGCTTGCTTGCTGATATAAAAAAGGTTGTTGGTAGGTGATGTTTGCTTTCACTGTTAATGGGAAAATCTTGCTTCCTCATCTCAGGCTCCATTTCTGCCCATTCTTTGTTTAAAAAATAAAAGAAACAGTTTTCAGTTCTGCATCCCTTTTCACTTATTGATGTCTTCTGCATTTGGTCTAATTCCCCTACTTCTTTTATTATGCTGCACTGACTTTTTAAAAATATAAATACTTTCTTAATATTAATATTAAATATTAGATTCCTCTCAGTATAGAAATTGATTTGGTAAATCCTCTTGTAGCATTGAGTTCAATATTTGTGAACATGAGCTTTTTATGGCAAGGATGCTCAGGGAATATCTGGAAACAAATTCAGCCTGTGACACTTATTTACACAGTTGGTGTTGTCTGAATGTCAGAATTGCTCTCACAGAGCTAATTGTGGAGTTAAGTTGTTAGGAAGTCATAACAATGTTTACAAGAGCAAAGCTGTAATCTAGTAATACTCTATTTTATTCAAATCTCTTTTGGGTAGGAGAATTTTATAATAACGAAGAAGATTTAGTGCATCTAGCAAAATAGTTTAGGCTATGAATATGTATGTGTGAATGACGTTTTATTTTTATTATTTTTATTGGCTCTAAGTTCTTTTCATTCCTGATATAAGTCTGACAACACATAATGTTCATTGAAAAACTACATCCCATTTTAGCCTGAATAACTGGAACAGCTATTAGAGCTATTGTTGTCTGGCTACACCTCATGTTTGCAAATAACTTAGGAAAGCTCAAGTGAAAAGTTTTGAATAAATTCCAAGCTGCTATTTCTTCTTTAATATATTTAGCTGGATGGATAAGAAGCTGCATTTAAAAGTCTCTGCAGTCAGACCCTTATTTCTTAAAAGACTTATTGATGGATTGCACTAAATGTGTTTGCTATATACATTCTTCTTTTTTTTCCTCAACGTGCAGCTGTTTAATAGAAAATAGATGTCCTTTACAGGAAATGAACTGGAGGGAAGACAAAGCTCTTCCCATCATTTGATAGTGTTGATGTTCATATAGAAGCTGTAATTTCCCTGGGCTCTGCAGATTGTCTGTTATGTCTAAATAGTGCCTCCCACGCAGAGGCTTGGATGTCAAGGTGCTATCATGTTTCAGGTATTAAGTAGTAATTATTGTTATGAGGTGATCACATAAGACAGTGTAAGTGTTGCTCAACCTTTCAAATTCCATGTCATTAGGAAAAAAAAAATGTGTTGGGGAAACTTCAGTCTAATTCAGCCCTTACTGTGAGACCTGCTGGTAGTTCTTACCTTGCTCTTGCTGAAAAGTGGGATGAAAAAGGCTCTTCAAAGCCACAGGTACACCACCAGATGTGGTGTGGGTTGTTGTGCTTGGCAAATACTTGTGACTTGGAGTCATAATCTGGGAGTTGATTCTGGATTTGCTGCAGCAGTGGGTCTGGAAAGGGCCAAATTGTGAAGGCTGTGGCTGCTTAGCAAAATGTACTGATCTACCTTTTAAGTAGGTAATATTTTGAGCCAAGCAAAAGAAGGAATTAGAATAATAAAGGTTGGATTTTTGGAGGCAAATGCTAGCTTGAAATGCTAATATAATCATCTTGGTGACTGCAGTTTTGCCTCTGCAAAGCAAAGGCAGTGCATGACATTTCATTGAAGACCTGCTGCAATGTTGATAAGCCGACCTCTCCTGAGAGGAGCTGTGAACTTCACTGAGCAGCAGCCTGGCTTTGTAATTGTGGTTAAAAACACAGGATTTGAAAAACATTAAATGAAAACAGATCAGTGCCGCATTTATTACCAGGTAACGATTCAAAGAGCCATGAAATGTTAACTTGAAACATTTGCATTCCACTCATAGGAATAAGTAGCACAAATCCAGTGAGGTGTCTTTTGTTCTAATTTGTTAACTTGGGCTACTTTTCCCCAGAAAAGTGAATATTGCCTCGTGTATCCACATCATTTAGTCCTGCCTAACTACAGAGGCATTAAAAACATGGAGGTGAAAGTCACAGACACCAACAGAGCAGTTGCTTTCCAGCTCAGACATCCCTGTCATCCACAGTGTTCCCAAATTAGGAAGTGGTGGGCTTCAGCAGGACTCGGGAGTGGGATGATGTGCAGCCCCTGGAATGAGACACATTTCATGCCCTTGGAGAGTCTTGAATCACCCGGAGCTGAGGGTGCCTTGTCACCCCAGTGCCCTGAGTCACGGCAGGATTTTGTCTGCTGGGAGATAAAGGGTGGATGTTGTGGCTGAAATGGGGAGATCACCAGTGAGCCACTTCTGAAATAACTGCACCGTGTGGTAGCCAAGCTGTTTGGTTGGGCTGAAATATCTTGGCCATTCTACCCTTAAATTGCTGCATGGATATCACAGTTTTTTAAATTCCAGATTTAGAAGGAAGGTGGCTCTTCTGTGGTTATGAGGCTTTCATCTGCTGAAGTTGTATTTTGGAAAGTTGATGTGCTGCTTGTGAAATGCTCCCCTAAGGCAAACAAGCCCTTTGGGGAGGGGGACTAAGGGCTGGAGTGAATCAAACAGGCATTTTACATTTCAATTATTAATACAGTACTCTTTATGATTCTCAAATTGGAATTGCTAGCAGCTGAATTTTAAAAATGTACTAACTTCTAAAATTTTTAGGAGTAAAACTAACCCTGTGCAAGTAAAGGTGCTGTCTTCTGCTCCAAGACCTCTTTACTACAGTCTTGCACAATCACACTTGGATTTGAGTTCTCCTTATCTTGCTGCAGTGTGTTCTGTTTGTATCCATGTGGAGGTGTCCATAAGGGATGAGTCGAGGGGAGCTCTGCAGGCTCCTCTGGAGAGTAAGGTCTTACCTGAGAGGACTCACACTCAAAAAGTAATTGCAGGGTGCATTCCTGACTTGTAATCAAATTCTGATTTATTGAAAATGGATCGAAATAAGCAGTGCTGTTAAAATTATTATCACAAGGATGCCAAATGCAAAGCTGAACAAATGGATTTCTTTAGACTACAACAAATTGGATTAGAGTATGTTGGATGCTTCCCCTCATGCCTTGCTCCCTATCAAAAAAGGTGTTTAAAAACCCAGTCTGAGTGCAATACTTAAGCAAAAAAGGGATGGAGGGGGAGGTTTGTGAGAGAGCTTTTACTGAGAAGTTCTGTCAGTGCACCTACACCTTGACTCCACGTTGTGGTGGGGCCGAGCTGTGTGAATGCAGCTCCTGCCCAAACAAGGCCCCACAGGAGCCAGGGATGTTGGAATTCACCTCCTTGTGCCAGGCAGCACTTCTGACTCCTCTGGAGCACAAATCACCTGCCCTGATTCTTGATTTTAGAGGCTGATGTGTCAATCTGAGCATCCAAGGTTTGCAGCCGTGGTGAGGGAATTGCTTCTAGCCCGGGATCGGACCTGGGACGTTTTATGAAGCTTTGGCTTGAGGAGCTGGCCTTGCCAGGGGTTGGCCTGGGGGTGTTTTAGGAGATGCACAAGTAAAAGCAGATAACAGGGATGGGGGAGAAGAGCCATGGAAATGTTCACGGCTTCTCCGGGGCTCTTCTGCCGCTTCCTGCTGCGGGGGTGGCTGCGAGCCAGCCTGGGTGACAGAGCTCCTGTTACTGTGACACCACAGATAAACCACCACAGGGACTTTGTATCCTGCTTTTCCTTCTGCCACCTCCACTCTTCCTCCCACATCTGGCCCTTGCACACAGCAGCGACGTGTTACCAAAAGCAGACCAAATAATACAGAAGGAAAAGCAGCTTTTTTTTTTTTTTTTTCGCACCTGACATCAGTGTTATGTTGCAAAGAACGATTGAGACTTTTTTTTCAATCATTTCTCCTCCGTGTTGGGGTTGTCCTTGGATAAGTAAAGTGTATATTTTCAGGCTGGGTAATTGAGGTTTGTGTAGGCAGTGATTCCAGGGATGCACTGGTGCTGAGGCAAGTGAAGTCCTGTGTTATTCCTTGTAGCAGAGAACAGCATCACAGATAGGAACAATCCAAGCAGGTACTTGTTTACTAAGTCAAAACCAGATCCTTTGTCTTTATGTTCTTTATCATCATAAAGCTGCTACTTCTTGCTCTATAACCCATATAAATCAGTAATAAGATTTATTCTTAGAAGAGGTAGAAGGTTGAAAGTGTGGAAGTGCTTGAAGGTCCTCAGAGATGGAATAATTGGTGTTCCCTGGTTTAAATTGGAAGCTCTGCCTTTTGTACAGGTACTGATGCCAACATGGAATGCTGTGTACATTTATTTGCCTTTGATTTATTCATTGGGGTGAGGGAAGATTAAACACTTCCTGGATAATGCCTCTAGTAGGTTCCTATCCTATAGCCACCCAAATTTGATCCTTTTTGGTCCTTTAAAATTCTGTGCTGTATATCCCTGATATTTCACACTCATCTTGTAGCTGCTCACCTTTTGTCTTCCAGTGTGCTAAAGTGGTTTATTTTTATTTGTTTTGATTATTTTGGGGTTGTTTGTTGTTGGCTTTCTTTGTCTCTGTCAAATTGTTGCTTTTTCTCTTGGAGAAACAACTGTCCATTTTCAAATTGGCTGCTCTTGCAGGTTGAGTGATTGCTTTGTATTGTGTAAGACCATGGAAATCCTGCTGTTGAGCTGAAGCAACTGAAATCCTTGTTTAGAAAGGAAGTAATAATTTCTTACTGCCTGCTAGAAATCTGTTGGCCTCCCCCTGCAGGTGACCTGCCAAGGATTTAAGAAAGAGAAATTGGATTTTATCCTCTTTCTTCCTGATTTTAAGATGGTCAAAGCTGGCGTGGAAAATGGTGGTTTTCAGAGAGGGGCTTTGTCTGCCCAAAGCAACAAAAAAGAGCAAACCTAATCTTGTTTTTCTTCTCAGGTCAGCTTTTAAGTTCTTGGATATATTAGCTTGCTACTGAAAATAGTATTTCTTTCTTTCTACCCTTTTAAGTAAAGGGAGATGGCTGCTTTGCCCACTCAAATTGATATTTTAGCATCTTTCTATACTTGATCCTTCTTGCTGCATTTTGGGAAGATAGTCCTTAGAGATTGGCAGTGTCCTTTTTGGGACAGCTGGACTTGAGAGGCTGGTGGCATTTGGATAAAGTGATATCCAGACATCCCTGCTCTCCTCTCCCACCACAGCCTGTGACCCTTGAGCTATTGATGATTGTTTCTGTAATTAAACATGCAAGCTGGTGAAACTCCTGAACAGCCTGATGGTAGAGAGCACTTTAGCAGTCTCTAAGGTGCAAAGTACCACCTCCAGCAGCTCAGTGGAATCAGAAAATCAGACGTGTTCTTGGGAAACTTGCTTTTGGGCTTTCTTGATGAGATGGATCAAAGCTTTTAGCCAAACTCATCTGTGTGACTGGATCACGCTGTCTGAACGAAGCCTGAAGGATTATATGGACAGGAGGAGGCTGTTGTGAGTTATAACCAGAAGCTTTGTTTTGAAAACCTGTGTTTTTCTCCTACATTGCAATTACAGGGGATAGGGCTTAGATTTCCACTTTGTTCTTGCCAGTTGTTGAGGCCTGACCTGGAGCTTGCTGGGAGGTTGGCAGTGTGATTGCAGCACTTTGGAGCAGGACAGACACTTGGGACTTCCAGTTCAGACACTTTTTCTCATCCAGCCTGCAGATTTTTATCTCTTTTAACAAACAGTTGCAGAAATTGAAGAAACAATGCGCAGGTTCACATCTCAGCTATTTCTCTGCTTCCATGAACCCTGACCAACACAGTGATGAGAAAGAAGGAAGATAATTGTAGCAAAATGTTATGTGTGCCTCCTTCATTCTGCAAAGCCTGTATTTTAGGGAAGATTGTATTGCTGGACTCAATAGTCCAGAAACATTGTCCTTCCATTTCCTCTACATTGTCTCTTTCCTACAAATATTATTTTCGTAAGATGCAGTCTGAATTAATGCCTTTTTTTAAATATATATCTTTTCTGTGTCATAAAATAACCATTCCAGCTGAGATCAAGTCCATCCTTCAGCATCCATATTCAAAGGAAAAGTCTTAAGGATTATCAAAAGCTAAAGCTGGAGGAGGCCATCTTGCCTTCACGATCCTTCGGGCTTTGAGATTTTGGTTGGGAGCATTTGGTATTTTTTTATTTTTTTTTTAACCTGACGTCTGGGGACATTTTATCATCCTCCTCTTTCCTGTTCCAAGCAATTACCATTTATTTTATCTTCAAGCAGCAGCCTGTGGCAATAAATTTTAGGAAATTCCTTCCCGCCCTTTATTAAGCCCTACATAATCGCTTCCGCTACTCACTCACACGTTCATTAGGAAGAATTAAACGAGTGCTGGCGCCCATTAGCAGAGCGTTTAATAACCTCTCCAAGGAAAGGTGCAGCAGATTGGAATAAATGAACAGGAGCAAAAACAAATGAAATAACTTCAGAGAGTATGCTCAACTAATTTGTTCTTAGAAAAGCTACTTATTTACATGAGCGTAGCTCTTCGAAAGGTGTCAGTTTGAAACCCTTGGCAGAAGGGTCCCTGAAGATTTACAGGCAGTGACAGTGAGAGTGTGGCTGTGGTGCCTGGGCATTTTAGGGAGAGAACGGGCATTTTAGTGTGTCCTGCTCACTTCCCCAGCTGCTGATGCTGTCAGCAAGGCTGATGGCTGTGCTTATGGCCTGCAGGGAGGACATCTGTCCTGTAGGAGCTGGGCCATAACTAATAGCTCATCTCATCTCGTAGCAGCCACACCACAGTCCTTGGATGCCTGTGATGGCTGATCCCTGCCAGGATGGGCTATGGGGAAAACACAGACCTCGTACCTGTAAGGAAATTAGCCCTCCTCCACTGGTTCTTAACTATTGCTTTAAAGAAGATTCATGCTCAGCTGACAGTTGGCGTAGGAGAGATCAGAGTCTGAATACCCCTAAGTGGCTTTTCCAGAATAAATGTAATATTGGAGGCATTGCTGTAGGGAATTTCCTTAGGAAATCTCAACTTGTAAAGCGTTGGGACTACAGATAGACCTGGACCTGCACATCACAGGAAGAGTTTTGCCACTAGTCCTAGTACTTTCCATTTTTGGCAGTATTTTAATTTTTATGTGTATGGTCTGATCCATGCAGATGAAGGAAAGTTGCTGGGACTCATGTGGATTCAAGTGCTCTTCTGCTGGGTATGCATTTCCTCTTGTCTTGGTGGAAAACAAGCAGAGCTTTAAGATGTGCTCCTGTGTGTAACTCGTGATAGCTCTGTACCCTGGTGTAAAACAAACACTGTACCCACGGTGGCCTTGCAATGTCACAGTAAGTATCTCTCAGCCGTGCTCAGCAGCCCTTCCTCCTCCAGGATCTGATACTGACACTTTGTTTTCACACACTTCAAAGCTACAGACTGATTCTCTTGGAAAAAAAAAAAGAAAAATTCTAGTAAATAAAGCAAATGAAAACTCTACAGTAGCAATTTTTATGGCTAACATTTCGTAATGGCAGTGCTGACAACCTTATTTTCATTTTGCTGTTACCTGTTTTGGAGACAAAAATGTCATTGTTCAAATGTAATTCAGGTCTTGTGGATGACAGGTTTTTTTGAGTTATTGTGTTGGGTTTTTTTCTGTAGTAATTTCTGATCTCATTTGAGGAGCTCAGTGAGTTGAGAACAGTGACACAATAATTGCTGTTATTGAACCAGAGATGCAGTTTAAGACTTTTACCTGGATCACTACATTTGATTGATATATTAATTTGGTTTTCTGGCAGATGAAAGATAATGAGAATCAGTTTGCAGTTGGAAATATTTGCACTGGAGAATTCCTAATTTTTTTTTAATTATTGCTTTTTCTCTGCTTATAGTACATATGCACATTTCCTGTTTGAGACTCCTCATTATATTTCAAGCATCAACAGTATCTGAATGGAAGGAATCTGCACAGATCATTTCAATATGCTGCTAATATACTCAGAATATCTTTTCCTAGTCTCTGTGCTGGATAATAGCTTGGATAACAGCTTCCAGACACGTAAATAACATTGCAGAGACATGGTGCAGACTCCTTAATGGATAAGTGTATTTATGAACCTGGTTATTTGCATTGCTTTTTAAATGGCCTGATCACCCTTCCTCTGAGTGAAGAAGTAACTCGGGTAAATTTTGAGCAAATTGGTTTTGGCTCTGTCTCCTGCTGTGATAGGTGGACAATGAAGTGTTTGAGGAGAAGAGCTGGATGAAATGCTGCTGATGAGCTGATTCATTCCTGTGGGGTCACTCCCCTGCTAGTAAATAGCAGCGTTGGTAATTCTTGCTATTTTCTTGCAAGTTTGCAGTATTTCGTAGTGGAGCCCTGGCTGCTGGATAGAGGCAGTGAAAGCACTGATCACAACCCTCCAGCAGTGCTCCCTCCACCTCCAGCTTTTCCTTCTCCCCCACTGCTTTCCGTGTGGTGCCAGTTGGTGGTACTGGAGGAGATCTCTTTCCCTTTTAATTACTCTGGAAGCTTTTATCCCGGATTCGAGAAACTTGCTTAAAGGCACCACGTTAGATTGCAAATGGTTGCCCTCGTGCTAATATAATCTAAAAATTGTAATAATATCTTTATCGCCTTGGCACAATTCCCTGCTCCTTCCGTCCTCTGGAGCAACAGAAGCCATTCAGCGCTGTGACATTTGATCAGGAGTTCGGGCGGAGCAGCAGCTTGCTAATGGATTTCTGATTGTTCTCCCGGTCCATTCTCCTGATGAATGGTGCTCTGGCAGTCTGGGGAGCCAACAGAAACGCTCTGCCGTCATGTCATTGCCTTTCTGCGGGAGAGGACAGGAGCAGGTTTTCTCTCCTGTCCCCGTGGCTTGCTCTCCTGCTCAATTACGGAGATAGAGAGGAGCCGACTCCCTGTTCGAAGCTGAAATTAGTTTTACAGCTTATATTAGCTCTTTCCTGGGCGTCTGGTGGAATCCCTCTTTGCTCTGGGGAGGCTTGAGCAGGCTTCCCTATGGCTGTTTCACTCTGAGTGCCTTGAAGCACTGCTGTGTACAGGGCTGGCTGGTGTAGAGCTGTTTGTGGGAGGTGTGTTTTGGGTGGGGGTGTTTCTCTGCCTCCTGGACAAAACACCTTTTTATGCCAGACCTCTCCATTTCAGGCCAGGGAAGCCACGTCTGCCTGGGGTCAACATGCAGGGTCCCCCTGCAGAACTGCCTTCAATAGGGCTTTTATGCAAGGAGTTCTTAAATGTGCCTTGGCTGTTGGTTTAATAACTCAGGGTGTATGGTTTGGGATATCTACTTCAGGGCTTGTGGGAAAATTCAGGGTGATCTCTTTATTTCAGTTTTTACAGGACAGCAAACATCTTTAAAATAAAATAACATTGTAAAAAAGAAAAATTATTCTTAGGAATGGTTAATTAAAATGTTTTTATTGACTGAAAATCAGCATTTGTGGCCCCTTTACCATCTCTAAGAACCTGAACCAGCTCATTCCTTTCCCTTGAAGAATTAATTGCCTTCCAATAACTCCCAGAGAGCCACGAAAGTGAATTTTGGGCTTTGTAATTAAGATACCTTGAGTTATTTCTGATTTGTCAACATGATTGATGAAAGGGGTTATGCATGTCTTTTCCTTTCACTGATAAACTCCTGCATGTGGAGACATTCTGGGGGCGCTGTGGGTGTCAGTGTGCAGAGTGCCAGCCTGCAGACTTCACTGCTGGAGCAGTGGCACAGCTCTGCCTGGGGAGATCCCCTTCAGGCTGTGCACTCACGTGTTTTGTTTTCTGGAAAACTCCAGGCTAATTCAGCCTGGGGTGTCGAGCCTGTTGAAAATAGCTGGTGATAAACAGTGTTGTAACAGACCTACATAATAAACATTAATAATGCCTTGCAGGATGTTTTATTTCCCATGCATCTGAGAAATACCTGCTGAGTGATCTAGCTCACATTTTAGTAGATATTCATCCCCCCACCGTCAGTTTTAGAAAAAGTAACTAATGAATTGTTGGCTTAGGTCGGTTTTGTGGCTTAGAAGTTCAGGCTGTGCATTTCTCTCCATCACAATCTCATTATTTCCCACAGCTGCCTCTGGCCGAGTTCAGATAAACAGTGTTAACTTGTATTTAACCCCAAACCCTGTGTGCATAGGCTGTGCTGCCTTTGCCTTTCACAGGTGAATTGTACCAAGGTAAATCCTTTCCCTGCAGGCAGTTGTCCCTAGGGAGAGCTGATGGGCACTACAGGAGTGCCCCATGATCCGTGGGTTTTCAGGAGCAATTTTGATTGGATTCATCTTCTTGTGAGGAGAACATTGTTTTCTCAGGACATGCTGTCTTTTGGTAGGATTTTGAAATGGTGCTCCCACAATTCTAAGAAGCTTTTCACCAAGATCTTCCTGCTTCTCTAGGAAGGAGAAGGGCAGTTTATCCTCCTCTCTTTCTGTTACTCACTTGTTTTGACTGGTATTATCACTCTTCCTGATTTTTTTTGTTTTTCTTATTTCCATGATCTTTCTGCCTCTTTGATTTCCTGCAAACCTAGCAGAGCTTATGGATCACTTTCAAAGCCATCAAATATGGACCTCCTGGACTCCTCACAAGAGGGCCAATGTTCAGGCCACAATAGCTGATGGTGTCACATTGCCCACTCCTGTCCCTGCTGAGATGTGCAGCTGGAGCTCCCCTCTCTGCCCTTTTGTTTGACTCCTCCATAAAAGCAAGTTGATTATTTCAACTTGTAATAGTTATACCCGTGTCCTGTGGACAGGCTAATACCAGGTATCTGTACAGGCTTCCATTATCTCTTCATTCATAGTGCAGAAAATGTGAAGAAATGTGTGGGTATTTTTTCCTGTCAATCTGTAGTGCTTTGGTTTAGTAACTGGTTTGAGGCCTTGTTTGCTGTTTGAACTACTCCGTTTGGGTTTTTAGTGTTTTTTGAAAGCATGCCATCAGAACAGCATAGTCAAGTGTTTCCAAACTTTCCCAATTACGTAGAGAATAATCACTGTGCCAGAACCACCAGGCATCTTTCTTATCATACATGTGGTTTTTTTCCTTTGATTACAGTCTTGCTGAAAGACAGCGTTTAGGCAAACATTCCTCTTTGTGTTCCCTGGGATGGGCTGTCAGTTTGTTAGGCTTCCAGCAGTCCTGTTTATTCACGTGTGTCTTTGGAAGAGTTGCAACACAGCAGGCCCGTTTTGCCTTTGTTCACTGCTAAACAATTAGAAAATAATTTATGGCTTTGCTTTTGCTTTTGAATCTCCTAAGGAAATGATGGCATATTCTTACCCCATGAGCTACAGCTCTGAGGCCTTTGCATCAGAGAGAAGCTGTTCCTCATCTGTGTTGGCACAGCATTGGGGCACTCTGCTGATGGTTGGGCCATTTGGCTGTTACTTAGAATTAAATGAATAATGAATTTTCCCATTCATCCAGAACCGGGCAAGTGTTAGAAGTGATGTATGTGTTAGATCCCCGCCTGGGAGCAGCAGTGTGACTGAAGAATTGAATGCAGTTCAGGCAGGCTGGAGTATCCATGAGTGTGTGGGATCATTAGTACTTCAGGGTCCATCTGCCCCTCACTAGCAGGCAGTTGTGTCTAGCAAGCAACTGAGGTTTTATCCTAACCCAGGAAAACATTTGTGTTGTGTGTGTGGAATTAGCACCTGGGTTTATTGATCATCTAATAGCCTTGTCTTGGGCTGTTTAAACTGTTCAAGGTTAATTAAAAAAAGGAATGGCCAGCATAGGGACGTGATTGTTAATCTGAGTATGACTGTGCAGAAGTAACTTCTTTGTGCACTGAAATTGGTTTATAAGCCTTTTCTAGATTGCTTTCCCTCCGCCCCCTGCTCTGTGCCTGGCATTTTTTTCCCAGCTTGACATAAATATTTGGCTAAGGCTAAAGGGATGAACAGAATTACATACTATCAGCAGAATTAGAGGGGGAAAAAAGGTTATTCTGCCAATCACATCATGCGCTGGGGTAGAGCAAAGACTTGACTTAATGCATCTTATTGTATTTGGCATATGCTAAGCAGGATGAAGATCCAGTGGGTGCAGGTCATCGCCCACTGCCAGTTTCCCAGGCCTTGGGAGAGCCCTCCATCCAGGAGTTTCAGCAGCTTTCAGGCTGGAACGAGTGGCATGTGTCGGTACCCGCTCTGCAATGTGACCTCTGCTGCATTCCCCAGGCTCATTCCTGGCATAACTTGGCTTCTCCATCCCCACCCCCTGTCCTGGCTGGTTCATGGTCAGGCTGGAGAACCGTGGTAACCCCAGAGCCAGGCCTGAGGCCTGCTGAACTGTGTGCCTGGAGACCAGCTCAGGGTCTGAGCCCACCACGGCACAGCAGGGATGCTGTGACAGGAGGGGATGGCACCTGGAACAGACTCATCCTGTGACTGATGTGCTAAACCAGCCAGCCACACAGTCCCAGCAACACAGCCAAGCTTCAGACATCTGCAGTCTTTACCATGCAAAGATACTTAACCTTGTTAAGGGTAGGGTAACCTCTTCCAAAGTAATTTAAACAGAAAAAGAAATCTGTAGTGCTGGAGTAAGTGTAAATTACTGGGTTATGTGTCTGTAAGTGTGACCTTTGGATTGTAGCAAAGTGTCTAACAGGCAAGACCTTTTGCCTTGGGTTTTCTTCTAGAGTGTGCTCATCAGCCTGAGAACAGCTGCTGGTATGAGATATAATTAAGGTTTAATTGGAGATGTCCATTAGGAGAATAGAGTGAGGAACGCTGGGAGAAAATAAAGAGAATAAACTGTGAAGGTTGAAAAGAAGAAGAAAGTTTAAAGAATACTAAACTGAGAAATGGGAGCTGATGCAATATTGGTGCAATGGAGGAGGAGAAGAAAGGGCCGAGGAGCCACACTGGAGCCAGAGGGCATTAGAACAGCTGAGCTGGAAGAGCAGATCTCAGAAGTAGAACTGCTTGAATTGTTCTGGGATGAGAGAAGAGAAGCTGAGGAACATCAGGGCATGAATTTGAAGAGCTTGGAAGTGAAAATAAGTGGGTTTTAGATGGCAGAAGTATAAATGTTGAAGGGCAGGAGGCCTCTTGGGGTGAAACGATGAAGTGGAAGGTCTTTTGCTGGAGGCCCCTGCAGTTCTTGGAGAATGGATTGTAATAGTTCTGCCCCAACGGATGGGAGTGGGTGTTGAATTACCAGCAAAATGCCTTTTCTTCAAAATATCATTGTTAATCTCTCTTAGTGTCAGTGCTGTGCTCAAATAGGAGTTTACAGCCCTTGCTTTTGTCTTGTCAGTGTTTCTGAGGGGGTTGTTTATGTCAAGCACATTGGCAGTAGCACAAGAGAGGTGAATTGCTCTTCCAGTGGTTGGTGTCCCTGGTGCTGCTCTGGGACAGCACCACCAAACATCACAACTCAAAAGCTCTGCATGCAATCCAATGCTCCAGAGCCCTGCTTAGCAGGGCAGTTTATCCTGGTGGAATTACAGGGGTGAGAAAACCTCAGGGTGTACTCCCTACAGGATCAGAGGCATCAGGGAACACATTGGATTGTCCTTGGCTGTGCAGGAGGTCCAGACTGGGATGAACAGAAGGCTGATGGCCATTGTGAATTGCCTGGGATGTTTCACCCTATAAATTCTAGCCAAAATGAAAATAGTTTCTTTAAACAAAATATTTAGGCAGGCTCTATTTAAACATCCCCTGCAGTTTCCTTTCTTTTATATTGCTTGCCTAAGTAAGTCTGAAATTCTGCTGTTGAAAATGGAAAAGTCCACATTAGCAGTTTCCACTGAATTTTCTAAATGTGAGCACGTGAACTCAGTGCCTTCAGATTTTCATCGTGCCCTTTAGCAGGGTTGCTTCAAGCTCTTTATGGAGGGAAGTGCCTTTTCCTAAGAACTGGGGAATGTTTGAAATGTTGAGAACAGATTTAGTATCTTTTGATGAGAAGGTTAGCCTGGTGCTTAGAGCAAAGTCCTGGGAGCTGTAAAAGTGCAGGGCTATTACGCCAGTGGAGCCAACTGACTTCCCTCTCTGTATGACCTCCAGCAAGTCCTCAGACCTCTTTGCATATCATTCAACTCAGCTGGAAAACCTAAGTAAACAGCAGGAACCTTGCTTCAAGCCAGAAGCCTCAACTGACTGAGTTATTCTGGGGAAATGGAATAGGTCGTGAATTAGAATCAGGTAAACAACATCTAGATTGGATTGCTTTAAAGAGAAAATAATTTTGCAAATGTCCAAAACCACTTTAATTTGGCTTAGTTTGAATGGGTGGAGTGATTGCTTTGTCCTACTTTACAGTAAAGGGGAAAAAAAAATCTACTTACAGTTTCTGTTTCCATCAGACTGTTTACAGAGTCTGTAGAAATAGAGTTAATCAATATTTCTATTAGACACATCTTTGGGCCCTATGCCACATGCACACATTTTTAAACCCTTCAATCTTGTATCATTTATGGAGATGGTTTTGTCAGAAATAGTACTGTAAATAATTTATTCTGCTGCCAGTGCTTTTCTAAAGGTCTCTAGGCATGAGACAAGATTTCCTCCAGGAGCTGTAAAGCTTCCAGATCAGTTTGCAATGGCAGAAGGATTTATTTTTTTTTAAGAGAGACAAGAAGGATGGTGGAAATGATGGGTTATTTTAGGGAGTGGCTGGCAACTGTTTCTTTTGCATCATTTTTACGATCTAGAGTAGAGCAATTAGTGAAGTGGAATCATTGTTTTGTGGGTTCTGTGGGATGAGTTGGGTTCCTTGGTGCTCCCAACCTCCTGAATCCACAGACCTCCCTGTCTGTGTCAATGCCCTGCAGTGTGGGTCTGATGGATTCCCTGTAGCTGTGCCAGCCAACTCTGGTGCTGGAAACAGCCAAGGAGCAGCTAAATCGACCTGTTCTCAGCCCTGGCATTGAAGGTGTGTTGTTGTGCTGTAACACATACCAGGCTGCAGCCTGGCAGACTCTGGTTGTCACTGCATTGCACACAGACTCCGGTTTGCAGATTTGATGTTTTCCTCTCTCAGGTGATGCTGTTTTTAACTACACTGTCAGTTGCAGAGGAAATGTGGCACTGGCTTCCCTTTGTACTGTTCAGAGCAATTGCTTCGTGGGTGGCTGGTGAATCCAGGCCCTTTGCAGCTGGGGCTGCCAGCCTGGAACAGAAGATGGAAATCTGTCAAACTTCTGTAACTTCTGAGAGACAGGAAACTTTGTTGGCTGAAGAGAAAACCCTATAGCAGGCCTAAGTAAACATCAGCTATGTGCTGGGAGGCTTGCAAGAGAGTCACTACCTCCAATTTACTCTTGAAAATCTTCCCAGGTCTTTAACACTGCTTTGGATTTCTGGGTAATGAATAGAGAGTGCAAAGAAAATTCCATATAAACTCACTTGGTTTACTCCCCGAATAAACTAGAAGGCAAGTTTCTAACAGGAAAGCAGGCACAGGTAGCCTAAATTACCTCCAAACTTCAGGGCTTGATGACCCTTATGGGTCCCTTCCAATTCAGAATATTCTGTGATTCTGTGATTTATTGCAAGTTTAGACCCAGAGAGCTGATGTAGCTTTAATGATGGTGCATCAAAGCTCTTTCTAAAGCACTGACAGCAGTTGTCAAGAGACTACTTGGGCATCACGTGCTCCATCATTGTGCTCTGATGGTCTCTGCTCTCTGGATATAGTTTGTATAGAAGCAGTAACCCACAAAGATTGGTTGTTGTTGTTGTTGTTGATGTAAATCTTGGTGGTTCCCGGCAATGCCCTTCCCTGTCTTTACTCACCTTCAGTTACATGTAGAGAGATCAACATCTTCAAATGAATTAAGATTACAAGCAATTTAAAAGAGAATGTGTGGCGTTTTGCTTGGAGGAGTAACAAAAACAACAGCCTGGCTACTGTTGTGGTGCAGATGGCTACTTACAGGTAGAGGATGAAACAAATCGATCCTGTATTTCCTCTATGGATCACAATGTGCCTGATGCAGCTGAGGAGTCTCCCATCCCTGAGGGTGCAATGGTAATGCAGTTTGCTAACAGCTTCACCAGCCAGGCTCCAGCTTGATTAATAGATGAATCCTCAAATGCCTGCTTTGCGTAGATGTATGTACTCTTAAAAATTGCCTTTTTGTAGTGCTTTGGGAAAACACTAAGTATAATAGTTAAAAATAACTTGTATCACTTCATGTCAGGTATAAAACATTGCATTTTGACTCAAACTGCAGATTAAAGTGGGAGGCTGTGTCTTTCCTTCTTTTCTGTTTTACAGCCCCCAAGGTGGCTGTTTCACATGAAACAGTGTCATCAGGCTTTGTTGTCAGTGATTTTTGTGCTTCAAAGGAAAGGATGAGAAACTGAATCCAGCAGTTTTTATACTGACAGAACAAACCTCGCAGTATTTGAAGTTTCTTTCCAAGATGATAATTTTATTATTTTTTTTTCCCGTGGCTTATTTTGGTTTAGTTGCACGATCTATCCCTGTCTATCCCAACATTTCCCTCGGTGTGCTGGGGTGTCTTGGGACAGTGGATTTTTGGTTGTCTTGCTCCAGCTGATGGTGTGTTTGTAGCTCTGCTGACCTCGTGCAGCCGTTCGGAGCTCTGCCACTTGGTGACAGTCTTTTAAAATAAAATCATCACCACTAAAGGGAAGGTTTGAGCTCAGCTGACCAGTGTGTGCTTCTCCACAGCAAATCTCAGAGTAAAGAGGGCTGGGCTACAGGGATTTGCATGTGAAGTAGAGTGCAGGGATTCAGCTCCTCGATGCCAGTTTGCTCTAAATACCAGGTTATCACGTCTCATTAAATCAATCCCTGGAATATCACCTGCTGGTAGGACTTTTTTTGTGGAGCAGTAAATGGCAGGTCTCCATCACTGCAATGTATCTCAGGTTGTCACCAGAGGTGACACGTATCCACACGTTCACACCTTGTGAGCAGCCTTTTCAAGGCTGTTCAGGCTATGCTGCTCATCTTTCCGTGGAAAGGCACAATCCTGGTGCTGGTGAGGTTTTTGCTAATTTATTCTAGACAGTGAATCTGTTAGCTGGACTTTTTTCAAGTGAAGAAAATATGTTTCAGGCAGGTTTCCTGCGTAGTGTCTGCGTGGTAGCTCGTCCATACCTAATAACTTGCAGCCAAATTTAATCCAGGAATAGAGGGAGAAGCAGGGAAAGCTCTGTCAATCATCCTGCATAGTAGAAGCTGGTCAGACAAGCATTTATGTTGTACTGGACTAACCACAGAATATCTTCATTGAATCATTCCACTTTATCTTCTCTTTCCATTCAAATCTGGCAAAATTCTCCCAGAATGTCAGAGCAGTAGAATAAAATAAAAAATTAAGTTTGCTCTTTTTGTGCTGCTCTATGGCAACACTTTGCCTGTTGAAACATTCATGAACCCATCTAGTATTAAGCTATTTTAGTGGATTTCATGCTGCTGGTGCCAGGAGAACCTTTCTAGTAGCTGTAGTCCTGAAGCAAATCAGTAATCTCAAGAATTTGGGATCAGTTTTCTTGGGTTCTGAAATCTGGTGTGCTGCAAAGTGAGATAATTTGTGCTGTGTTCAGTTCAGTGCAGAATCGTGGAGGTACCTAGTAAAGTCAAAGCACTAGTGCTTTTCACAGCATTATGAAATTGTTGAGGTTGGAAAAGCCCTCCAAGATCAAGTGTAACCATTAACCCTGCACTGCCAAGGCCACAACTAAACCATGTCCCTTTTAGTGGTTCTTTTATTAATTTGAAGCTGTATCCCAGGATTATAAAACAGACAGAAAGAAGACCTGGTAAGGGCCAATTTCCTCTAGAATAAACCCACTTAATGGAGTTGCTGAAGGCAACAGAGAGATTTTGACATTGGGCCTGCTCCTCGCCTAATGCAAACTTCGATTAAAACATTACAGTGGAAGTTTCCTTGTTGCATTTTGCTTGTTTCTTAAATTCCCAGGGTGGGAACACTGGTGTTACAGAAAATGGCTTTCCATTTTCAGCATCATGATACCACAGAGCTGTTTCTGAGCTGTGTGACCAGGGACTGCAGGTACTTGCACAGCACTGGCTGGGCGAAAGAGATTTCCCTTAGCTGAGGGCAGGTGAGCAGGAGAAATCCAATTTCTGGAACCACGACAGCAATCCCCTTATGTTTCCATCTTGCTCCGTTCCAAAGAGTCATTCCCGTGACAAACACTGAGGGATTCTTGTTTTTGTGCAACCTGAGCTGCAGCAGCCTGTCCGGGTGGTGTGTGCTGGCTGTGTCTGACACAGGAGGACAGCAGGCTCTCTAAGCCGTCTTTCTGTCTCCAGCAGCAGTAGATCCTTTGTCTGGGCAGGGGATCCTGTCTGCAGTGCTGCCTCAGCTGCTGCTTTCAGACACCATCAGCTCTCCCCTTCTGATTCTTAATGGTCTGGAGAGGATGGAAGTGGGAGGAGGGGGCAGAAATCTTTTACATTCACAATTTTGACATGGTAGCAGTGGTAGAGCCTGGTTTTTATGCTCTGTGTTTCAGGCAGGGCATGGTTCCATTCTGTAAATTCTCTGATGCAAAGAGAAACGCTCAGAAAATAAATCTTTCTTACTGCAGGTGTAGGATGCTTTAGGGTTACCTTGTTAAGCTTTGAGTTTCCTACACAATACAGTGTATTTCTGAGAGCTGTGGATCAGCAGCACCAAGGGTCTGACCCTCTTTCAGCAGTCTGGTACCTTGTTTTGGATTGTGTAAGTAATTAGTTTGGGACATATGGCACAGAACCATAGCCAGAGGACAATATACTGGATTATTTAGATATCTTGATGTGCCAGGGAGATGAATTTTGTCTCCATTCCTTTCAATCTCACTCATACACTGGAGGAGCAGGGGAGCAGCTTCAGCAGCTCAGAGCTGGTCTGCTCCAGCTGCCCCAGAAGAGCTCTTGGTTGTGTCAACACTGGAAACTCAACTCTCTTGGAGCCCAGGTCATGAAGGATAGCATGAGGCTGGGTTTTTTTGAGTTCTTTCCCTTTTCTGCAATTCCTGAAATATTAATCAACCTTTTTGAAATAACTGCCATCGTTTTCCAAGCAGGGGTGTCTGTGAAGCAGCGCTCCATTGCTGGCCACGATGACACTGCTTGGCACGAGTGGCTGCCAGGTGAGTGAAAGTTGATCTGGAGCTGTGGAGTGAGTGGAAATAATGTGGCCCAGGACATGTGTATGCAATTTGTGCAGATGATTCAAATGAGAGCCATGGCAACTGAGATAAACAGAGGGAAAGATACTGGAAAACCAGCAGTGGCTTCATTTTAATAGCACAGCCTTGATTCCAGACAGCTCAGATGTTTACTAGAAGAGCTCCATCTTCCTGCATCTCTTCCTCCCCACCACCCCCATTGCTCTGCATGCACTTAGTCATGAGATCAGATCGCTGCCTGGATGATGCACTGCAGGCCAAATTCCACTCTTCCTACTTGAGCAAAAAAAGCCATTGCCTGTCTTCAAATATGGGCTGCAGAATTTCTCTCTCTGTTTGCACCCCTGTGATTCAAAGCGCCCTCATAAAAATACATCTTAGAGCTTCCCATGGAAGAAAATGAACTTTCTGAAGGCGTTGTGGATTGTTTGGCCTAGTGCTGAGCTTGGGATGTGCTTTTGCTAGAGGTAAAACTATTGGGCAAGCTCAAAGCCTGTGCTGTCTAAAGGTAATGTCTAGAATGGAAAGAGTGGAGTGGAGCACCTCAGGATTAAAGCACATCACTGCTGCTCTTCCCGTGTGAAGTCAGAGTGAAGCTGGCCGATCTGTGGCTGTTGAATAACAAACAGCTCTTGAGAAGATCAAGTCCAACTCCCATGCCAGGGCTCCATCGTGTGCTTGGCAGCGGGGCCGTGCTGGTGTGTGGGCTTTGGGCAAGAGAAACCTCAGGCTGCAAGTGGAAACAACCCAGCGAGAGCAGCAGGCGCCTCGTGCTGTTCCGCCGGGAGAGGATTGGGAACGAGGACCTGAGTTCTGTCTCCAAGTAAACGATCCTGCGTTTGCTGCCCGCGCTTGTGTAATCTGGCATAGGGCTGCCGTTTGGGTATGCTTGTCCCAAATCCACCCCCCAGGGGAGCTGCTGGTGATTCACCTCTCTGCATCACAATTCCTGACGCTTTTCTCATCGCTGTCCTTAGTGTGTCCTTGGTTCATGGGCTGCCAGTCCAGTCTGATTGGAAGAAAAGAGCTTTCAAGCAGTTTAAAAGTTTGCCAATTTCCTACACCAATGCATTAATCCCGCGTCAAGACTCTGTGGCTCATTTCTTTTCTCTGTTGCTTTAAGAGTGAACCAGAAGACACAAAAAAATTAGCAAAAGAAATTTAGTTAGCTGTAGAAATGTGATAAATGACCGGTAATTTGACTGTGAGCAAAAGCATTCCTTGTATGCAGTTTTCAGTTCACAGTTTGTAAAACAGAGTGTGTTTTGTCTGTTTAGAAAATCTGCTCTTTTTGTTAAGAACTGGCAGGATCCTCAATCCTCAGTCTTTCCAAGACAGTGAAAATACTAATTAAAAAGTCTATATCTAAATAAAGTTGTTTGCATATATTAACACTAGATATCTTTTTCACATATGGTTCGACATAAAACTCCCAATTCTGTACAGAGAACGTGAAGCTTTGTATGCCCTTTATTTTTTTTTTTTTTATGAATGACTGAAAATAAGGATTAAAGCAAGTTCCACAGGTACCCTCTAAGTCCTCATTTTGCAGTATGAATGGAGCCAGGGCACTGATTTCTGAACTCTTGGCCCATGTGAAGCCATCCTGCACTTCTTAGCATGTACGTGCTCTAGTCCTGCTGCCTGCTCCTCTCCTCATGTGCTCCATATTCTTGGTCTCAGATATTGCAGTGTTTGTGATAACACATGTCACTCTGCAGTGAGAGGAAATGAATGTTAGGTGCTCCCTGTGAGGCAGGAATCAGGAACTCTCTGCTAGCAAAAGGTTTTTGCCTTTCTGCTCTGGAGAGTGAAGTGTGAACAGGTTTGTCTTAGACATTTCTCTTCCTCACCTTGGTTTGAATGGAATGAGCAGGCTCTGCAGCAAGGAGGCCTTTTCCCTAGGATGTGTGTTACCAGCGTTAGTGGAGATGATAAAACAAGACACTCATCTTTCTCTCTGAATTTGTTCCCCACTTCATTATTCAGTTTTACATTTTTATGTCACTTCCAGTTCTCTTATCATGGTGAAATCTTTCAGAGTGGATAAAAGCTGAAGGCTACAAGCAGAAACCAGAATTTTTCAGCTGCCTTTGCTATCAAGCTGCAAACATCAGTCAGAAGCCCAGTGTTTATTTTGCTTTTGTTACCATTCCTGTATGAAAAAAAATGTACATAAAAGGGCTGTTTGCTGACTTGCAGTAATTGGGAGAACACAAAGAGCTGAGTGCAGGGATTCAGAAGGAAGAGAAACAGAGTTCAGTCTTGAGTCATGGAAAATGCTTTTCCCAATCCAGGGTTTTTTGCATGCATCTCTCCCCATGGTGGTTTCAGGTCTCTTCACAGAGTCCACCCACGAGCATGTGTGCTTAACCTGTTGGAGTGTTCCTCAAACATTCCCTCCTGGAATAGATTTTCTCTTCTTTTACCTGNAAGCTTTCCTAGAAGTATTCCCAGGGAGAAATGCCAATGATTAATCTGTTTGCAATAAGGATAGGAGCTGAAGTTTACCCCCTGCTTCATGGGGTGATGCCTGCTCAGGAAGAACACCTAATTTCCATGATTCTTTGGTGGCCACCTTCTGCCTGGAAATGTTTGGAGCCTGTTTTGAAGCTGTGCAGAGGAGCATGCTTGCGTCATCCAGAAAATGCAGTGAGTCAGTGGAGTCCTGAGGGAGCTGTAACAGGCTCAAACAGAAACTTGGAAAACGAAATGGGGATGGATTTAAAGATACAGCATTTATGGCTGCTGCTCTGTTTAGAGATGGTCTGCACTCATCAGAGGCATTGGTGAGGAAGGGGTTCAGGAAGGACTTTGCTGCTGTAAAATACAAGTGGAGCTTTATGAGTGATCCACCCGGGACAGGGTGTGGGACTGGAAGAGGGTGTTAAGCAAGTTCTCCTTGTCATTATACTCAGTAATTTGGTATTCAGGGAATCTCCATGAATTCTTCATTGATATGTGTATTTTGGTATGTTAATGAATAACTTATGGGGATGGACAGGAAGGAAGGTGGGGGCAGCCTCTTGGTTTGGCCCCCACTCCTCCTTTTCCTTAACATTTTCAACCGCCTTCAGATTTGGGATGGTTTCCACAGCATTACGAGCTGTGTGTTGTTGCAGTGCAGCTGTGTTGGGATTGCTCTTGGCCCAGCTCATCTGGCCCAGGAGATGCCCCAGGTCCTGTCACGGAACCCAGTGTGGTTTGTAAGGATGTGCCCAGGTCCTCACTGGGCTGTGTCACCACCGTGGGGAGGTTTGCTGTCAGAGGATGCTGCTCTTTCTCTTTGTGTCCACCCACAGCTAGACAAAGTGGATATGGGATCCCTCCTTCCTCCAAACCCAGCAGTGATCATTGTCCCATTGGGATCAATGTCCCAGCAGGACATTTCAGAGATTAGGTGTACTTTCCTTAAAAAGCTTTCAGTTCCTGTTGTAGATGAAATAACCAAGGTCTGCCATGATACTGTTGGTGTGTTGGTTGTTTTATTTGAAAGCTTTCAGGGGTGTGAACCACTGTAACATTTGGGTGTCTCAAACCCACAGATGAATTCATCTTTATGGTCTGCTTCTGGAGGGAGAAAGTACAAAGACAAGAGGGAAAGTGGCCTTGCAGTGAAGTCAAAGACAGTGTCTTGTGCTTATGTATTTCCTCTTGGTTCTCCTTCAGAACTGAGAGCCTGTTTTCCTCATTTACCAGACCAGCAGAACGAGGCTGTTCCTCCCAACAGATGTAGTAGAACACAGCAAAAAATCTTGGAAAATGTCCCCTCCAGGCAGGTTCTTTCCCTCCTGGGACAGAGTAACTTGAGGTGCTGAACTTATTTGGTTTATCTAAGCAGGGCAGGGTAAGAGGCATCAAAGTGAGCTGGCCCTTTACAGGTAAGATGAACCTCCAGAGTGACTTTTCTGTAAATAAAAGAAAGAGTTTCTAGAGAGCCAATAATGAAGAAAAATGAGAAAACTTGACTTTTCCCATTCATTTGGGTTTTTTCCAGCAGGGGCAGCTCAGTCCCTGGGCTCCCTCAGAGCTATTCTGACACTTTATTATCAAGAATATAAAAGCATTTTGTGACTGTGATGTGTATGCACCTCAACACTACAGTTTAGCTGTTTTATTCAGACCAGGAAAGCTTCATTAGTTCATGTTGATTGAAGAGTGATATGGTCCCCAGCCATCCTAATGCAAATTGATGACTCATTTATGTCTTTAGAGTTGAATTTAAATTTCTGTAAAATTTTAGATTTAGGCAAGTAATTGCATTACAGTTTTGTGGTTTCTGTGAAAAATCTATTTTTTTTTTTACACCTAAGGCCATATTTCAAACCTGTGACCTCATTCCCATAAAGCAAAGCTATTTCATTACATCATAGCTGTGCAATTTGCCTTCTGATAACTGCCATATACATTTATGTTGGATCCATTAAATACTTGTCCACCTAAAGAGCTGGCAGGCATGAACATGTTAGCATGTAAATATTAATTTTTAAAAAAATTAGAAATTGGTATTCTTTTGGCGTTCTTGCTGGCAGTTTTGTTGAAAACAAATGAATTGGAGTTTTCCCTTCCATCATCATCCTCCTTGGTTTCCAGAAAAAATGATTAATGAGCTTTAGCCTTTGCAGCTGCAACATTTGATTGCAGTCTGACTTCACTGGTGATGAATATAGAAATATTTCTGCAGTTAATTGGATGTTGTCAAATCCATTGCAGGTGACTAAGACCATACTCAGATGTAGTTGTTGCAATGAGCAGGATCTTGGAGGGCAGGTTTCCCTCCATGGCACTTTACCCCTTCATATAGTGATACCAATTCACACTTTATATTAAATAAATACTTGAGGAGCTTAGTGTCCAAGATTTGCTCCATTCCCTTTGCTTTGGAGGAGCTTAGTGCCCAAGATCTGCTCTGTTCCCTTTGCTTTGAGGCACTGAGGTTCCCCTGCTGCTCTGATTAAAGTTAAGTTTCAGATAAATTGGATGGATTTAGGGTGGGAAAGGATCAAAATGTATTTGAAACAATACAGGGTGTCAATCTCATACAATATGCCCATTTATAGGCTCCACATAAATGTCAAATATTTTAGCTTAGTATTTATCCTTAGCAATGGTCAACCATCTTTGAATCCCCCTGAGTTCCAGTACTAGTGCTCTGTGCTGAAATGACTTAAAACATATTTTGTGGCTCTGCAGCTTTAAATTGCCTTTTTTCTTTCCTTCTCTGAGCCTCTTCTGTCACCTCTGTTTTGCCAGCAAGTCTTGTGAAAGCAGCATCCCTTGTGATTCAGATCAAATGACTGTCTGGCAGCAGGACAGGACCCTCCTGTGGGGAGCAATCCAAGGCCAGACCCCCACCCTGGACTTCTCACTGCCTGGGGAGAGAGGATGCTCTGTCCATGGGATTGAGCAAACCTTCCTCCCAGCACACTGGGAGAGGGTAGCACCAAGATTAACAGGAATATTTTCTTGGCACCATCAGCTTGGGAGCTGTGGAGTTAAATTCCTTCCTCAAGCTTTGCCCCCTTGGTAAACACCTCCAACACCCTGATTATTCATGTTGAAAACAAAAACAACAAAGGGATAATTGCCCAAATTTTGTAAAATGGCTATTTCTGCACATTCAGCCTCAGATGGCGTTTGACCCTTAATACAGATGGTTTCACTTAATGTATTTTGTTTAAACAATCCCTGTTCCTGGAAGTGGTTTCAGAATAGGCTGTTCCTCATTGCTGTTCATGTTTGCTTTTTCTTATGATATTATAAGAAGCTTGAAGAGAGTGGATTCAGAAAAGGGCAGTAATCAGTGTTCACAGGCATTTGTGGAAGCTTTTGTATTTTCCAATTAATACCATGTTGACTCCTCAAGCCTTCAAGACTGAAGTGGTTTGGAGCACTTTTGTCCTCAGGCTGTTGAGCTCCCTGTGCTTGTGCTGTTCCTCTGTCTGTGCTAAGAGACCCCAGGCAGTCCCAGCACATTTCTCTGGAACAGCTTTTCATCTGGGATACCTGATTTTCCTCCCAGGATAGGCTTCTTCATCACACAGAAACTCTGTGCAAGGGGAGAAAAAATTGTCTGTTGTGCATAGAACCTTCTCCTTCTCATGTCTGTCAGAATTTCTGCACGTGCAGACATTTCACAGGTGGTGCAGGGTGTGTTGGTGATACTGAGCACACCCTGAGCGAGCTGTGAAAAGCCTCCCTCAAATTCAACGTCAGGAATCTTAAAATCCTGCCCTGTGCCACAGCCACAAGAGGCAGCCCCACTTGATGGAAAGAATGTGAGTGCCCTTGCAGTACATGGGAAATGTGGTTTCTAAGCTGGAAGTTGGTGTGTTGGGTGTGTTACTGAATGTTTCACATTTGTGTAGTACCTTCTAGTGGTGGGTCCCAAGGTTGGGACCTGATTTTTAGTTTGAATGTTTGTAGTAGTTACATTTGGAAAAAAAAAAAATTGAGATGCCAAGTCAGGTAATTGTTTAACCACAGTGATTGATGAAATCTAAAGAAGAGTTGGAAATAAAATTATGGCATGTCTGTTCATATGATGAAGCAGAATAGTTAATTTTCCCTAATTTTATTTCTTTATTTTTCCTAAAATTATTTTTTTCTTAAAATCCAGGCCCTGTTTGAGGGGTTGATGTTTGAGGGGTTGACAGTGTAAGCAAAAGTGGCCCAAGCTATCATCACGTCTTTCCAAAACAATAACCTGCTAATCCTCCCAGTGACCTTGTGATGTCCTCTATAAACACTTCAGGTAGAATCAAAAAATGAGAGATCACGTGGTCTCTGAGGTTTTTCCATTTTATTAATGGTGTGTTACATGGCTTAAAATCCTTCTGTGTCACCTCCTCAATATCCTCTGTTGCCCATGCAATGCCATTGCTTCATCCCCCTTGACTTGCTGAAGATTTCTAGTCCTGATTCTTTCTATGAATGTTCCTCTGCTTTAAGATTAATTTTAAAATAGGTTCTCCTGGCACCCTGACTGCTGTACGTGTGGGAGGGAGGGATTAGGAGAACACAGCAGCTCTTTCACCATCTGAAAATCCTCTGGTCATGCTGGACTTGCAAAGACTGAACTGAACCAAGGAAGGGAGGAAATCAGGATGTGTGGCCTAATAAAAACCAGTTTGTTGACTTTTGCTCTGGATATTCCCACCTGATGTCAGCTCAAGCCAGAGCCTGCCTTCTCTGATGTTCCAGGCTGCTTTTGTTAGTGAACTATTTTTTGGTCTTTATTCTTGTAGTAATTCAATTTAACATCTCTGACTTGGCTGGGCAGGCAGAGAAGCTTGGTTGAGACCTCAGTATGGACTGGCAATCAATGAGAAATAGGAAAAGCTGTGAGTTAAATTACAGAGTTGTGGTATCTTCTGTCTGGAACTTCATGGAAGAACCCCAGAATCAGGAGAGGCTTAGAGTAGAGCTGCAGAGGAACTTGTTACTCCAGAAGGTTTCTCACCAAGCTGTGTTTCCTGGTACTGCTGTCTGTATTGCAGCACTGCTGCATATCTGGGTGTCTCTCAGCTCTCTAGGAATTTGAGGCATTGCATTTCCTAGATCCAGACTGGAGTGCAGCCAGTTACTGGAGGCTGGATGAAGTACTCCCATTTCAGGTGGAAGCAAGTCTCCCAGCACAGAATAACTGTGGTCTATCATTCAATCTCTGAATGATTGATGAAGTCCATCTATAGCTGGTGCAGTTCTATATTCACCTTTATTTCTTTGGGATTTGTTTGCAGCTCTCTCAGTAGGAAAGGTTGGTAAGATTAAATTGTTTATACAACTTGTCAATACAGATGGTTTACTCAGTATTCTGAATTAAGCAACGGCTTTGCTGGCCCCCTCATGATGCCAGCACTGTTAATTGTGTGAACATACACTGATGAGACTCTTCACATCCTTCAACTGGGTCACCACATGGTTGTGTGAGCACCAGTGCCAGCAAGATGGAGAAGATGGGAAAGGTGGGACCCAGGCAGTCTGTGTTTAGATGGGGTTAACTGGTTGAAGACCCTCACTCTGTGTCAGCAGGATTTCTTCCCAACTCATTTCAGTGTTCGTCTGTGCACTTTCCTGCTTCCTGCCCTGCTGCTGCATTGTGCAAGTTTTCAGAGCAGTCACAGGTATTTCAGTTTTGTGTTTGTTTGTTTAAATATTTGTGCACATCATCAAGATCCTCTTCTCTCCCTGAACAGTGAAGTGACTCAGCTGAGCCTGGCATGAAAGAAGTGTCTAGCTCAGCCTTTGGAGCAGGGTGGGATGGCTTGGAGGGTGCCAGTGGTTGTTACTCCTTGATACTTGGCACTTCTCCCTATTTTCTGTCTGGTATGTGGGCAGACAGAATCAGCTGAAAATCTCAAGACCACATGTAACATATCTGCTCTGGGAATGGCTCTGATTCATGATGGGCAGGTAAAGAGGGAGTGAATAGAGAGGAACTTTTGGGGTTACTGAAGATCAGTAGCACTATTTTCTTTTTTACTCCTTCCTTTATCTTTCTACTTTTGCCTGGAAAGGCAGAAAAAATGCAGAGGAATTGCAGTCTCGTGCCATTTTCTGAATCTATATTCAGATATGACATGCATGATTAAGCATACCAAAAAAACCCTCATCCTGAAAGAGCTTAGCTTAATAACTTTTGCCCTTTATGAATTCAGCATCAGTCTTTTGCTTTGTCTTAATGGTGCAACCTAGGGAGAATGTTCCCTAGCTTTTCCAAAAGAATTCAAATTAAAATGCCTCTTTCAATCTGTTTTTATGTTTAGGAATTGATAAAGAGTGTTCAACCTTTGTGAGAGTTTAGCACTTGAACTACATCCATCTATGCTCAGCAGTGCATGAGTAAATTAGAGACCCTTTTCCTGCATCCCTGCTCCAGTTGGACCAGGACAGAGGTGTATATATACATTTTCCTTTTGCCTTTCCTCATGGTGAAGTTGCTTATTTCTGTCTGAAGTTTCTTCCTGTTAGCCCCAGCCTTCACAGGAAAAAATACTGGTCCTGCCTTTACGTCACAGTCCCAGCAAGACTCTCAAAACTCCTTATATTGTGTCCTGACAACAAAATGAAATGCTCAACTGTTTGGAGGGGACCATTGCTGCAGGCAGTTCTAATTAACTGGAAGCTTTTCCTTTCTGGGAGCATATATTTACCTTCTTACACTGGGAATAACAAGCAATTAGTGCTATGGAGCACCAGGCACTTACCTGCACATCTGAGGGAGGCTGAGAGTAGATCCTGAGGGTGGATAAGTAGAGTAATTCAAATCAAGTGACTGTAGATGGCTTTATATAGTGGGTTTTATGCTTATATGGATGCTTTTTTATTTCTATAGTTACAAAGGACTTCTACTACTTTCTCAAAATAATATGTATTCCCCTGTGAATGAATTAGTGACGTCTGGAATTCCTGAGCAGGAGGCACTGGAGTTTGGGGCTTTGGGTTGGGTTTTTGAGGTTTTTTTTCCTTGGTTTTAAAAAAATATTTAATTTAAAAGAAGAGGAAAAATGCACACTCATTGCAGTGTCAAAATATCTGTATGTTGTAAAGGTTTCTGCCCACTGATATTGATAGCGTTCAAAGGCACTAACTGTCTAGGATTAGATACCTAGAGAAAAACGATCTCTGCAATCAAATTTATCTTATTCTCTTCTGGCTTTGTGCATGTTACTTGAATTTTTCTGCATTTCAGTAAATTAGGATAATCTTTGCTGAATTCAGTGCTGAAAAAGCTTAGGTGAGTGAGTACAGAAATGATGTGTGGCTGGGAAGGGAACCTTTCACCTACCCTGAAATAGCTGTAAAAATGTTAATACTGCTGCGAGACCTCCTTTGTGTGATCAACTTCAAGGCAAAGGAGTTGAATCGCTCCTGGGTCTGATGGATTATTTGTTTATTTGTGCATCATTATTTGCTCTGCGTGGCTTTTATCCATTTGCTTTTCAAGTCCTTTGGTGATCCCCACACCTGTGGCAGCAGCAGGACACGTCCATAGATCCATGCCCCAGCCTAAACTCTCCAGCTGGGAGAGAAAACGCAGCACAACCACTTGGCCTGGGTGGGGAGAGCCAGAAAGGAGTGGAAAGGAGTCCCAGCTGGTCCCATCACTGGAACTGCACAGCTGATGCACAGGAGGTTTTCCACGTTGGCTCAGGGGCTCAGGACAGGTCGGTGTTCCCGCAGTGGGAATGGCGAGGCGTGGGCATGGATTGTGTTTACAGCCAGCCCTGGATAAACCTCTCCTCCTCCATGTTCCTCCTAATCCCCGCTGGGTCTCATGCGGCAGTGGTTCAGTAATACTTGTTTTCTTTTCTTCGTCTCCCCTTCCACCCCCTCCTCATGTGTAATTTGATCTCCGAGGCCTGCTCTTCTGCTTTGGCAGATTTTTCAGCTCTTGAATGGAAGAAATTAACCACTTAGTTGCTGCCAGGACTAACCCCTGTTCACTGGTCCCTCTGGCTCTTCCTGCGGTTCTGCTCGGACTGAGACAAGAAAAGCCCACAAAGTCATCACCTCTGAGCTCCCCGTTTAAAACTTCTTCTTTTACCTTTACTTTTTCATCTGCATTTCCTTGCCTTTTCATTTAAAAGAAATACGGAAATGCTCCCACTCAAGATCTGAGTCAGTTTTTGGCAAAGATATTTCTCTAAAATTTGTTTGCTGATCCTTTCCAAGCGTGTATGTTTTCTGATTGCGTCCTGGCTGTCTGTGATTCCTCCCTTCCCTGGGCTGGCAGAAAATACTGAACTTCAACAGGATCCCTAAACTGATGGAATTCTACCTAATGCACAGCAACTTCCAGTCCCTGCTCCCTCTTTCACAACCTTAATAAACTGCCTGGACAATGGAAGTTCAGTCATTACTAGTAGGAATTGATGTGATTTTTTGTGTCTTTAAGGTACACTGCTATCTGAAAAGATCTGAAAAGTGCAAGAAGCTTCTTTTTTTTTTTTTTTCCTTTGCCTGCAGATGTTTCAAAAAGCATTTAGTGGAAGAGGCCCAGAACATTTTCAGTGATGGGTGATGAGCCCCTTTGGACTTGAATTTAACCTTGCAGGCTTCAAATGCTCATACTCCAAGCAATTCCCTGCGGAGCTCATGACCCGTCTTGTGTTTTTACATGAGTACAGTGAATACTCACGATCACCATTGCAGGAATTGAGTAGTTTGTAAAGGCATACCACCATTGAAAGAATTTAGTAGTACCTTCTGCCTGGTTACTACCTTAAAAAAATAAGGATTCTGCTCTGTTGCTTGAAAGGAATTTCAAATACTTGAACATTCCATCTCTGAAATCCCACCACTTCCCAGCCACCTCCTTCACTCATGAAAATTGCAAATAACAAACATCTGTTAAATCGAGGAGAAAAACCAACAAATGCACATGCTTTATTGCAAAATCCTTGGCTTTTCCGTTGCTGTGTACAGTGGACTCTTTGTAACCTGTCTTTTCTTGTTTTTTGTGAAGTTTCTACTGATGAGAATGGGACTTAGTAAGTCCAAGTACCAGAAGTGTTTAATATCTCCCTGTAAGTGCAGATACCTCTCTGTGCTCTTGCAGGGCTATTCCAGCTGTGCTGCATGGTGACTGAAGGAAGAAAAGCACTCCTTGCCCTCAGGTGCTAAATTGCCTCTGTTCAAATTCACGTGGATTTTGGTTTTTTAAATTTTATTTACAATACTACCTATTGTAGAATGATCAGAGTAGTTGCAAGAGTCTTTTGTTTTTAACATGCTGTTTTAACTAGCTGTTGTAAACATGTCAGCTGGATTTTGAGAAGAGCTTAAACAGGAAGGTAGAACAGTGGTCTCTAAAAATGGTTTGTGTGGGAATTGGAAAAGGAGAGACAGAAGTTTCTACATAAAAAGCTGGAAGAGAGACACAGGCAGCAGTGGTGGAATGGTTCCAAGTTAGGGCAGTGGTGGAGAAGGGCTGGCATTTACACACATCTCTGGCACAAAAACCACTCCAGCCCTGTTTATCGGGGTGTGCATTCATTCCTAATGCCAGTGGTATTATGGATTCCTAGAGCTCACCAAATAAGTGGTAGCTGTAGATCCCTCAGCATCCTGGTCACTTGGGCTTTCTCCTGTGGTGTGTCAACGCACTTGGAGGTTTTACCAGGCTGATGTAGAGAACATTCTGTGTGAAAATACCAGCAAGGACTTCTCTCACTGTCTCCTCATTGCATGGTAGATATTACAAATAAATCCCACACGTCATTGCCTTCTTGTATAGTGCTGTCATAGCCAAGGAAGTGAAGAACCTTGGAGTATCCTGGAAGACTTGTTTTCACTTGTCCTTTGGAGTAGCTACAAGGTGTCTGAACAATCACTTGAGACTAAGAGGGGATCGACTCAGGAGACAGTTGTTTAAATCTGAGCTGGCTTTTAACTGGCTGGCTGTGGGATGTGCACTCACCTCCAACCCTGCCAACCTTGGGCTCACCTTCTGCTGTGCTTTCTTTGGCAGAGGGAATTTCTTTGCCATAAAAAACGCTCTCATGACTCAACATGCTTGACTCACTGAAGTTATTGTATTATCTGCAAACAGCTCTACAAGACAACAGAGCTTTTGTGCTGCAGTGCCAAGAAGATAGAGTTGAGTAGCCAGCATTTGAAAGTTGCTAGTCCTCTCTATATGATAGACAGCACTATCTTCCCAAATGTTTGGCACTTTGTGTCTAAGAGTGAATGAATTTGTTTAACGGTGGAGGATCTGAAAATCCAAAGGAAAACTGGAACCTGTCAGACAAAGCAGGACTAACCCCCAGAAAAACAGGGAAAGCTACATTTGCTGTCAGATCAAAGCCCAGCTTTGTCACAGCTGCATCTGTAGCACATGCTGTGGTCATTCATGGATTTCAACATAGGTTTCTTTGATTATTTGCATATACACATACACACACACATATTTTTTTTATCAAGTAATGGTGTTAGGATGTGTTATTCCGGTATGTGAAAAATGTCATCAGGAGAGAGCTGAGTGGCATAGGAGTGTTCTGTGGCATGGATGTATTTTTAATCCTAAAGACAGTGACCTATGAATGCCCCAAACCACATGTAATCTTACCACTTACTAAGAAAAATGCATCTTACAAATTACGTGACTCTACATTTTGTTGCTCCAGAGACAAAAAACCTGTTTTATTGCTGGCACTGAATTAGTCTTTATCACCTGTGGGGAAATTCTCAACTGCACTTATAGAAGAGAAAGATAAGGCACAAATAGCTTCAACTGTAAGCAAGAATTTGCTCTTTCTGTGGCAGGCTTCTTTACTCCTTTGCTTTAACCACTAGTTCGTGATACTTCTGTTTCAAGTGACTTTTTCCATCTCAAATCAGCTGAATGTACCTATCAAAAAATGCCCAGACTTTGGGACCTGAAACTCTGTTAACTTTCCATGTTTCAGAAGAGGATTTTAAAACAAAATTAAGCTCAGCTTTTAAATGGGTGACAAACACTCAAGCTGTTTTTAACGGTATCGCAACAAAATTCACTCCAGCTGCTGACATGTGAGATGATGCCAAAACTCACTTTCTGTTCATGGAGTCCAGTCCTTTTGCTGCTGCTGTCGTGTGTGTGTGTGTGATCATTCTCTTTTGGATAAAAATCTGTCCTCAAATTCTGGGTGGCATTAAGAATGTAAAGAATAAATATCTGTCTGCTAGAACCAGCTCAAACAAAGGCCATTGGCTAAATAGGTTTATGCTCATGTAGGAGCATGAACAGTAAAGGCTGATGGATACTGGATTGCATTAATGAGAGCAGAGCCAGCAGGTTCGAGGGAAGTGATTATTTCCCTCTTTTTGGCTCTTGTGAAGTCACATCTGGAGCTCCTTCCCTTGTAGCAGATGCTGAGACCCTGGAGGGAGCCTGGCGGGGGCTGGAGCCGGCGCTGCCCCCCGGGGCCGAGGGAGAGAAGGGATGGAAGGGGTCCCAGAGCTTTCATAACCACCCAACTGGTGGCTGGAAAAACTCTTCTCAGAGGTGCACAGCAAAAGGAGGAGAAGCAAGACTTAAAACTTGCAACAAGGGAAAGCTGGGTAGGTATGAGAGGATAAAAAGTGTTTAACTGCCCAGCAGACTTGGTTAAAAGTTTAGCTGCATAGAGCCTGGAAAATCCTGATGTAGGGAGATATAGCCTCCCTCAGAGCAGGAACTGGAACTGGAGCCCTTCTGAGCCTGCTTCCAAGCAAATTGTTTTGCCATTCTGCAGCAGAGAGCCTGAGTTGAAGGTTGCGACAGTCACTGTAGTCCAGAAATCTGCACACATTTCATGACTGATCTTGTTCTAAGATGTGTATATGACAAACAAATGCGAGAGGGATTAATAGCTGACAGCAGTAAGAGTGGCAGAGGTTGTGTGACACTACCAGTATGGCTTTTATTTCTGTATCACAAGTTAATTTCATGGCATTCAGGAATGGCAGAGGGTATTTGCTCAAAGCATTTACAGCCCTGTTTGCCATGACACAAAAGAGGAAACGTTGAAGGATGATGTTTGTAGCACAGGGACCACACAAGCGTGTCTGCCTGGAAGCATAAAGGGAATTAATTTGTTTATCTACAGAGGAAGTTATCCCGGATAGCTCTTTGTGTTTAACTCCCCAAGTGGATGTGTTTCTCCTACAGTGAGGTTCTTCTGCAAGCGGGTTAATTTAATTTGAGATGAGGCATTCTTCTTCAGGAATAAGAACCCCAGGAGTTCATCAGAAATGTAATCTGCATTAATTCTGCTGGCACTCATTGTATTAACCTTAATTGTAGTGGCTGGGTGGTGTTCATGGGGGGCAGCCTTTGTACTGTGGGGAATGCTTTGGGGATTCTGTGTTCCTACAGCTGCAGAAAACGTGGGATAGGGATGGGGAGGCTCATCTCATGGAAAAGAATTTGTGTGCAGGGTGCTTGGTCTGCTCTTAAAACCTCATTTCATCCCAGTTCCCTAAACATGACACTGGGCTGAAACATGTGAGGACTGAGCTCCTCCTGTGATTTATGTAACCTTTCTCCTCCAAATCTGTGTTTAACTCCTCTTTATTTTTCTGTTTTTCTTTTTTTTTTTCTTTCTCTCCCTCAGTGCAGTTGCACACAAGTTCGCTGTTAGGCAGGCAAGGAACAAGTAGATAGGTGTTGGTTTCTCTTAAAACTCTGGTGCTTCCATGAAATTCTCCAGAAGTGGAGAGAGAATGGGATAGAGTGGGGAGAACTGTATTGTTGTTTTCCCAATTGCAGTGCAGGCTGCCAGGAGTGGGGATGGGAGTCTCAGCTCTTTGCTAAACTGTCTGAGTCGAGGAAATGTTGAAGTTCTCTACCTGCTTTCTGGTGTATTAAATGGGAAATATCCATGTTCATGTTTTCTGAGAAAAAGGTGAAAGCATTTTGAACATCACACTGTCCTTAGTGTTATTTCTTTGCTAGAAACGTGACTTGTGGTATTTAAAAAAAAGGCAAATGCTCTTATTGCAGTTCAGTATGGGTTGAGAGATCAAGGATTTTTTTTCCCAGCTGTCTTTCATGTTTTCACCCCATGGAACAGAAGACTGAGGCAAAGTGATGCTGTAAAATAATGTTTAAAGAGTCTGAGCAATGTTTGCTGTTTCGAAGGCACAGACCTCAGATGCTGGAAGCATGCAGAGTTTCCCCTAAAGTATTCAATGTTTGAAAATGTTGGAGGGCAAAAGAGCACAAGCACTAGTCAGAAACCTTGCCAAAATAAACTGTCAGATGTGAAGGCAAGTTTTCAGGGACAAAAATGAAGATATGCTGCTCTGTTGACTCTGTGTGTGACACACTGAGGGCTCCACACGTTGTGGCGTGGTTTGTGCTGGGATCAGCTTCCCAGGCCGTTTTCCCCGAGCTCTGTTTTCCACCCCTAATGAATTCTGCACCCTTGAGCACCTCTTGCTCCAAGCAGCAAAAGCACCTCAAGCTTTGGGAGGTGAAAAGGGATTTCTGAGTGGAAATAATGCAGTTGTGTACATACCCAATATGCCGTCTCCTTTAGGGAGAGACATAGGTAGGTAGATAGATTTTTATAGATAGATAGATATAACAAAAATGATGCTTGTTTAAATGGGACACACACAATAATGCCAGAAAACAATCTATAAAAAATGCATAAGCAGAGAGCATTAACTGGTGTGCAGCCTTGAGAAACATGCAGGGAAAGGGCACAGTTTGCAGGGAAAAAGACTACTAGACAGTGGGAGAGTGAAAACTTTTGGGCCCTCGTGCCAGAGGAGCAGCAAGTAACCGCATTAGCCGAAACCTGAATCCCTGTGCCTGTAATTAGCGCAGAGATGCTGAGACAGGCTCCCCGGGCAGGAGCTGCAGCTCCCCCGCCGTTTTTATGCCGGGTTACAAAGGGGCATCGCTCTGGGGTCGCCTGTCCCCGCCGCGGGCGCGGTGTTTGAGCAGCCCCTCCGCGGGCTGCGAAATGCGCTTTGCAGCCTTCGCCGGGCGGCACGGCCGCGCACGGAGCTCCCGCGATCCCGCCTTTCCTCCCGCTTTTCCCAGACCTGTTGGTTTCCCCCTCGGCCTCCGCGGCGCTGCGAGAGGCGCAGGCAGGAGGAGGTTAAGGAGCGAGGGCGTTGCTGGATGCCTGATGTCATGGAGGCCGGCGGCGGCGGAGTGAGGGGCCCTTTGTTGGCAGCCGAGCCCCAGCAGCGCCCGGCGGCTGCCGCGCACGGCCGGCACCGCTGACTCCGACCAACTTGGTTGGCTTCGCTTTTTTTTTTTTTTTTTTCCTCTTCTTACTTTTATTCTTTTTTTTTTTTTTTTTTTTTTCTTCTTCTTTCCCGCCTTCCTCCCTTTCCCTTCCTCTCTCTCTCCCGCCAAAAGAGTTAGGGAAGGAGGGAAGATGGCTGGAGTTAACTCCCCGGGAGAGGAGGTGCGGGGCCCCTGGATTTTCCGCCTCTCGGGTTCGCCCTTGTAATGCTTTTCGGAGCGCTGGATTTCGTCGAATTTTCTTGGATGCTTTGTTTTAGGCTTCTCCTGGATATGTTGTTTTAGTTCTCCTGGACTTTTTTTAGACTTTTACAGGATCTTTTTAGACTTTTTGTTTTAGACTTCTAACGGATAATTCCACATAGAAGAAGCTGAAGGAGGGGGGGGGAAGGGAAAACAAACAGCCGAAGCCAAACTCTAACAAATGAAAATGTTGGAGATTTGCTTGAAATTGGTGGGCTGCAAATCGAAGAAGGGGCTTTCCTCCTCCTCCAGCTGCTACCTGGAAGGTGAGTACCCACAGGGGCCGGGGTTGGGACGTGCTCCCGGGGGACACAGCCCGATCCCATCACCACCATCCCGGAGTTTTATCCCTCGACTGCAAGCTGGGGCCAGCTTTGGGGGGATGTTTGGAGCTGGCCAGGTTCAGGCTGGCCTTTGCCATGCGGGGGTGAAGAAGCGAGCGGTGTCGGCGGCGTGCGGACCCAGGTGCCTTTCATTAATGCAGTTACAGAGGGAGCGCGGCTCTACCATTTATGGTTGTAAAATGTCAAGTGATCTTATTGTCGAGCCCATAAACAAATCCCTATCTTCAGGCCTCAGCTTTATATTTTTTTTTCTTCCGGGGGGAGGGCGAGGAGGAATCTTCCTTATTTTGGATGTGAAAAAACCCAACTCCATGCTCAAGAAGAAGATTCAGATGAGTCCATGGGTAAAATATTTCCAGCGTGCGTTAATACGTAGCTCCTTGGTCCATTTTGGTTATCCCCTTTCTTAGTGTGCTTTCCACAGGCATTCGTTTAACTGAATTTTCTTGCATGTTTGCTTTTTAAAAAGTGATTTCTGAGTCACACCCGTGGTTACTTGTAGACAGTGAGATGTTAAACATATGGACTCAACTGGTTTGGGTGGAAAGCTTGGGCAACAGAGGCACCGCGGTGGGCGGGGGGGACTTCGGGCTGAGGTCTTGCTCGGTGTGACCTCAAGCAAGATTTTCACCCTGACGTGGCTTCACACCCTGCCTTTGGAACAGCCTTGTGGTCCCACCGTTCTGCCTCTTCGCTGCCCTCCTAGGGCTGTGTCCATCCCACAGGTCCAGCCACGCTCCTTCAGCTTCTTTTGTGTCGCTGGAGGTTGTTTCAGTGAAAATAATCCTCCTGCCAGGAGGACTGTGCTAACTCATCAAATCAGAGGCACGAAAGGCAGCAGCTGATTTCCAGGGGCCTATCGCAAGTCGCTGTTGCTCAACTCTCAAATATTCAGTGCAGAAACGGCCCTCGGAAATTCATAGGTTAGGAATCTCAAAATCTACAAATGGCTGCTCGTGGCAAACTCACTTGAAGAAGTTTTGGATCAAGAGTCTGTATTTATTGGATACATTCAGTGACTCTGAGGAATTTTCTATTCTCTAAAATCAAAGAATAGTTTCCAGAGGACTTTTGCTGCTTATTTAAAGTTTCAGAAACCAAGTGGTGGGCAGATGCATGAATAATTTTGATGTTTTTATGGGACTGAATTCTTCTGCGATCTTTTAAGTACACAAAACCCCTGTCTGTGTCCCCTGCCTCTGGTATTGCTCAGGGTGTGTGTGGAGAAGGAGCCCCAAGCTGTGCTGGGCCTCCTGTCTGTGCTGCTGAATCTTTCAACACAGCCCTGGGAGAACAGGCAGAGCATCTGGGGCCTCTTTTCCCCTCTGCAGAAATGAATGCTGAAGGATGATGTTACAAGGGTGTTGCCCTCACTCTTTTTGCAAGTTTTCTCTTTTGTGTTCATTGCAACCACTCCCCCCCTCCCCAGTTTGCAATGCAGTTTCATAAGATTAGAGCATAGTTTGACTTGGCAGTATGAGTTAAGAACGTTGGACACAATTAATATTGTAATATTTCCACCTTCTGCTTCCCTGAGACTGTGGTTGCATATTTGTTTTTTTATGATGGACTGGGAAATGCATGTTGAAACAACTTTTACTTGATCTGTTAAAGTAGCTCAGTGTCACTTCTCAGCTCAGCATGGGGTAAACCCAAACCAGTGTCAGAGTGGATGTTAGATGTGTGCAAATGTGGCAATTGCAACCTTAATGTGGCAGTTGGGACACAGCCAGCCCTGAACCCCCATAATTGATTGGGGAACTCCTGGAGAGCAGGGTGAGATACTCATCCGAGGAAAAAGAAGTTCAAAAAAAGCAGGATTTTCTGTCACTCCTTTCTAAAGCTGAATGTATTCCTGGGCAGCTTTCTTATAAACATTGCTGTGAGGTTGAAATAATTGTTGAGGACTCCTCCAAAAGAATGGTGGTGGCTTGTCCCAAACTCCTGAATTCCAAGAGCACAAGTGAAATCCATTTGCTTGTGTTGCCATTAAGAATGTAACAAGTTTTTACATATGGATGTGTTATTTTAAGCTTGGCAGATCATGAGAAAGGGGCAGGGTTGTGTCAAGGGTCAGAAACTCCAGATCATTGCTCCTGGATCCCTGTGAACAGCCTGTGATGGCCAGTGCATTGCCATGCACATCCCTCAGCCCCTGTGAAGCTTCTGAAAGAATTAATGAGATGATGGTGATATCACTGGAGGATTTAACTCTGCTGTTGTTATTTTAGTTGTATGGAAAGCTGAAATTTACTATAATAGATTAGGAAACCTTAAGCATAACTGCTTAAAGGCTGAAAGGTCCATTAGGTTCTTGGAAAACCAGTTGCAGCCAGGAAGATGGATGAAATTTTATTTAATTCCTTATTTTTGTATTCATATGGTAATAATTCAGTTCTTGGTTGATGAATAGCATGGGATGTTACAAAATCAAATCTATTTGTTGTATTTTTAAACACACTTTTTGAGAATACTGTGCTGAGTCTGGATTTGGTGTCAGGCACATGTGCAGGTGTACGTGTCCTTTGACCAAGTCATCAGAAATTTTCATGGTGGTCCCTTCTGAAAGGCTTTTATGCTCTGTTAGTTTGCAGGAACGAGGGTTGTTTGGAGATGCTCTGTGTGTGGTGTGGAGGGCTGGCAGGTGCTGTGGCCCATGGCCCTGTGCTGCTGTGCAAGGGCGGACTGTCCTGCTCCCTGAAAAAGCTGAAATCTTCTCTTAACTTGATCAAAAATAGGTTCAAACTCCTAACAATGACTGAGTTTTCATATTGATGTTTGAGCTGGGCAGTTCTGTGCCCTCATTTCTATTCCCACTAGTAAATATTATTTTAAAATGTGACAGATTTGAATTTCTCACATCTGCTTTCTCCTTTCTGCCTTTGCCAAAGTGAGTAATTCCTCACCCACTTCACACCAAGAAAGGGTAAAGAGTAGAAGGGAAGAGGCACAGTGAGCATTGCTGCCAATCTGATCAGGAAAACAGAATGTGTCCATGTCCCAAATAGGGGCTGAAATAGTCTTGCTGCCTTTTTGGGCTTGGCTCTTGGCTCTACCACTGAAAGGCAGAAGCCTTGTTTAAAACCTGTCAGTGTTCTCTGTGAAGTTTAAAAAAACATTGTGGGGACACTAGTAAAGTCCTTTTGTTTTCTAACTGAAAAGACTCCTGTCCTGCCAGCTGTCAGACTTTTTTTTTTTTTCCCCTAATTTACTTCTTTTAGCTTGTCTTGTTGCAGCTAAAGCCTAGGGAGGAGTGGCAGCCTGTGCCCATTGCCCTGTTCCTGGAGAAGGATTTTTGTAATGCATTTGGGCACATATTAAGCCAGACCTAAATTGGCAGCACAGTGACTCATCTGCCCCAGTGTCACTGGGATCAGCAGGCAGGGCTTTGATCACCCTGTTAGGAAGAGCAAATGCATTAACCTGGAGTTGCTGCCTCCCTTCTGTTTGTTTCCTCTCTTGGTTATTTTCTGCTCTTCACCTCATGGCCTCTCATCTACCACCACTCAGCAGAGTTCTTGCTGTTATCCACATCTCTGGCTTTGTAGTGGCTTCTTAGTTATGTGCTTGTTGCAGTGGTTGTTATTTGTCCCATCGTTGTTAAAAAGTCTGGTTGATGTGTTTGCTACAGTTTCCCATGGGATGTGGTGAGGGAAAGGATTGTCATTTCACAGGAAAATTTGTAGCTGTTTTCAGACCTAAGATTTATCATCCACATTTTATGTCTGTCCTTCCCTGAGCAGGCTGTGGGGCTGCTTAGTAAAACAAGGGAATATATAACAGTAAATCTTGATGATTCTTGCTTGGTGCTTTCCCTGCCCAGGGCTCAGAATCGGGCAGATTTCCCTACTTCTGCTCCTTCAGTAAAGAAACAAAACCAAAAGCTACAAAAATGAAGTTGTCAGAAGGACTGAAGTGTCACTGAAGTTCACTTGAATCTAGTTGCTCTTCTTCCTTCCTCTCCCAGAGGTTATTGTCTAAGGTCAGACAGAACTTAGTGGCAGATTTGGGAGTAAAGTTCAAATTTCTGCCATACCCACTGTTCCACTCCATCCATCTACAGCTGTGATTAGCTGGGTGAAGATGATGTTTGCCATGTCACTAAGGGGTTATAAATGAAATAAACTCAGTGAATGAGCTCAGGTAGAACTTACAGATCTGTGTAAGAGTGGACTTGAAGAAAAACCTAACAAAACAACCCACAAACAAACCAACAAAACAAAAAACAACAGTAAAAGCCCTGAAATTATGGAATCATCTCTTGGAGGAGTGGCAGATGCTGCATCACCAGGGGTGCTCAGACAAGATCCAGCACTGCAGTTGACTGTGAGAGTCTGAGCCTGGACAATGCAGGAGGAGCCATGGGTGCCCTTGTTCTCATGCTGGCATTCAGCAGTCTTGGTGTTCAGTATTTGGAGCACTGGAGATTCCTGGTGTCCACGTGGAGGGAGCACTGCAGAAGGAAGGTGCCTCGCTGGGAGGGGAAATAGGGCAGCACAGCTGGGGAGACTGGCCCAGCTCAGGGGAGTGGGGCTGGATCAGTTTCTGCAGTACTTCATCTCTGTGTATAAATACAAAATGTTTAGAAAGTGGTATTTATCCTCATGGTGGCTCTAAGAAGGTGAACTTTCCAAATATCAGCCAAGAGCAGGAAAACCAGCAGTTGCCATTGTTGCAGAAGGCCTGTGGGGTGGGCTTTGCAGTGGGTAACTAGAGAGGCTGAGCCTGATCTCACTAGAGGGATGAGTCTGAAATAAAACATGAAACTTTCCTTCTTTTTTGGAAAGATCTGGTTTGCAGGTTCTTCAGTTTTATATTTAAATCCATATTCCATCAGGCATGGGGAATCTGTGAGGGCCACTAAGGAAAAATACTGAAACAGAGAGGCAGCTGCTCCATCATATGTGCTCAGACTTGGAAACATTTGAAAGTATTAAATCTACATTGCTATTCTGCCATTTATCATAGTTTCTTCCAGGGGAAAAGAAGAGTAGAGGGAGTGTAGGGAAAGGAGAAGGCTTAGGTGGCATGTGCTGTGCCTCCAAAGAGATTACTAGACGTGTTCTGCATTCCCTTGCTCTACAAACCTTATGGAAAAAATGCCAGCACAGTTTGTAAGCCCACAGGATGTTTGTTTTGTAGGGAGACAGGAGGTCTCCTCCTTCCCTTGGGACTGCCTCACAGTCAGCTATGGAGGAGCCAAGAGCAATTCTGTGCTCCTGCCTGTTTTCCAGCCCTTCCCTTACATTGTGAAGGAAATTTGCTTGCCATGATCTAGACCAGAATTGTTCATCTCTGAGAAGTTCTCACACAGCCCCTAACAATGATTCATGGCTTTGTATGAACAGTAATGAGCAGGAGATAGTTACCACTTACGAAACCTTTTAGTGTGCAAGCATAAATACCTTCTGTTAAAAACTTAATTTAAGAGGGAAATGATGACATTCTTAATGCCTCAAAATACAAGCTGCTGTTGTCTTATTTCAAAGTCTGCACTGCTTTAATTAAGAGTCGTCATTTAGTTGATGTTAGTGGAGAAGTGAATTACAGTGCTGCTTTAGGACTCCTGTCAGGAGCCCAGGTGTTATCCAGAGCACGGTATGATCAGAGTAATAAATTGCAGCCTTGCTGGGATGCAGCACAAGACAAAGTGGATGTGTGGAAGGAGCGACAGCACAGCGATAACAGATTGAATTACGCTCACTTCCTGCCCCATCAGCGTGCCAGGATGGCCTCCTGTAGGTACAGCAGCCAGGCTGATTTATTAGGAGGAATCTGGCCCACTGAAGATCTCAGCAGTGCTGTAAAATTCTAGTTAAAACCAGCAGTAGGAGGTGAAGAAGCTGTGTTGAAAAAGGCCCTCAGTATGTAGGAACAGCAACGTCTAATTCGTGCTCTGAAGGACTGGAATGTCTGGGCAGATTTGCTGGAGAATGGCTCAGAGGGAAAAACGCTGCTGACAGCCGGCTGTACGTGGCTCCCAGATTGACATGTCCTGTCTGCTTCTCTCACTTCATGGTTTTGTGTCCTCAGTCTGCTGACAGTCTCCTCTTGGGGCCCAGATCTCTAAAAGTGTGTTTTGTCACGGTCTATCAAGCTTTTGCTACACTCGGGTCACCACAATTCTGCTCTTTCCTTTACGCTCTTCTCCGTGTTGACTCAGGGCCTCATCCTCCCTTTCTGGACACTCTTCAAGCTTCATTCACCACCTTCCCCACCCCAGTTCTTAACTTGGGGTTCCTACGTTCTGGAAAAACCAGCCCCACTTAGCCCAAGAGTTGTGTCTGGCTCTCCACAGCACGTTCACACACAGTCTGCACCTCTTTTGGGATGCCTGTGGCTGCACAGGAGGGTCAAACTGGGAGAGACAGAGGGTATGAGCATCCTCTGATTCCACTGGGAGACTGGTGTGGTTTTCCAGCTTAGCAAATTCTTGTGTGTGTGTGTGTGTGTGTGTTTAACAGCCCTTGCTCTTGCTGGTCCTTGGTTTTGCAGGCATTATCACTGAGTCAGTGTCTGTAGGAATGTCATGGAGCAAAACCAGCCCTCCCCGACTGCCGTACCGCAGCTCGTGGGTGTTGTTGGCAGCTGGCACAGTGTTGTCTCACAGCTGAATCGAAGCACATACCTTGGCACCCGTGTGTAATGAGTCAGGCCCAGCCTCACCACGGGGAGGGAGGGATTCTTGTGGAGCACTTGGCTTTGCTCCCACATCCCCATCCCTGTCTGTGCCTGAGCCATCCTCCGCTGGGCTGCGGCTGTGCTGGGGTTGGAGAGGAGCCTGCCTTGGATTTCCTGCCTCCCTGTCAAATCTGTGCCCCATGTGGGAGGCATTTTCCTTCCCAACAGAGGTTATGGTCCATCCCACCAAGCAGCAAGTGCTGGTTTGTCCCATATCTGGGAGAGAGCATCACATCATTGCTGCTTGCTGAGGTTGTGTCTGCCACTTGCAGCTCTGTTGTCTGGCTGTTCCAGGTGTTCACTGATGGTTTAACTCCTGGGAGTATCTCCTGTCACTGCAGTGCCCCGTGTTTGATAAGGGAGCTTAATGGGCTTGACAGGATCAAAGCGTTTTCATGGTAAAATGATTATAGCTTAATTTCTGAAAGTGGATTTTCTGTTTCTTTTCTCACTGTCACTCTTGAGGGAAACCCAGGCTATTAAAATATATTCTCCTGCAGGACACAGGAAGAGGAAGCCAAGATGTCAAGGTGCTTTAAAATAACCACCCAACTCACTACCACTTTTTCTGACTGTGGAATCATTTAGAAAATGGAATTATTTAGCTGCTCTGATTCACTATGGAAATATATCTCCCTGCAGTTACAGTTTGGCTAGGAAAACAGGCCCAGCAGTGTCTGTATTTGCTATTTTGCTCACATATATACCTATATATATCATACACGTTTTCCAACAAATACAGTAGTACTCATGTACATAAATAACCACCCAGAGAGCCTTTACCAGTGGTCACTTGACCAACATATCAAGGATGCCACATTGTCTTTGGGTAAATAGTGGCCACCACTACTATTTACACTTTCACTATGAAAGATAACAGATGATATTGGAAAATAATATGTATTGTTAGGATTTGTAGGGTTGAATTTTGGGGAGCTGGTGGGGATTTTTGTTTTAGCATTTCCCCATTGGGAATGTATTTTGGACACGTCCCCATCCTCACTGAACTTTCGTGCCTTTTCTGGTGTGAATTGCATCAATTCTTCACTGGTTTACTGGCATAGCTTAAGCTGAATTTCCAGGCCAGACAAACAGTAGTGTTAAAACAATGTTTTGATGGGCTTGGATCTGTACAGCAGCACAATGCTAGTGAGCATTGCAGGTATAAAAAGAGTACTGTGCTCCCAGGTGAGCTGACAGTCTGGGAGACTCTTGGGATGGGATTTCTCTGTGCAAAGCCCTGTGTGTGCAGAGGAGGGGCTCAGCACATGGGGGCTGGTGCTGTGTAATGAAGGGCAGCTCCATGGCAAGGGGCTGCTGTGACAGTGCTGTGTTTCCTGTCCCCAGAGCCGCGCTGACGCAGTGGTTTGTGTGCAACACTGACCCCGCTCAACAAACTCATCCAGATGGAGAATGACCCTTCAAAATACAAGAGTTTCACAACTTATTGTCCAGGCTCTGTGCCAGTACAGTCAGGCATGGTGCTGCCAGCACATCTGGGGGTAGCGTGTTAAAGAGTGAGGGGACACAATTATCTGGAGCATTTCTGCTCCAAACTCTACTATCATGCTCCAAAGTGAAGGACTTGCAGGAATAACTGCAATAAAATTCCCTGATGTATTGGGACTTGCCTGATACTTGCTGAATATTGCATGCCTAATGTGCTGGGGTGTACAAAAAGCTTTGGAGGTTGGTTTTTTCCTCACCTGTAAAGCTCAGTTTTCAGGAATCTCTGTCTTTGGAGGTGTCTCAGGGTTCCTAAAAAATGTAGAAGTGTGCTGAACACTGCTCTGGTTTGAGAGTGATGGGCAGAAGAGAGGGCAACAAAAAAGACACTGCCTTGTCGTCGAATAAGAAGAGAAATGATTAAAAATATTGTGAAGAACAGAAAGATCTAACTCCTCCTTAAATACCATGTCTTATAAATCTTGCCCTGCTTGGCTCCATTTGCTGCACGTTCTGCCCATTTCATTTATAGGATAATTAGGGGATTTAGCTTTTAAAGGTCCTGGGTTTGTTTTCAAATCTAACCATTCCAGCAGTTAGGTATGAGCCAAAGGATTTACAGGCAGCAAACAGCCTACGTGAGCTGCATTTACTGGAGGGATGGAGAGGGGCTTTCCCTTTCCTGCATTTCCTGAGAGGCAGGAGCTGGGGGCTCTGGGGAGGCTGGAAACAGCTCTGGAACAAGAGTGTCCTCCCTATGTGGCAGGAGATGTGCATTAAGGCATGTCCATATCTGTCCTCTGACGCACGAGGAGCACACGTGTCATGAAACAATGCAACGTACAAAGTCAGAGTGTGTGGGTTGGCCAGATGTCTTTTATCAGCCAAAATGAACCTGCTTTTTCCTTTCTCTCCCTCTTTCTCCTCCAGAAGCCCTTCAGAGACCGGTAGTGTCAGACTTTGAGCCGCAGGGTCTGAGTGAAGCAGCTCGCTGGAACTCCAAGGAAAACCTTCTCTCCTGCCCCAGTGAAAATGACCCCCATCTCTTTGTTGCACTGTATGATTTTGTGGCAAGTGGGGACAACACTCTCAGCATAACTAAAGGTAAGGTCGCTGGCCAGAGTTCCACTGAGAGTATGGGAGAAGGTGTAGGAAGAAAAGTCACTGTGAAATAATTAAGTTTTGCCCTGTGGAATTTTTTTTTTACTGTGGGAAATCATCTTAAACAAATACAAATAATTCACAAAGTTACGACCTTTTTAAAGGTTATAACTGTCTCTTTTTATTGCGTTGGGCAAGAAACTGTTTGCCAAAACTGAAGTCTCCATTAGGAGCAAGAATTTGAACTGAGAAATTAAACTAAGCTGATTTTGGAGGCTGGCCTCTTATTTTCACTGTTCTCCAAAACACAGTCCCTGAAAAATGACTGTACAGATATAAGGACCAGAAGGACTGAGTAAGAAAACACTGTATGTACTCCAAGTCACATCTACTTACCTTCCTAACTGAAATTATTTTTTATTCACTCCAGTTCTTTCCTAGCTCCAACAAGCCAACTCAGTTCAAATAAAATTTGCTGGATTCATTTTTTAAACTCGAGCAGCATTGGAGCTGGTGCAGAACTGCAGAAGAGCCTAAAAATCTGAAGCATGTGATTTTATTTGGCTTGGAGAGGTCCACTCAAGCTTGAAGAGAAACACATGCTCCCTGCTGAGTCAGATACCTATTCTTATAGGAGATCTGTTAGGCAGAAAGAGCTTATCTTTTCCCTCACCTCCCGGGCTTGCCATGTCTAAATACATTTTCTTTTCCCCAGAGGTGAAAAGCTCCGTGTGCTGGGCTACAATCACAACGGGGAGTGTCTAAACACATATTCTTTTCCCCAAAGGTGAAAAGCTCCGTGTGCTGGGCTACAATCACAACGGGGAGTGTCTAAACACATACTCTTTTCCCCAAAGGTGAAAAGCTCCGTGTGCTGGGCTACAATCACAATGGGGAGTGGTGCGAGGCGCAGACCAAGAACGGGCAGGGCTGGGTCCCCAGCAACTACATCACGCCAGTGAACAGCTTGGAGAAGCACTCGTGGTACCACGGGCCGGTGTCGCGGAACGCCGCCGAGTACCTGCTGAGCAGCGGCATCAACGGCAGCTTCCTGGTGAGGGAGAGCGAGAGCAGCCCCGGCCAGAGATCCATCTCCCTGCGCTACGAAGGCAGGGTCTACCACTACAGGATCAACACTGCCTCCGATGGCAAGGTAGGCTCCAGGCTCTGCAAACCTTGCTGGGATGTGCTTGGTCTGCACGAGGTCGAGCTGTAGCAGTTCTGAGCTCTGGTCGCGGGGCTCGTCGTCTGTAGTTACGGTGAACTTGTGAGATTCTGACACGGCTGGGACAAAACATTTCTGTTCCTTTAGCAAAGTCTGTAATACAGATCAGCAGTGAAACACTTTAAGGGAGAAAATAATGGAGCAGAATCTAATAGATCCTTAATAAGAGATTCGGAGAATTCTTGTCCCTTATGTTCAAAAGATAAGATCTCTGACTGTCAAATCAGAGCCTATTGCTAGTAATCCTATAAATATTAGGGACAGAATGCTTTCTGAGGTATTCTGCAGTATTTTTAACTACTGTTTTGATTTCTCTACAGTATTTCAGCGTGATCTTTGGAGACGGGTAGGCACTTTCACTTTTATATGGGCTTTGTCCCCAGTTCCTTCATTTTTTCCTTAGATTGTTGTGTGCTGTAGCAGTGTTGCAATGCTGTGCTTTGTGGATGCTGCAGAGAAATGTTAGCATTAAAGTGTAGTTTTCCACAGATTTTTGTTTTAATTTCATGGAAACATTTCTACTGGCATTGGATTTTGGAAAATGTTGTTTTTTAACAAATCTATTTTAAGCAGTGTCTCTTTAGATCCTGTGCAGAAGTTGAAGTGTGGGTCTGGAGCATGGCTGCTGAGGCTCTTCTTGCCAGCATCTAATAGATGACAGATTCTGTGCCATTAAATTTCTTCAAAAGAAAAAAACAAAAGTAATGAAGTATAGTAGCAGCCCACTGTGCCCAATTTCCTTTGTCCTGTGAGACCTTTACTCTTCTTGCAGCAATGCTGACAGCAAAATCTTTAGTTTGAAAATACAGGGACCCAGTACACTATGTTTCCTATTTATCAGACTCAGCACTCTTAAAACCTCCAGTAGAATAACCAGATTTTATTCAGTGATGAAATACTTTTTGTCTGCTTTAGCAAACGGGTAGTAATTGAGACAATTCTGACCATGTTATTTAAGGCAATATATTTCCAACTTATGGCATTTTGATTCTTCCTTCTCCCTCCCATGTGGACACACTCTGTGGTCAGCATCAGCTCTGTGAAGTGCTGACATGCAGCATACTGGAAGGACTGCATGGCATTCTGGAGTATTATCCTTCCTCCTGTCTCTGTAGTGGATATTCCTTCTATTCCCATGGATGCTGGCAGATGAGCAGTGCTCACATGTGAACGTTTTGAACTGAAGGCTCCTTGGGTTGGTGTAAATAAGCATGTGTCCATGAGGAGATAGCACATGTTCCCCATTTGAGCTGTAATAGAGTTTGGCATATGAAGGCTTTCATCCCAGCAGAGCTGTTTTTATCCCAGAAAAACAGTTCTGCAGAGCTCCAGTAATCCGTTCAGGTCTCTGTTAGCCAGGTTAACCATTCGTTTTCCACAAAGTTGCTTGCATTGGTGTTTTTGAGAAAAAGTGCAGGTTGGAACAATTCATTAACGCAGATCTGCAGCATTTGTAGTTGGAAATACAAAACTGAGTGGCAGCAGTGACCGAGACCTGTGGCTTTTGGGTAAAGCAAAGAGGTAGCCACAGTCCTCCTGATGCTGTGCCAAGTGCCAGCATCCCTGCAGAAGGGGCAGTTTGCCATGTCCATGCATCATGTGCTGCAGTTCCCAGCCTGCCGTGTTAAACCTCATCGGTTTCAATTTGCCTTAACGAGCTGGGCAGTGAATTGCAACATCTTAGGGGCAGATGTGCTGCTGGGCTGGGGACACTGTGCTCTTCCAGCACCCTGTCCCTGGCTGTCAAAGCTGAGGAGCTGGGAAGAGAGAGAGCCAATATCCCTGTTTGTCCCTCTGTGGAATGGAGGCTGCTGGAGCAGGTCCTGCTCTGAGCTGCTCGTGTCGCACTCTATTTATTACCATGATCATGGCTGTGCTGGAGAAAAGCTCTTATCTTCACTGCCCTGAGCACCTGGGGCCCTCCCAGCCTGCTGTATCATTAGTCAGCCTGTCCAGGGAATTTAATATCTCCCAATGCTGCAGTAGGGATGAATGGCTTTGGTGGGATCATATCCTGTGCCTGACAGAACATGCTTTGGGAGTAAGAGGTATTAGAGGAACATGTGGAGCAGCTGCTGCTCAGCACAGTGGTGTGTCCTGCACTGCAGAGCCTTTTTCCTGGGGGAAAATTGAAGGGACTAGAGAGATCAGAGGTTTGTACATCTTAATTTTAGTGCAAATGATACTGAGTGCATTGGCATTCAACAACTTGAAAAAAATTCCTCTGGGAATTTTTTATTTCCCGCTTTAATAGGTCATATTTTTCTGGACCACCCTCTAATGTTTTGTTTTGTTGGTTGGGGTTTTTTTAAGGAAGGTATTGAAAGTGACCTTTCTTGATTTGGCTGGCACAGTGCAGCCAGTCATCTGGTAAACCACTTCTGTGGTACAGAGGATTTGGTTTTCCTGACTTGATAGTACTTGAGGGAAAGCCTCCTATTGAGTAACCCAACTGAATAAACAGCCTTGTCCAGCCAGTTCTTCAAATCCTGCTGTCCTCAGCAGGAAGGAAGCAGGACTGGGGTCCTGCTTGAGTCTCTTGGATCCTCCAGTGGCTGAATTGGATGCAGGCTTGAACCTTCATGGGTTTTTTGGTGTGGATGTTCAGTTTTGTCTGATGAGTGGGGAGCAGGAATGCCATTGGGTTGAGGATGTGCTGAGGTTAGCATGGGCCAGTTTAACCACCTGTATAAAATACTCCAGCCAGGAAAAAGGGATGTGGTCTGGGGGCAGAAGTGCAGATGAGCAGCCCATTTGTGCAAGCAGAGCCCCTTGGAACAGGTCTGGTGTTCATGGTTTGTTTGATACACTAAAATTGACCAAATAATGTCTCAACAACATAGCCAGGAAACAAACTTGGGTCCCTACAAAACTCAGGTGCTGGGTCTGTCACCTCTGTAAGTGTACAAGTCAGCAGCACCACATGGTTTTCTTGTTGGGTGTCATCAGTGAGAGACTAGAAAAAACCTGCCTACAGAATAAACATGTTTACTGGTGGAAGTTTATCTTAATGTAAATGGAAAACTTAATGAGTGTTAAGGCATGGAATGTTGCTTTTGTGGCCTGTACAGGGTAGTCTTTTTCTGTCCTCATCCTGCTGCAGGTTTTCTCTGAAATATTTGGCCATTTATTTTGCTTCTTTCTCCTTCTATAACAGGATCATACAATCTGTCACACTAAATACAGATATCTCTAATTTTCATGAGATACAAGTTGTCATAAAACCATGGGGGAGCTTCCTTCTCCATGCCTCTCTAATACTTCCAAGTAATCCTGGAGCTCAGCTTTTTCTACATCCATATTTTTAGATTTTAATTCTCAGTGTAACATGGGAACTGCTCATACCCCACTGCAAGTACTTCAAGTCATTCCCAAACAGGCATGGCTTGTTTTAAATTGTGGTTGTACTGGCTAAGGTTTGGTCACTCACACCGAGCAGCTGTACCAGCCTCTTATGTTGTCACTTTTCTGTTCTGAGAACATGTGGTTTTAAGGTGATTTCACCTGTTTGATCGTGAAATGTGTTGTAGGTTTCTGCAGGGTTTTTTTTTTTGTTTGTTTGAGGGGTTTTTTTTTAGCCATAGTGTTGAAATGAGATTTGGTCCAAAAGAATATCTGATTCATTTTGGTAGAGAGTTGTGAACATGCTCCCCAGGAAGTTGCCATTATTTTCCAGTCTCCATTAAAAAGACTATAGTCAAATTTGAGGGTGATTTTGTCCCTTCCTGCAAACATTTTTTTTTCTCTTGCAAATGCAGCTCCCTTTTTTGTTGGTGATACTCTCCTATTGCTGGAGTTTCAAAGATGGATTTTCTTTTTCCATCCAAAAATTCTGTCTAGGTGGAAGAAGCAGAATTTGACTCTAAGTCTGGGATTTTTAGATGCCTGGCAGCCCTATCAACTTCTCAGCTTCCTGAAATCCCAAACAGATGGCCACTGCAAATGCAGAAACTGTTGAGTGTACATCCAACATGTCAGATGCTTTTGGGAAGTTTGATCATAGCTGTTGGCATGTGATGTGAGCAGTAGGACTAGTGTGTGGACTGGACAGGAATTTGGGTGGCCTAACATGCTGCTGCTCTTCCTGCAAGCTTATCTCTTGCCAGACTTTGGTCTTTTGTGAGAAATGGAGCTCTTCCATCTTCTGTGTTGTAGGCTAGACTATAATGCAAAAATGCATGTTGATGCAGAGATTTCTCCCTGTCCTTCAGGGAGAACTTTTCAAATAATCAAATTTCTAGCTTTTTTCACCTTGCCTGGCAGAAGGCTGGGTTTGAGGATGGAAACTGGAAACACACAGCTCTGGTGGGAGGGAGTCAGTTGTCCATTATCTTTAGCAGGATTTTAGGCTTAAAGTGGATCTTCTGTATAAATGTTAAGAAGGTAACAAATATGGGTTATCATGCCTCGCAGCAGGTTTTCATTCAGTGGTAATGATTTTCCTTCTGTGCTATTGATCAGTGCCCATCACAGGGATGGAACAGACCAGCTCCTGACTTCATGCTAAACCTCTGCAGAAGCTCAGGCCTAAAGCAGGGAAAACTCTGGTTTGCCAGTGATGCTTCAAGGAGAATTCAGGCAGGTGAAAGTGTCATAACCCAAATAGTAGCAGTGAAATTGAGACACTGAAGTGGACACCCCTCCCATACTCTCCAGGAAATGTCCCACTGACCAGCCTTTTGAAAAAAGACACCTCAAGCAGCAGCATGCTATTTGCAGCCATTTTTTGCCCTGTTGTTTTGGCAAAGTGCATGTATTTTCTCCTGAACCCATGCCTTTCCCATGTAAGCACTGATTGTTCTGGGCTCTGGAGCTTGTGGAGCTCACGGTTCCATGGCTCAAGTAGCAGCAACGCCAAACTTTGCTTTCACAATTTCGTGATGCAGATCCTGTGTAGGAGCTCTCCAAGAGGCATTACCTGAACGAGCTTTTCCCTTCCCCCTTTGCTTCCCAGCTCTATGTGTCTTCAGAGAGCCGCTTCAACACCTTGGCAGAGCTGGTCCACCACCATTCCACCGTGGCAGACGGGCTGATCACCACGCTGCACTACCCGGCGCCCAAGCGCAACAAGCCCACCATCTACGGCGTGTCCCCCAACTACGACAAGTGGGAGATCGAGCGCACCGACATCACCATGAAGCACAAGCTGGGTGGGGGCCAGTATGGAGAGGTGTATGAAGGAGTCTGGAAGAAGTACAACCTGACAGTGGCCGTGAAGACTCTCAAGGTAGGACTCGATCTTGGAGCGTTCCCCGTTCAGCTGGGAGCAAGTTCAGGCTGGCTGGCTGCCTGCCCTCAATTGTGGTTAGGTACTTGTGTTGATGGCAGCTCTCCTTTTGAGTGCTGTAGGCTGGAAATTGACTATTTTTAGGAGCTTGATCCTCTTACGGTTTATGTGATACCTATAACACTCGTTTCTAAACAAAGGAGGATGTTAACAGCACAATTTTTGCTGGAGAATGGATGAAACCTTAGAAAAGTAAACAGTGCCGTGGTGTCTCGCATTCAGGGTGTGGTAAAGATGAGCTGTTCAGGGATGAACACACCAGCACAAGCTGGTGTATTAAGGAAAACTGTAGATTGTGAGTTAGTCAACATAAAATTCAAAGCCTGTGCTTCAGGGAGGCTTTACATGTTTTGATTTTCTGTCTTATGTGGCGTCTTTCCCGAAAGACAAGCTCCCTGTGTACCTGGAAGTCTTAAGCAACTGTTCACAGCTGCTTCTTATCAAAAGACACAACAGGAGGAAAAATGGTATGCAAGCTAAAGTATATTAAAATTCATAAGTGGCTTTAATGAAGAACTGGATAATCAGTTCTGTTTCTGGCTCTGCTCCCTGATTTCTGCGTCTTGGTTTCCTTGTCTCTTGAAATGCAAATAGTGCTCTGTGAGTTCATAAGGTCGTTGCTAATTCATCTATGTTTATAAAACTGGCTTGAGATCTTCTGGCACCATCTGCACACATTGCATTTGATTGCTTAATAGGAGTTTATGCGAACTTGACACCATGTTCTCTCTCCTCCAATGGGGACATGGTTTGGTCTTCCAGAAACAAACAGAACCGAGGGTTTCGTTTGTTTCTTTTTAGTTTTTTTGCAATGGAAATTTTGAAGTGGAGAGAGCTCTGTAGATGCTTCAGTGTCAGGGGAAGAACCTTCCCTTGATTTGGGGAAAATATTTCTTCCTTGCTCTCCGAGCAGCGGCTGCCTCAGTACTTCTGGGTTGCCATGGCTGCAGAAAGTATTTTCATTTTGGCCTTTTCTGTACTCTGGAGGTTCCTGCTGCTGCTCCCAGCGGGGGAGTCCAAGTGCTGCTTGCACAGGGAGCGAGTGACATCTAGTGTTGTCCCTGCTGGGGATTGCTCGGAGCACTGCGGTGCAGGTGAGCTGGGATGTGACCAGCTTCAGCAAAACCTGCTCGTACCGAGGAGAGCTCAGCTCTTTCCTGGAGCACAGCTTGCAGTAACATCTTCCTGCTGCTGGTTGCAGTGTGAGGATTCCTGATGCTTTCAGACTTCCCATCTTGCTCCAAACTGAAGTTGTTGCTTTTGTTCTCTTCTCCCTAAAACCCATCAACAAAGACAAATTGCATGTTATCCCATCAGATCTGTTTGTGCAAAGGAGAAACCTTAATACAGACCATGGCTGTTTCAAATAAATAAATATTTAATGAAACATGACTAAAAGTGGTTCATAATGTAGTAAGGAGCAGTGTGTTCCACTGGGGAGTGTAAGAACAACCAGAAGAGAGTTGAGAAACACTTCAACCTGCAATTATGCACACTAAAACCATCCTTAAAAGCAAATTTATAATCCACCTTCTTTAAATCCATTAGTCTACTGCCTGACAGGTGGGATTATAGCTTTCTTCAAAGTTTTGGGAAACATTTTAAAATCACATTTATATCCCAGTTCTACTGGGAAAAACAAGCCTTTTGCAGCTTCTGCCCAAATCTTCGGATGACTCATTTTATTTTCCTTTGAGAGAATGTTTTTCAAAACTTTGTATGATTCTTCTTGCACCTTCCCCATCTACCTCAGATATATCTATAAGAAAGATAAAGGAGAGTGAAGACTAAAAGAGAGAGGAGGAAAAAAGTCCTTCCAGCATCTTTTTGAATAATGATGCTTACGAGCACCCATTTGTTGTTCAGTTTTCTCTCAAGTGTCTAAAGATAGCTCGTGGCTGGCACAGAACTGGAGAAGTGATCGAAGCAGCACACACTGTTCCTCAGCACTTAACTGGAGAGGGCAAGACCATGTTTTGGTTATGAGATATTGCCTGTAAAAATCCATCCCTGGCAGCTCTGTGGGTTGCACAGGACACAGTATTTATCAGGGGCTGTTATAACAGGACGTGCTCTGAATTTGTGTTTTTTACCCCCAAATTGGACAGGAACACAAGGCAGGGACAGGGAGCTCTGTGACCTGCACTGGACCAAGTGCAGCCAGTCGTGACTCTGGCCACAGCTGGTTCTCCTGAGGGCCATTTAATGGCTGAGCTGCTGTGAGCTGGTCAGCTCAGCAGATTTCTTACTGCTCACCTCAGCTCTGCTGCCCCTAGGACTGTCTCTGCTTTTTCTTCTGTGGGTGTTTTGTTTTTTTTCTCTCTCCTTTATTTTTTCCCCAGCAGAGAAGCCTATGTTTTAAATTAGGTAACATGTAGCCCTGGTGTCCCTTAATGCTATGACATGGCTCTGTGCTGTGCTGGGAAAATGCTGGACAGCCAGAACTGTTTTATTTCTGCCATGGTTTAGTACAGTGGGAGCTGGGAGCCAGTTAAAGCTTGGTCCTTTCCACGAGATCAGGTTTTCAGAGAGGTCATTGCTGCAGTGGTGCTCTGTATGTGTCCTTCCTATTAATATGGTCACTGAGAGGTAAGAAATTTCAAACTGTGGAGCAGCTATACAAAGGACAGACCTTCCAAGGTTTGTGTAGCATGAATAAGACAAAGGTGTATTTAGGATAATTTTGCAATGTGGATTATTAACCCAGTTTCCTTTGCCAAAGAGAACAGTTTAAGGTTCTGCTCACAAGGACCTTTGGACTATTAGTTTTGACAGTGTGTTGAGCAAATCGCAGCTGTCAATCAATCTAATTGGCAATGAATAGTAAATGATTGAATGGAAGTGTTGGAAAAATGTTCTCAGTGCTAAGTGCAGAGCAGGGAGCTGGCTGGATCTCACAGTGGCAGCCCACTGTTATCGTTCTCACCAGCAGCAGTAAATCCTTTCCAATCCTTCCCTAAAACACTTTGTCCATGTAGCCTGTCAACATTAATCCATCATTGAAAAAAATATGGATATAGAAAGAAACATTGCTTTAGGAGTAGATCTGTATTTTTGCACCACTTTGAAATGACCTTCCGGCCATTTGGGGCATATCTGCTTCAGAAAAATATGTCTTTTGAGCAAGATTGTATCTTCCTTGGTTTTGTGCTGTGCCAAGTAACTTTATGGCGTCCAACAAATTGGTAGTGACACGTCTGCCCAGAGTGGATCCGTCAGGGGTCAGGCTCTAAATGCCAGAAATGAATCTGTGAAACTTTATTCAGTCTCACAGTGGCTGCCATCGGTTGTGCCTCCCTGACTAAGGGAGGGGTTTCTTGTTCCTGCCCAGTGAACCCAAGGGCCTGCCTTTCAGCAGCCTCTCAAGCATTTGATTGTGGTGTATCCTTTCTTTTATGTTCGTTCTTGTTCCTTTTCTATACTTTTTATTTCATATTATCTTCTTTTATTTCTCTTAGGAACAAACTTGTTTTTCCTTTTCAGCTCCTGAGCGTTCTGTGAGAGACCCTTCACAAAAGGGATATGGATTTTCTTGCCCCAGAAAGCTCAGCTAGTATGAAAATGGCAAAAATATGTATTTTTAAAATCATACAAAAAATTAATGTTTGTAACTCCCTGGCTTTGTGTTGTGGCTGCAGGGAAAAATTACTGTGTGGGAACTGTGGCTTATGTTGTCAGTTTGCAGTTCTTTTTGTGTCCTCATACAGAAATCTGTTCCTCCTTTGTGTACACTTCCTTTGCCAAAGCTTTGCCATTGTTCTGCAGGAGGATACCATGGAGGTGGAAGAGTTCTTGAAAGAAGCTGCAGTAATGAAGGAGATCAAGCATCCAAACTTGGTGCAATTATTAGGTAAGTGATAAATACCAAGCAGAGGGATTTGAACTAAACCCTTGTGCAGTGATATGGATGTTAAGGAGCAGATAAGCTGCTTACCATACCAAGGCTTTAAATACAGACACTTATTGTCTGGCAAAAATTCACAATTTGTACCACTAATACATGATTTTTAATGATCTCGTCTCCCTAATGTTTAATTTGCCAGAGCCTGAAGCAGAAAATTAAACCCCTCTATTAACCACTTCCAAGCAGAATCCATTCTTTCCACGAGCCCTGTTTTTCTGCCTTCTGGAGGTACAAATTGCCTTCGAGGGTGAAACCTGAAGATTCACTGATATTCTCCAACATTCATTGTCAACTTTATGTTGTTCCCCAGGGGTGTGCACACGGGAACCTCCTTTCTACATCATCACAGAGTTCATGACGTATGGGAACCTGCTGGATTACCTGCGGGAGTGTAACAGGCAGGAGGTGAATGCTGTGGTGCTGCTGTACATGGCAACTCAGATCTCCTCAGCCATGGAGTACCTGGAGAAGAAAAACTTCATCCACAGGTAGGAAGGACAAGTGAGCACCCTTGAATCTCCAGCACAGAACAATCCTTGATGTATTTTCCTCCCTTTCAGGCTGTCACAGCATTGATTGGTGTCATATATTGAACACACCAGTGCAAATCTGGCACAGTCTATTAACCTGTCCAAAGGATGGCTTTTCTCTCAGGGTTTTTTCCTCTTGCCTTTGAAGGTAGCTGCAGGTGAAAGACACATCAGTGCTTATATGTTTTGGGCAAGGCCTTAAATGTGAATTTAAGGAAATGGACTTTTAATGGACCAGACAAGCCACTTCCTTGTTTCTAACAACCTTTCAAACCAGCTGCAGTTGGTGATGCTGGATATGTGCAGGTCCCCGCAGCAGAATCACCCTCTGAGTGCCGCCTCGTCCCCTGTTCTTTCTTATTTGGTTCACTTTGTTTTCCACTGCAGGGATTGTTCCATGCTATTGTCCAGATTGTGTATTCACTTTAATAAGCATCTCTGCTGTCTTAAAAGTCTCAGGGACTCTGACCTTTAAAGTGTGCTGCAATTATGGCTGGAGCTTTGCGTTCCTTGTCTGCAGAAATGGGCTCCTGGCAATGTAATGACACATCCTGTGCCGGGGCTGGAGAGTGGCTGAGCTTTGTACAAGATGCTCTCGGTGTCGTAGCATGACCTTTCCTGCCCAATTAACTGGAATATGGAATTAGCACGTGTTTTTTTCACAGAGACAAATATGAAGATGGTGTGTAAAAGTTCTAGGCGCTCTTCTAAGCCATGAGCTGCCTTTGCTGCTTGAAAGGCCTGGTTAAATGCTGCTATCAGTCAATAAATTGAACAGGGATGCTGCCAATTAAAATTTCCAGCCTTTGATTTGCACTGTTGAAAGGATTTTGTCCCTTCAGCCTGCAGGAAGTAAACTTTAAAAACTCCTTTGTGTGAATCTCATTTGTCTTCTCTGCCATTCATTTCATTTCATTTCATTTCCTCTTCCTTCTGATGACCCATTTATCTAAAATAAATAGTAGCATTTTTCCTTATCAGCCACCCCCATAACCACCTACCCAATTATTTGAAGAGTGTTGTCACAATTCACATCCATGGATTCAAATGCTGTGCTCTGACCTCATTTAATGAATCAGGAAGGAGGAGGAATTTGATTATGGAGAGGAGCTTTTATTTAGATACACATTGTAGTAATCAGCATTGATAAGAAGGTACATTCAAAAACACTGTGAAATTTAAATGGGCATCTAGTAAGATGTGGTTTTTTTCTGGTTTTTTTTTTTAATTTATTCTGATTGAGCAGAACAAGCAACAGAAACAGCAGTGTCTGCCTCATATCTAAAGATCTCACAGGAGCTTCCTGGTGCAATTAATTTTTAGTTCAATGTGACATAATCTGGAAAAGTGTTTTTAACAAAACCTAATATTAGGAGAAATTTCCTTATGTGCTTTACATTTTTATCCTCCTGAAGCATTTCCAAGAATGCAAACAGCATGTACAAGCCAGGGAAGTGGCAAATGCAACGTGCATGTCTCTCACCTGCCAGGGTGGGGCCAGTGGTGGAAAAAAATGTGGAGAAAAAGTTAAATCTGCTTATTGCCCAGTCCTTTGAAAATGCCAGCACTGATAGCAGAGGCTCCTGCAGGTTTGCAAAGGCCAGATGCTGGTTGTGAGCAAGTTGTGTTGTAAAAGGTGGTACACCTGGGAGGAGAAACAGCAGGGCTGGGAAGCTTGTCCTGGTGCTTAAGCAAGGACTGGAAAAGGAGTTCTGGAGAATGGCTGGTGTTGGCTGGGGTGACTGAAGTGCTACAGAGGTGGGCAAGAAGTGAGGAATTGAAACTCAGTTTATTCAGTGCTCATCCCCAGCTATTGATAACTTGAGCACTGACATTTCTTTGGAATATTTTTATCCTGAGGGTGGCAGCTTTTATTGAAAGTGAGGGGGCTTCTTGAAGCTCTCACTTCAAATTAGAAGAAAAAAAAAAGTTTGGATGACAGTCTTACGAAGACAGAATGGAAAATAACTTTTCCCTCTTGTGTGTGTGCGTGTAACTCCAGAATTTCTGTGTAATATTTGGATCAAAATAATCACACAGGCCCAGGTTTCTTTGGGAACAGCAGGCTTCCTTGCTGTCGCTGAAAGTGAGGTGGTAAAGACTTTTCTCATTGCCTATTTTTGGTCTTCTTTTTAGGGACCTTGCTGCCAGGAACTGCCTTGTAGGGGAGAACCACTTGGTGAAGGTGGCAGACTTTGGCCTGAGCAGGTTAATGACGGGTGACACCTACACAGCCCACGCTGGAGCAAAATTCCCCATCAAGTGGACTGCACCAGAAAGCCTGGCCTACAACAAGTTCTCCATTAAATCCGACGTCTGGGGTAAGAATTTGCATGGACAAATTAATGCAGATGATAGTTTTCTTTTCCAGGGTTGTGAAATGAGGTCGTGGTGGAACATTTCAGGAGGGAGCAGCAGTTTGAGCCTGGTTTGAGCCTTGTTGGTTCTTTTGAGCTTGTCAGAGTGCAGGAGCTAATCTCTGCTTGAGCAGTCTCAGAGCAGAGCACAGAGAGTGCCCACCTGATTTTATATATTTGAGTTGTAGGCAGATATGAAAAGTAAAGGATACTGTAGTGTTTATAGAAATGTATGAAATGGGGCTGAAGGGCACCAGTGCTACTGCCTTGATGGAGTTCTCCACAGGAACATGAAGTGATACATTATTATGTAGCCAAAAACTTTCTAAGTACTTCAAGGAGTAAAGAATCTGGTTCTTTTTATGTTAAAAAAATAATTATGCCTGTATCTGTCTAGTGATAGCTCCAAGCTCGTCTTTCTGCATTTTAAAAGAATAATCTGTGGAATGAGATGAGGAGAAGCAGAGGGAAAATTTGATGACAAATGGTTATTGAAGAGCCCTGAAGTGCTGGTGATAAGAGTAGGCTTAGCTAAGTGGAGCTATATTGTATCAAATCTGACCACAGAAAATCTCATTGTACTTTTATCAGCCTTTCTTTGGGTTTTATATCTCTGCCATAGCTGTTGGTCAAATTCTCAAAAGTGCCCAGTGACATGAGATAGAAGTTTGTGGAATGTGGTCCCAAAAGGCACTTGAAAAATGATATCCTGAGCATCTTCTATGTATAAACCAACAGACAGAAGTGAAGCAGAGATGAAGTTTTCTGCAGTCTGGGGGAAAATGTGCAGAGAAAGGTTTTATGTTGAAGAAACTTTTAGGTAGATGGCTGATGTAAAATGTTTTGTAGATGGAGGAGGAAAAGCCAAAACAGCCTCCCAAGGAGTATGTGATTGCTGACCAGGGTGTTTCTGCTGCTTTGGGTTTGCATGTGGTGTTAGCTGCTGAGTATCTGCCACAGTCTTAGGATGTTGTTGTACTGCTGTGGTGGTTGCAGGATCCCTGGTGACATTCAACAGCAGAGCACTCAGGGGAGGAAAAATCCCAAAGGAATATGGGGTATCTTCACTTAGGGTTAATGTAACCTCAGGGAGCAGAGTTGGGGCAGTGGACTTTGGGATCTCATCTGAGATCAGCTGTCCCCGGAGGCCAGGGCTGCTGCTGGGCACGCCAGGATTTAGATGTTTTCACCTCACTGCCTCAAGACAGCAATCAAAAGAAAATTGTGCACAGAAATGTCTAATGTAAATTGCCCTTGGTGGCACTGCCATGTAATGTGATGTGATTTCCTTACTTATGCAGAATTGTAATCGCTTTCTCTTCAGGTTAAGAACAGAATAGGGTGACTGAACTAATTACATGCAGGTTGTTGAACTGGTGTTGGGTTTATTCTGTGTGCTTGACTCCTGGGTTAGCTGCCTGACCCCACTGCTGACCTGCATCCCCACTGACTGCTGCCACTTGAATGCCTGTTCCAAGACCTTTTTTGTGCTCTCCCTTTTCCTATTCAGCTTTCCTTGGGACCAACATGTCTCACCCTCACCGAATCTTGTTGGTAGCAACTGCTGAAACTTTCCTCTCACTGCTGCCTCCCAGATTCCCCTTTCCAGACCACACTGCAGCTAAACAAGGGCACCCCAAAAACACTGAGCTATTAAAATGCGAGTCCTCCAGGGAGAGGTTGCAAATGAGAGGAGCTGCCACACTGAGGGAGCGACTGCAGTGCAGCAGTGAAGCCGTTTCAGCTAATCCACTGTGAAGTCTCTTAATTGTGCCTCTAATAGGACTTGAAGGATCTCAAGGCGTTCAGGTTTGAGACAACTGATACATTGAAAATTAGTCTAATTCTACCCTGTCATATCGCAGGAGACTTGTCTGTGCTGACGGAGAGCCTCGTTACGCTTCTTTAACATTTAAGCTGCTGCTGAGCATGGGATCTGAGCCACCCAGGGCTGGTCTAAGTGTGCAGCACTGTTTAGTGACTACTCCCACTAAACATCCTCTCAAATTCAAGATGAAAACAAAGCTTATTGATTTTTTTTTTTTCCTCTCTGTTTTTTTTTTTCTTCCCTCTTGTTCTCTACTGCAGCCTTTGGTGTTCTGCTGTGGGAAATTGCAACCTACGGTATGTCCCCTTACCCTGGGATTGACCTGTCTCAAGTCTATGAGCTGTTGGAGAAGGATTATCGTATGGAGCGTCCTGAAGGCTGTCCTGAGAAAGTTTATGAGCTCATGAGGGCATGTAAGTGTTTCTTAGCTCTGCAGATGCTGATTTTAGCTCTGCAAGGGTGCAATAAAAGTGCAGGGGTCTGGCTATGTACCTCAAGGCATGAGAATCCCCTGCCAGCTGCAGGGAAGGTGCAGTGCTATGTGGAAGTGTTTGGTTAAAACTGCTTTCTCTAGAGGATGAACATGCTATGAAACCAGCTGTTCATCTCTACTGGGAGCCCACAGGCCTGGAGAGGGGATTTGTTATGGATCTCAATGCTTGCTTTGTCTCCTTTTTCCTGACAACTTAAAGAAAAGCTTGTGCTCCAAGGATGAAGCAGGAGCTTCATTTGGCTTCTTGCAGGACTGACTGTGACTCTTCTCTGTGGCCTTTTGGTACGTGACTCAGTGCCCTGCACTTTTCCCCAGCAGTGCTTAGCACCTACTGTCACACACTGACACCAAAACCTGATTTAAGGAGTGCTGGGTGTCTGCAGCTGTCACTGAGCCAAAGTGGTTGCAGACACTCAGCACCCTGTAAATCAGATTTTCATGTCAGTATTTTATCTCAGTGTATTGGAAGGAGAACTGTGATTTCTGGCTCCTCCTGCTGCAGGGTACTGACTGACTGCTGCTGGAGGGAAGTTTTGAGTGGTGGTGTGCTTTTTTTTTCAGGCTGGCAGTGGAGTCCTTCTGATCGACCATCCTTTGCCGAGATCCATCAGGCCTTTGAAACAATGTTTCAGGAATCTAGTATATCCGATGGTAGGTCTGGGTCCCTGTTGGATCAGCAATTCCAGGGGTGAGGAAAGGGCTGACTTAACTCTGGGCATCCTTAACTCTGCCTGTTATTCATAGACTGCCTTGCAGTGAAACTCAGTCCTGTGTTACACTACCTGGTGTAAATGATGTAAAAAGCAGTTATTTGTTTACATGTGGGTATTTTTTTTTCTGGGCAAACATCTCATTTTAAAGGGCCAAGTGGCTGAACAGCCCCACAGAACCCCTGTTTTGTGTCGTTTTCTTTTATTTTGTGCTATTCATTCCAAACAGAGCCATAGTTTTTTATCTTCAGTTGATTGCAGTGATTGTTTTTCTTCTGTGCATTGCAGAGGTGGAGAAGGAATTGGGAAAGAAGGGCATGAGGAGTGTAGTGAGCAATTTCCTCCAGGCCCCAGAGTTGCCAACCAAAACGCGAACATCGAGGAGAGCTGCCGAAAGCAAAGATACCAACGAGGGCTTGGAGACTGCACATGCTCGAGGCCAGGGGGAGTGTGGTAGGTTTTAATTAAAGTCATTATTCCTTCAGGAAATGCAGGGGGAAACAAAATGCACATCTAGCTCCAGGCCCTCACATAGGCAAGGCTGTGCCTAACAACAGGTGCCATCTCTGTGTACCAGCACGGTGTTTCTGGGTGACAGGCTGCTGAGTTTGCTGTCCTGGGTCCAGAACTCCTTTTATTAGTTTTTGCAAAGGTAGGTTGTTAATTCTGCAGCCAGATACACACAGCAGCTGGGAGTGTGAATCCTTAACTGGCTGAGGGACTGGTGATCTCCCTGCTGTTGCCTAGAGAAGCCCTTGGAGTTCTTTTAACTTAATGGCTGTTGCCTGCAGCTCCCTAAAGACCAGAGCCTGAGCACAGAGCTCTCTGATCATATCCTCTTCCCATTCCCTGGCAGGAGCTATCAGTGGGATCTCCCACTGCATCTGAGTGCTGGGTAATCTGCTGTGTTCAAGCCACTTTACACTACCACACTGCATAATTTAAAGCAGGGTGATAGCTCGGGTTTAGCAAGCCCCATAAGGGAGGTTTCTTCACTGTTCCATCCTACCCAGATTTGTGCTTGCAGCACAGAAGAGTATTACTCTTGGCAGGCACCAAATATAATTTCAGCGAGGGACAAAGAGGTATTTACAGACTCTTCCATAAAATTAAACTTCCAATCAGTTTTTTCGGGCACTTACCTTCCATTCCAAGGTAATAAAAGCAGTGGTAAAAGCCTGAATGAGTACAGGAGATTTGTATCTAGCTTTATGTTTGAAAAACAAGAATATAAAATGAAATACAGTGGGGTTTTTCCAGCTCCTGCTGAGGCTGCCTCTTCTGACCATTCATATGACTGACCTCTTTTGTGTAATGTCAGATTTACCCAGTGGTACATGTTTCAGTGACCAGTGCACATGTAGGCAGAAGTGGGGGGGAAAGAGGGGATTTAAAATGTTGGAAAAAGAAAGTATCAGTGGCTCAGGAAGGAAGGTTATTTACCATATATAGGAAATATAATTGGCTATTATTACAAGCTTTTGAAGTTAAAATAATTTCATTTAAATACTTGCGAGCTTTGAGAAATTCAAGTACAGCAGGCATAATATGATTTTAACATTATGCTGGGAATCATTTCACTCTTTACTGTGGAAGAAATTTTTTCACAATAAAGTTTTATTGCAGTTTCCCTTTCAATTGTCAGTGTTTCCATAGCAAGTCCAGCAGCTGGGAGCTGATCCTCAGTGCTAGCTGCTAGTTTTCTTGAATTTCTGCACCTCTACTGTGTCTGTACTCAGCAAGGCTGTGGTGTGGCTCTTCTGGCTGTCCAGGTCCCCCTGAGTCCTGTGGGAATGGTGCAACTGCAGTGCTCCTGTTGCAAGCCTGTTGTCCTCTCAAAGTACACAAATACTCTTTTTTCAAATTCTCTCCCCTCAACCAAAATCCATTCCTCAGCCAAAATCCTACCCGTAGCACGATGATCACCAATTTGTGACTAAGAAGCATCCTTCCTTATGACTCTGCTTCATCTCCCTTCTTGCTGCCTAGTCAAGCTGTAAATGTATATGCTGCCCTGCAGGCATTCCTGCTTTGGATTAGAATGCCATTGGAGTGCCTGGCCTGGGAACGAGCCCCTCTGTCAGTCAAACACAGAGACCTTCAGGACTCTGTATGAATTTATTATAAACCGTTATTCATTTTTAAGTACGGCTTGTAAGTGGAGAGAGGGTCACCCCATCTCTTCCCTCTGCAGCAGTGCTGCTGGGAGAGGCTGGCACTGCCCCTTTTCTCTGTTACTGAACAAAGCTGAGCATCTTCACAGTGGTACGACCTGAAGTGTCAGATCTTGATCTCGATTTCTGCTCATGAAACTGTTATTTCCATTCCCCACAAAGAATGACATCAGGAAAATGAACGAGGAGCCTGGGGATGGAGGTGGGTTACAGAGGTGCCTTATTAATTCACAGGGTCAGCGATTCAAAAGACAGCAATAGCACAGGGACTGAAGCAAAGGCCTCTTCCTATTTATCTTCTTCAGAGTGTGAAGTTTAGACAAGTCTCCAGATGTGAGGAGGGGAATCTGAACACAAACATGTAGTGTTTGTATGTCGCTCTTCCAGTCAGAAACCCACAGGGAAAGTAGTTTGGCAGCCACCTCAGTAATGAATGGATGCAGGATCATGGACCATGTTCAGTCCAGGATTGAGTGTGGCTGCACTTACTTTATTTCTGCTCCATAGCTGTGTCTGTTTAGAGAATCCACACCTTTTGGAGGTGCTGCACTGGTTTGATCCTGTAAGAAAATGGGTTATGCTGTCTCTTTGAACAATGCTCAGAAAACTTTCCTTTTCCCTTGCAGACCCCCTGGATCATGAACCTGCTGTTTCTCCTTTGCTCCCACGGAAGGAGAGGGTGGCCCTGGAGAGCAGTTTGAATGAAGATGAGCGGCTGCTTCCAAAAGACAAAAAGCACAACCTCTTCAGTGCCCTGATCAAGAAGAAGAAGAAAACTGCCCCTACCCCTCCAAAACGGAGCAGCTCCTTCAGGGAGATGGACGGACACTCGGAGCGCAGGGCGGGTGGGGAGGAGGAGGGCAGGGATGCTGGAAATGGAGCTTTCATTGCCCCCCCTGCAGACACAGCTGACCCCTCCAAATTCCAGAGCCCAAGCAATGGGGCTGGTGTCACCAATGGGGTTGTGACTGGGAACTCTGGCTTCTTATCTCCCCACTTACGGAAGAAGTCCAGCACGATGAGCAGCAGCCGAGGGGTGGCTGGTGAGGAGGAGAGCAGTTCCAACTCCAGCAAGCGTTTCTTGAGGTCCTGCTCAGCCTCCTGTGTGCCCCACGGAGCAAAGGACACAGAGTGGAAATCCGTGACTCTGCCTCGGGATTTGCAGTCCACGGGACGCCAGTTTGATTCCTCCACTTTTGGGGGGCACAAAAGTGAGAAGCCAGCCCTGCCTAGGAAGAGGGCCAACGAGGCCAAGGGTGACATTGCTGTCAGGGGAACAGTGACCCCTCCTCCACGGCTGCTTAAGAAGAATGAAGAGACCGCTGATGATGTGTTCAAAGATGCAGAGTCGAGCCCTGGTTCCAGCCCTCCCACCCTGACGCCAAAACTTGGCCGTAGGCAGCCTGCTGCCCCTCCTTCCTCCAGCGGGCTCCACAAGGATGATGGAGTCAAATCCAGTGCCTTAGGTACCACTGTGATGATGGACCAAGGTTCTGCTGCCAAACCCAACCCTGCTGGGTTCGTGGGGCCCAGCAAAGCTTCCTCTGAGGAGCCACGCCTGAGGAGGCTCAAGCAGACCTCAGAGTCAGCGGGGAAGGACAAAGGGAAGTTATCGAAGCTGAAACCAGCCCCTCCACTCCCACTGTCTTCATCCTCCATTGCCAAGCCTGGGAAGGTTTCTCACAGTCCCAGCCATGAAGCAGCAGCAGATGTGGTGTCTGGGCCGAAATCCAAACAGTTGACTCAGGTTGGAGAGGCTGCAGGCAGTGATGCTATCAAGCCAAACCAGTCAGGAGAAGGTGTGAAAAAGCTGGGGATCCCCTCTGTACCAAAGCCACAGTCCTCTACAAAGCTGCTGCTGAGCACAGCAACCCCAGCTGCCTCTTCCTCATCCGTACCCTCTGCCCCAGGCGGGGACCAGACATCATCCACAGCCTTCATCCCCCTCATATCCACCAGGGTCTCTCTGCGGAAGACCCGGCAGCCCCCGGAGAGGATTGCCAGTGGCACCATCACCAAAGGGGTGGTGTTGGAAAGCACCGAGGCCCTACGGCTGGCCATCAGCAAGAACTCTGAGCAAATGGCCAGCCACAGCGCCGTCCTGGAGGCTGGCAAGAACCTCTACACCTTCTGCGTGAGCTATGTGGACTCCATCCAGCAGATGAGGAACAAATTTGCCTTTCGGGAGGCCATCAATAAGCTGGAGAACAACCTCCGGGAGCTCCAGATCTGCCCAGCGAGCGCGGGCAGCGGCCCTGCGGCCACCCAGGACTTTAGCAAACTGCTCAGCTCGGTGAAAGAAATCAGCGACATTGTGCAGAGGTAGCAAGAAACCAGGCTGCAAAACAAACCAGTGAATCAATCAATCAATCAATCACAATGGGCCAAAGCCAGCTTTGTGGAGAGAGTAACAGTGTGGACTGACAAAGGAGTTGGGGGCGTTCAGGTTAGGGCTGTGCCAAGGACGCAGACTGTGAATGGACGCCCCAGCTCCGAAGGGCAGGGCTGTGTTCAGGAGGCACTTCCCACCCTCTGAACTCAGCTTCCCTGTGTTCCCTATACTTGTAATCGTCTTATCTGTGGAGTTCTTGCCTTGTGGACTACAAGTCTAAATGCTGATGTCACACCATGCCTTTGTATTAATATTTTATTGTTCCGGACAGACCATTAAGACTGAAGCCAGACTGGTGGACACTGAGATGCCATCCTCCTCAGGAGGACTTTGTACTGCATTTTTGTCCCCTCCCTCTGCCCCCCTGTATATGAGGATGAGTGTTTGGATAGCAATATACCCACTGCATTTCTTGGGAGAGTTTGCCCGGCACATGGCCCTGGCCCAGGTCTGACATTTACCTGACACTAATGCAGCAGATTTGGTGCTTGGGAGGGAAGGGGGAAGAATTATTAATGTAAGGGTTTTTTAGTGACAGAATGCTACAAGTGATGATTGCCCAAATTCCTCCTCTGATTCCACCTGCTGCCCCTCATTTCTGTGTTTTCAGTAGTTTCTCAGTGTTGTTGAGCTCCAGTGAATTGCTTGGGCTCACTCAGAGTGTTGGAGGCAGCACCCGCTGATGTCACAGCCCAGGAGCCTGTTTGCGGATCTCCCTTGGCAGCAGAGCAGGCCTGGAGAAGGTTGGGGGAGGCTGTGCTGTGGCACTGTGGTGATGTCTGGCACTAACTGGGCTGTGTTTGGGCTGGGGGTTGCAGAGCTTCAGCAGCTGGGAGGGTGGCAGTGGGAAGAGATGGCTCAGGGTGAATTCTGAGACACCACTTGTGCCTCCAGCAACTGTTCTGGCTGAGCCTGCTCATCACAGTGGGGGAGAGCTGCTGTGTCTCTAGTTGAATTTCCAGCTTTTTGTTTTGTGAAGGGAGATGGAGCCTGGCCCCTGCCCTCCTGCAGAGCCCTGTGCTTTGAGGGGCTGTGTGCCTGCCTTTCTGTGCCCCTGGAACCTCCTGGGAGGAGCTCCAGTGCCAGTACTCTGGGGTTAAAAGCATTTCTACCTTCATGCCAGCGTGGTTCCATCCAGCATCAAACAAGGATCTCTGGAGACTGCAGACACTTCTCTGGGGTGCATCTCCCCAGGAAACTGCCTCAACATGCTGACAGCAAGACTCCTGGTCTTCCTTGCCAAGGTCCTGTGACCTTCCCAATTAATGCTGGGAACTAACTGTGACTTGTGACAATAGTGAAAGAACAAGGTTTAGGGCTATTAACGGTGCAATTTAACTCCTCTTAACAGTTCCAAACATGAGAAAAACACATTTTCCATTTTCTGTTCCCCTGTAACTCGTGACTCCTCTTGTGTATCTTAAACACTAATTGCCTTCAATTGTATTTTATGCTGTTCTCTTTGGAACTGTTTGTTTTGTATATGATTTCTAGTAGTTCACTCGTGTGTGTTCATGCCACTTCTCGCCCTCACAAACAGCCATGACTTAACACATGACAAATGTTCAAAAGAAAGTACACACTTCTGCCACAGGCTGCCTTTAAAAATGTAAGAAAAAACCCAACCCTTGAATTGTCTCTTTCCTGGAGGTACTGTTTTTACTTTGATAACATATTGTGCCACTATATTATACATTTGTATCTCGTTATTACACACTTTTGTAGACTTGTCTTTTTTACAGTGTGTAAATAGCTCTGTCCTTCATCTCTGTGATACTTAAGGGGGTCATTTCCCCTTTAATTTAGTCCAGTGCAGATTGTTTCTGTACATGACTTTCTCTTTCTCTATTTCCATTTTTTTGATTTGTTTTTTTATTCCAGTCTCTCTTGCGTAGTATATTTAAAAATAAATCAATGTTGAGGAAAACTTGTGTTTGTCTGTTAGTGAGGCTTCTCCAGCCCAGTTGACTCCCCTTAGATTCCTCATCCAAAACCAGGGGTTCCCTGTTTGGGTGGGTCACTGTGTCCCTTCAGCGCGGTGGGATGGTCAGAGCCAGGCCAGCAGCCCCTTCCCGTTTTCCTTTGATCTGGCTCTGAAAAGTCAGGAGAGAAAGGAGATGCACAGAGTAAGACTATGTCATCACTCTTCTGACTTTCTGACAAAGACTTTGCTGTTGTCTTCAAGGAGATTTGTATCAGAGATTTAACTTTTCTTCTGTTAATGGTTTGTATTGTCATTCAGCTGCTGTTGTGTTTTCCTCCTCCTCTGCTATGAAATGACCCATGAGTTTCTCTCCTCATACAGTTCCCTCCCTCATTTCTGGTTGCCCATTCTTATTTTCTGTTTCCCTTCAGCCTTTCTAGTAAACCTCGAGGGAGGGACGTTTCCAGGTACTGAGTAGCCTCTAAAATGAGCCACTGCTTTGATTAATGAAGAGGCTAACGACTAAAAGGATGGGAAGGAAACAAGGGCAGGTGACAGTGTGTGGTGTGCCAGAGGTCCCACAGTTTCCCAATGATGTTTTAGGGTTATAACCCAGTTTCCTGCATTTCTAGTCCCCTCAATAAGTCCCTGGTGAAATCTGTGGGTCCTGGCACTGGGATCTGTTCACTCCTGGGCTGGGGGAACAAGGCTTATGGGAAACCTTGGACTGCTGTGACAGCAGCTGCGTTGGGCTGCTGCTGGTGAGGCTGAAGAAGGTGAAGGAGAAGCAGGAGGATGCACTGGTGAATATAAACAAAATTAATGGTCTGCACTTGGCCAGGCACAGGCACAGCAAAGGTGTCTGCAGTGAGCAGAGTCACAGCACTCTGGGAGTTCTGGGTGGGATTGTGACCAACACCTGGCAAAGGTCAGTGTCCAAACTTGACTATGGGGATTGGCTGAGGGAAGATGGAGAAGCTCCACCTGCCCCTCAGTGCAGTCACTGGTGATTTCCATCTCTGCTGGCTTAGGGACTGGTCTGTGGTGTCGTGGGAAGGCAGAGGCTGGTTGACCTGGCTGGGGAAAGCCCCCGGATCTGAGGTGTTGGGAGAGAGAGAGAGGGGATTAAAGGCTAAATTTAGCTGAGTACAGTAGGAGTTGATTTAACAGATCGATGCATTTAACAGTTTGATTGCTCCAATTTTCAAGGCTATTGAGCTTGAAAGTGAGAGTGCTCTGGGGGAAAAATAGCTGTGTTTGTGGTTTTGTTTTGGTTTTCATGTCTCTGAAATTACAATGTTCACTCTCTTAAGTTTTCCTTTAATGTCATCTTGCTTTTTGTTGAGAAGTTGCTTGTCATGAGATGTAAAATGTGGTCAGTGTTTTATGCTCACTCTTTTTCTTACAAACCCTATGTTTTTATGGTCAGGCTGGTTGGCCAGTGGTGTTTTCAGATGTGCCATTGCCCGTCCCCCAGAATGGTCAGGGACATCCCACAGCCTCCCCCTTGGCTGACATTCATCCTTCCACAATTGAAAAGAGAGGAAAATACACCTAAGCACAGTGTCACCTCTGAGGAGAGTGTTCCTGTCAGCACCTGTGCACCTAAAAGCAGGCTGGCAGCAGCGTGAGACACACTCCTTGCCCGAGGGTGAGACCTGGCCTGGGTGGGCTGCTGAGAATGATGCTCCTGGATCAATTCCTAGCCAGTCCTGATGCCTTGGCAGTGCCAATGCCCCTAATGCTGTGGGTGAGGGACAGCCCTCAGTCATTTCAGTGTTGAGGCCAGGCTCAGAACTGTCCTCCCTGGCAGTGCTGCTCAGGTTAGAGCCAGCTCAGCAGAAAGCTGACCTGCAATCCAGGCTGTGCTGAACGTTTTCCCAGCAATCCCTGTTGAGGGTTCTGTGTTTGTCCTACCATCTATTCTGCTGGTAAAGGTCCCACCTGTGCTCCTGCAGCCTGCGTGACCCAGTTATGATACACAGAGCCTCTTCATGAGTCCCTCGGACACAATTAAACCAGGCTCTTCCTCTGCAGAGGATCCTTTGGGGTTGTGAGATTTGCTGCTCCTGTTGTGTGTGTTTGTAGTGCTGCAGGTCTGCCCGGGCTGGAGGAACGATGAGGGGCAGCCCTTGGGAGTGGAGCAGATGAGCAGAGGCCAGGGGAGGGCCAAGGGTTGTGCCTGGGCAGGGAAGGTTAAGGGGGTGTTTCATGGAGAGTCCCAGCAGTGGTGACAATGTCTGCACTGCTCTTCACTGCCCATGTGTAGGGGAATCCAGGGCCTGTTTGATCCAGCTCCTTAGGACTGGGGGGTGGGTGGGTTCTGAGCTCTCCACCTCTCACAGATGTTTGGGGTCTGGGTGTCCCCTTGGGAGCTGCTCCCCCCATCAGGAGGAGAAGAACTGGGAAGGGGTGCAGCTTCCTGTGGGAGATATCGTGTCCAGTGTGCAGGGGTGGGCTTTCCAGCCCCTCAGGGGTTGTTCTTGGCTTGTTCCCCCCTCTTTCCTCCCAGCCACACCCCCCAGGCTCCAGGCACTTACTTTCCATTCACTTTTACCTCCCCAGCATTACTCACCAAGGAGCAGTAATCAAGAGCCTGGAATGCTGTCTCTTCCCAGGCACCCTGAGGTGTGCTGTGGGGAGTTCAGGGATGTCGTGGCCCCTCACCTGCCCCATGTCACAGCCTGGCAGGAGCCCCTTTCCTGACAGAGGGTGAGGAGGGTGATGGCATTGCCCTGGTGGCACCAAGCTGCCCATCAAGGAGCCCTGACGTGTGGGGGCTGAGCCCAACTCTGTCCCACCTGCCAGGTAAGTGCTCCGATTTTCAGTGAGTCCTACAGAGGTTATTGCACATCAATCAAAGCCTCGTTATGTGTGAGCCTTTATGAGGCTATTCTGAGCCTTTTCTTCTCCCGGACTTGAGTGCAGGAGCCCAGGCATCCCCGCAGCCACAGCAGGTTTCCTTTCCCTTTCCGCAGCAGCCAGTGCCACTTTCCCCTGCAATGATCCATCACAGCAAAGCCGGGGATGTACCGGCCCTCACTAACCCAGAGTTACTCCAAAACTCTTCCCCCTTCCTCCCTTCCAGCCCTCCCCCCGGCTCCAGAGCAGGGTAAAATTGATCAGTGCGTGTTTATTGATGGTTTGAACGCTCAAAAGAAAGGGGTGGGGGGGAAGTCGTTGCCATAGAAACATCGATGAAGCTCCGTCTCCGCTGTGTGATGCCAGCGCGGCGCCTCCGTCCCGATCCAAACGGGGGGTCTGTGGTGGGGAGGGGATTCAGAGGGATGGGGATGGGTTTGGGGGTGCCTGGGGTGGGGGACCTGGTGGGCTCAGCCGCCCTGAGAGCCGTCGGCGGTCGCTGCTGCCCTCCCCAGTGGGAGATGGTCGGGGCTGCAGGGATTCAGGGGAAGGAAATGCCCTTCCTCACCTTCTCAGTCCTTTTGTGAGGGCCAAACCCTGGCACCGTCCATGTCCCTGCAAACCTGGAGTCCTTCCCGTTCTGCTCCCTCCCTGGATGAGCTCCTGTGCCCCCACTGCTCCCTGGACCTGCTGCCCCACGCCTGTTTTCCCCTGGGTTCCAGCTCCTCCATTCAGCCTCAGTCGCTGCTCCTGCTGCCGGAACGACTCACGCAGCACTGCATTAAGTGCTCTGTCTGCTTGATGGATATTACAATGCACCTCTTGCAGCCTGATTTAGGGTTTTTTTAAATCTTTTTACTCCCCCAACCAAGTCCTGCCACGGTCTCTGATTTTTGAGGGTGCAATTTAGCGCTTGCAAATCATCTCCGGGCTCATTTTTGTGCCTGCAATGAAATATCAGCAGTGGCTTAGTGTGTAAGTTGCCGTTAGTGCCTGCAGCAGGTAGTTAGAGCTCTGATTGCTGGTACCTCTGGCAGGCACAGAGAAAACACTGGGATTGGCAGAGCTAAATCTGCCCAGAAGAGGGGAAGGTAGTGGCTGGGCAGTGGGGTTCTTGCTGTGCTGGCTTTTGGGGCTAATGGTTCCCAAAGCTGCACCACTGGAGCACCAGTGACACTGAGCACCTCTCAGTGGTTCCAGTAGGTGCAGAAGTTCTTGTTTCAGTCCCTCTGCACCCAAGTTCTGCAGTAGCTACAGCTGGGATTAGGCAGTGATGAGGCCAGGAAGGTGTCAGGAAGGGGCCAGGCTGTGAGGCAGGAGCTAGGGTTGTTGTGACAAGGATGTTGAAGGTCAGACATCTCTATCTCACCCTGGTGAGGAGCCTGGAGGTCGGGGCATGAGCAGGGTGGTGGGGCTGGTGGTGCCAGGGCAGGATTCTGTGCTCACACCAGGGGTTGCTAAGGACAAGATTTTCTCAAACCCTGCTGTTCTGCCCTGGTTTTGCAGGCAGGAGCTGCCTCGTGGAAGAGGCATCTTGACACTAAGCAGAATTTGCTGCCGGAGGGACTTTTCCTTAATAGGCAGAAGAGCAGGAACTCAGTGGAGAGCTCTGAGGGACCCTCTCCTCCCCCCTGACATCTGGCCCTGGACTACAGGCAGTCCCCGGGGACTATCAGCACCAGAACTCTCCTGCTGCAACCCTCCAGCCTTGCTGCCTGGCCCTACTGGCCCTGCCTGTCCCATTGTGTCCCCCCCGCTCTGCCCATGCCCGTGTGCCATCCCTGCTCTCTGCCAGCACTGGACACCCAGCACCAGCCCCTTTCCCTGTGCCCCAGAAAAAGCTGTGTGTGAGCAGGGAAGGGATTTGGTGATTTCTCCTTAAGGCACCCTCCTCTTCTTCCATTCCATCGGTCGGGAACAGGGATGGGAGATCTAGAGCAGAGCTGGGAGTGGAGCAAACGCAGTGTCCCCCTTCCCCAAGGCAACCCCAGCAGCAAAACCCCCCAAATACCCTTTTGTCCGAGCAAACCCACGTGAGACGGGAGGGAAGGACGGGACGGGGTGACCCGCAGGAGGTGGGGCATCAAGTCCAAGCTCTCATCTCCCAAAGCGGAAGGTGAAGCCGCCTTTTTTCCTGTTGTAACCGTTGAGCTCCTCCGCCAGGTTCCCCAGGGTGCCGCTGCGCTTCTCCCCTCCAATGGGCACCCCCAGCTCGGGGCCGCCCCGCCTGCCCGGCCGCTGCCCGGCCCCGGCCGTGCCGTATCCCCGCAGCTCCCGGGCGATGCTCAGCAGCGCATCCAGCTCCTCGCTTCTCCTCCGCTTTGGCCCTGCCCTCCAGCCGGGACCCCCATCCTCCGCCGCCGTTTGCCAGCCGGGACTGAGCAGAGCCCCTTCCCCGGGGTCTCCCGGCTGCCAGCGCTCGCCGGGAGGGAAGCAGGCTCCCAGGCTCAGGAGGAAGAGGCAGGACAGGGAGTAGGGTGCTCTCATCTGGGGGAAGCACAGGAAAGGGAAGCAATGTCAGTGAAGAAGCCCCGAGCATCCTCGGGCAGGGTGAGGCAGCAGCACGGGCTGCCCTCGGCAGTTCCCCATCCCTGCTGCAGCACCCCCAAAACAGCCCTACTACTCCTACCAGAACCCCCCAAGCACCCATTGCTCCTTCTGCAGCCTCCAGAGCAGCACCCAGCACCAGCCGGGGCTCTGAGCTCCCCGCCTGCCTCCCCGAGAGCCGCTGCCCTTCACCGGCAGCAGGTCCGCGCTCACAAATTCCAGCCTTGCGGCTGCTCCTCCGGTTCACCGGGCTGTGCTGGGGAAGGGACTGAGAGCCGGGCAGGGCCATGAGCTCCGGAGCTGCCCGCTCCTCTTGGAGGCATCACCCTGATCGTCCCCACGGTCCTGCCCGCTGTGCCTGCGTGACACAGGGGCAGAGGAAGGTGCTCGGCATCCCTCTGCTTTACACGGCGCTCGGAGCTGCCCTGGCAGAGGGGTGTGAGCAGAGAAGGGAGTGAAGCCCTGAGCCTCATGGGGTGCCACAGGCAGTGGGTGACCTTCAGCAGGGCACGGCTGCTCTGCCTCCCCTTCTCCTCCCACAAAAGCTCAGAAAGAGGAAACGGGTTGTATTATTATTATTATTATTATTATTATTATTATTATTATTATTATTATCTGGAGATATTGCCTGAAAGCTGCTGCAGGTGCTGGGGGCCAGGCTGTCTGCTCCGTGCTTGCCTGAGGAGGCTGTCTCTCACTCCTGCGCCAGACCCAGGGGCACTCAAGCCCCTGCCCGCCCTTCCCAACACCCCTTAGCCCTGAGGCGTCACTTTGGACTTCACCCCTACCTTTTTCTCACCTTGCCTCTCTTCTGCTCACTCCCTTTTTGCACCCCGCAGCCTGTCATGGAGCCAAATTGCTGAGGCCCCTCAGCAATTGGGGTCTGGGGTGCTGGTGAGTCCCCAGGTGCTTCCCACCAGCCTCTGACTCCTCCCTGGCTGTGCTGCCCATCGAGGCAGGGGTGTAAAGCAGGGACAGACAGACAGACACACGGCCCCCAGTCACTTACCTCTGCACCTCGGTGCTGCCACCCCTGGCTCCTCTGTGCCCACCCTGTGTGCAGATGAGCGGCCAGCCCGCCTTGGGCCATTAAATAGCCACGAGCGCTGATTGCCATGTCACCCCTCGGGCGTGTGGCCACAGAGAGAAGAGGGTGGGACCCTCGGGGAGGGAGCTGAAGAGGGGGATGGAGGGGACAGGGGTTGGTGGAGCTGCCACAATGGGAACACAGCAACACCACTCGTTAACGCGCTGCCCTCGTTTGCTGCCTCATTTGGAGGAGCAGCTGGGAGCTGGCCTTGTGGCCCTGGCAGTTGTCAGGGGTGCTCAGGGTCTCATCTGGGGGCCCAAGTGTGTCCCCCTCATCTGGCTGGTTGTGTCCCTGTGTGCAGTTGTTGGGGGTCCCACAGGTTTGTGTGCACAGGCACCACTGGGGACCCCTGCACCCCCCAAACCCACCCAGGACCTGGCCCCACATGGACATGCCCAAGTGCTCCCACCCTCCCTGGTCAAGGCAGCCACCAGTGCTGGAACATGGTCCCCAAGGCACCCTGCTGTCCCCTCCAGGTCTGTCCTGGGCTGTGGCAGTGGAATGGGAAGTGGGCAGTGGGGAGGGACTGGGGACACCACACGGTGCTCTGTCCCTCGGAGCAGGAAGAAGGTCCCCTTGGCACAGACATCTGCCACCCTCCCAATCCCAGCCCCAGGGTCACCCCAATGTCCTGCAGGGCCTTGGTTTGGGCTGGAGCCCTGGGAAGCCTCCTCAGCCCCCTGGGTCTTCCCAGCTCTTGTTTTCCAGAGTGGTTTCAGTGTGGTGGGCAAATCCCCAAGGATGCCATGCCATGAGCCATCCCCCAGCACAGTGAGGAGCTGCAGTGATTCAGTGTCACTCCCTTTGCTGTCACCACAGCAGGTCCCTGAGGCTGTCCCCACGCTGTGCCCGGCTGTCACACAGTGGGTAACGATGAGATCCTTTTATTAAGGAGTTTAGAAAGTCCACATGTACAGCATTGGACACACTCACACACGACCTAGACTTCACAGCACTGCTACACACCACGGCCTGGCCCAGGGCTTCTCTGGGAAGGTTCATGGCCACACCCCAGACCCAGGGTCACCTCTGCCCACCCCTTTCCAGGGAGGTGTCACCACGGATGGGTTTAACCTAATCCGGGGCCATGGAGCAATGCATGAGCTCTTGGGAATAATCCTGGGAAATCCTGCCTCTTGGCATGGATTAAATACCTCTCGTGCAAGTCAAAACAAAGTCTCTGGGGGGTCCTGGCTGACACAGGCAGTTACAGAAGGGCGTGCTACCAACAAACCAACGTACAACACCCCCTCCCTGGCAGGGCAAAATGCCACAGGAGGGGTCTGGGGGGGGAATGAGCCTTCCCACCCGGCACATGGTTCCACGTGCATTCCTGCCCAAAGCATCAGAAAACCCAGCTACAGCTAATCCACCGAAATAACTGATCCAAAAGTAAAGATGGGTGCAGGCAGGACCCTTTCCAGAAAGGTCCAGTGGAATACAGGAAGCTCCTTGGAAATTGTTAGGTCTCCTGCTGTTGTGCTGAGAAGTGCCACTGCTGGGTTCCCCCTGTTCCCATTGTTCCAGAAAGCCAGCCTGACCAGCTGCTCTGGGCATGGATGGAGTGCGTAGAGCTGAGTGCCCTTCACTCAGAGCTCATCCTCACCCGAGGCCTCTGAAGGATCTCTCTGGCAGAGTAAAAAGCTGTGGTGACCCCCATGCCTCATTTGTCCATTTCTCTGTCAGGGCAGACAGACGGGGACTCACCCAGTAGGTGAGAGAGCTTGTCCAGCACAAGATCCGAGGTGGGGAAGGCTTAAAAAAAAGAAGAATCACAGAGGGAAGTACAAACCTGGTGCAGTTGGGAAGCTGAGCCTTTGATCTCCCATTGCTTTAAGCTCCCCTGGAAATGGAGACAGGGGAGTTTTCCTCCCCTCCTCAGTCCATCCATCTGTCTGATGGTGTTAATTGGGGCCAGGGCTCTGCTGTAGCACAGGCAGAAAAGGATATAAAGGGTGGCAGGATTCTGTCTGTCCCCTCCCCTCCTGGTCCAGAGTCTGCTCACATTTGGTTCTCAGTTTTTTTTGGACAAAATCCCCCACTTGAGTCCTTGCAGGGAGCCAGCAGGAGACATCAGTCCCACACCCCATGGCAGCTCCTGCTTTGGGCCTGCTGGTGCTGCTGCCCCCTTATCAGGGCCCTGCAGATGCTAAGCCCCACTCGGGGCTTCTTTTTTGCAAACCCTTAACGGGATTTGAGGAAATGAAAGGCTTTGGATATCTGCAGGTGCCGAGCCAGTGCAGCAGCTCAGCCAGGGTGGGAATGAATGCGGGTGCCCAGGCCAGCAGTGAGCGGAGGGGGATCACTGGGAGATGTGGCTGAGCTGCCCAAAGGGTTTGGGGAAAGGTCACAGCTTTTGGATGGCAAAAGTCCCATGTGAATCCGAGTGGGTCTGGCTGGGAGGGAGGAGCTGTGAAATGCAGGCAGAGCTGTGCTGGGAAGTGAGCCTTCCTCACCTCCTCCTCTTCCTTGTTGTGCTCCCTGTTTCCCCAGCGCTGCCAAAACAGCTCCGTGCCATGCTCAGTTCTGGGTGTGCGTCCTTGCAGCACTGTTCTGGCTCACTTTGGGGTGTCCTGACCTGCTGGGAGGCTCCAGGAGTCAGGACAGGGACAACAGGGACTAAGGAGCTGGTGTTTGTCCCTCCCCAGCTGCATTGCTCCTGCAGGGCCAGAGGAGAGAGCGTTCTGCAGTCCAGAGAGGGAATTGCTGCCACAGTCAGGCTGACCCAGCTGAGCCCTCCCCATCACCAGTAGCACCACGGGAGGAGCTGGAGCTGTGGAGCAGCAGCCTCATCCCAGTCCTGGGGGATTGGGGGGCCTGGGGTTCCCCATGACAAGTGCCCCCAGTCCCTTGCCAGCTTGGCAAGTCCACTGCCAGGTGTCAGTGCCCCGAGCAGAGGTGACCAGAGGTGCTCAGCCTGCCTGGGCTGCTCCATCCCTCCCTCCTCCCTCCTTCCTTCCCTCCAGGCAGCCCCTTTCCTTCCTTGTGGGGCCCTGCTGGGCACCTCTGCCCAAACACCTGCATTCTCTCTGCCCCCAGCCATGAGCACAGGCCATGGGTCACACTCTGGCCAGGACCTGTTCTGGCTGCAGGGGAGCCACGGCAGTGGGAAGCAAAGGTCTGGCAATGTCTGTGGATGCCCAGGAGCCAAAGTCACCCTCACTGGCAGCAGGTGCTCCCCAGGGGCCCCTCAGAGGTGGGCAAGCCCTCAGAGAGGATGGGGAGGATGGCAGCTGAGGGAATGGGTCTGCAGGGTGGTGGGGAAGGGCAGGGGGCTGGGCACGGTGTGGGGTGGGGCTCATGCCATCAGCTAATTCTCCTCCCGGATGGGGCGGATCTTCATCTCGGTGAACTTGAGGGAATACTGCCAGCCGGTCCAGGAGGACCACTCGATGCCGTCGGCGTAGGAGCTGTGGTGGCCCCGCAGGTACTGCCCGTTGAGGTTGGAGGTGTGGCAGTTGCGGTACCACCAGGCGCCGTGGTAGAAGGCGGCGCAGTTGTTCTCCGAGTGGTCGTTGTCCAGGTCCTTGGTGGTGAACTTCATCCCGTTGTGCTTCAGGAAGGAGTCACCTGTCCCAGGGGAAAGGAGTCCTGGTGGGCACTTCCTGCCCTTGGGACAAGTCCCTGCCCCGTGGGGCTCCCCTGGGCACCCCAGTGATGGTCCTACAATGGGGCTCCTCCAGCAGATGCCCAAGCTCACCCACTCCTCCAGCTCCCTGAGGCCGCAGGGATGCAGCCGGTGCTGCTGCCAGAGGACACTGCAACACCCCAGCAAGGGGGTCTGGTGGCTGTGGGCTCCCCCTGCCCATGGGCCCAGGTGTGTCCCCCCCATCCTGCTGCCCTACCTGCTGTCCCTGAGTAGTCGGCGATGGTGATGGGGTACCCGTCCTCCTCGGGGTCCACAGAGAAAAGCCCCACCCCGAAGCTGCCGTAGTGGGCGAAGGCGGTGCCGTTGTCGAAGTCCTCCAGGTCGATGCGGAGCTCGTAGCTGCCCTGCACCGTCAGCAGGTGGATCCTCTTCAGCCCTGGAGAGGGAAAGGGGTGAGTGTGGGGATGGGGTGTTCAGGGGTCCAGCCCCTCCCTGCCTGCCCAGCCCATCACTCCCAGGACTTGGGTGCTGTTTCAGCGTCCCCTCCACCGCAAAGGAATACCCAAACCTCCCCAGGGGACTGCAGGCTTTGCCAGCCTGCCCAGGATCGAGCCACACACACCTAACCAGTGCTCCCCTGTCAGCTTCCCAAAGCCATCCCGATAGGCTTCCCAGCCACGGAAAAAGTTCACGGAGCCGTCCTCCCGCCGCTGGAACACCTGGGGAGACACAAAGGGCATCAGCTGTGGGGCTGCTCCCAGCCTGTGTGCCCCAGGCAGCCCTCCTGCTCCCCATCGTGCTGCCCACCTCTCCCTGCCACTGCCTAATCAGACACCGGCACAAATTAAACCCTGTCGGCTCAGTGGTTACACAGGGTGTAACCACTGGGGAGAAATCCCCAGGGAAATGCTGGGGAGAAATCCCCAGGGAAATGCTGGATCATCACCTGCCGGCTCCTGGGGGTGGGTGAGTCGCTTCAAGTAAAACCCTTCACAGGATCCTCTGCCCGGAAATGTGAGCAGAGCTGAAACCTGAAGCTCCTTGGGAAGTGGTTGGGCGTCCCTGGAGCTGTGGACACCCTGCAGCTGCCTCCAAACAGCCGGGCCCTGCTGCTGCACATGGAGCAGAGACACGGATGGCATCACCCGAGCTCTGTCCTGCAGGATGTGCTGCCGGGTCACTGTCAGCTCTCCTGCCAACAGTGGGTGCTCAGAACTGTGTAAAAACCCAGCTGCTGATTTCTTCCCCCTGGATCTCCTTGCTCTCCTGGGTAAGCACCCCATCATAAAGTATCATCTCTATGACAGTCTCATTAGTCTCCCAGAGAAATTAACTGTGGGGCAGTGACTGCCCTGAGTCCTGCAGAGCCCCCAGATCCCAGCCAGATCCCAGGGCTCAGTGCAGCTTTTCTGCTCGGAGCCTTTCCCTTTTCCTCTCCCATCTGCTCATCGGCGTGTGTGCCCTGTGTGTTTCATCCCCTTTTATCCATAGTTTTGGGTTTGATTTATTGACAGCGATCCAGAAAATGCTGCTTCATGACCGACCATTTGAACTTAATTAAGCCTCTAGCCCTGGATTAATTGCATTAAAGTTGGCTGAGCAAACCTGCCCCACTCCCACTCAGCTCCACGTTCCCGAGGCCGTGGTGGGGACAGCTGGGGCACTTGGTGATTTAGACAGAACCCTCCCAGGGGCCAGAGTACCCCATCTTCAGAGCTGGGCTGGGTTGCTGAGCTTCCAACATCCCAGGATTGGGGAATGTGGATGAGCCCTGAAGTCAGCTGGGAAGCCACAATGCTTTGCTCCCCCTGCCTGTTTCTGCCCTCCTGCACAGAGCTCCATCCTGGCATGTGGAGTAGAACCACCTTGTGAAGCTCTCCCTGGTTTGCCCTTCCCCAGATGGGTGTTTTTGGGGCTGTGTGTGCTGGCTGAGGCTCGGGCACACTCCTCGGCACGGCACAGCTCTGATCCTGCTGTACTTACCTTCTAGAATTAGAGCCTTAATTTTTATCCCCGCGTTGAGCACTTGAGAAGCTGTGGTTAAGCTCATTTAAAGGGGCTTTCTTCAGGCTTGCTGGGAAAGGGGGACAGTGTGGCTGGACAGGGGCCTGAAGCTGATTTTCCCCAGCCAACATGGGCTCCGTGGTTGGTGCCCGGGGAAGGCGGTGGGTGCAGCACCAGGGCTCCCTCTTAATCAGCTTTGACCCACGGTTGTAAATAGGCCAATTGCCTGAGTGGTGCCCAGGGGGGCCTGTAGGACAGGGCTCCACTGCCTGAGCCTTGACACAGCCCAGGAATCACCCCAGGAGAAGTCTTCAGTGCCCCACTGCCCACCAGGCTCAGCCCCAAGGGGCTGGAAACCAGGTTGGTTGCTGATGAGTGCTGGAAGTCCTGTGTCCTCCCGAGTCTCCTGCTCCATCTTCATCATCTCTCATGCACAGTCCCTTCTGTGCCTCTGTACCATGTGCAGGCAGGGCTGTGGGAGCCTCCTGATCCTCCTCTGTGGATGTTGGGAATCCTGGGTGCACCAGTGACCCACAGGCTCATCGTGCTCCCAGCCCTGCCTCGCTGCTCTTTTCCTCCTCATCAAATATGCATTACCCCCTCTTAAGCAAAAAGGATTTCCCTCCCTTCTTTAAAGGCAAGGCTGAAATATTTATCTCTCTCATTCTCTGCCTCCCCCAGTTGCCCTTGTGGGGCAGGGACAGGCTCCTGGCAAAGCCACAAACCCAGAAAAATGGGTTAAAAGCAGAGAAAAGTGGGAGCACCAACCTGTGCCTGCCATGGCACTGGCAGCTTCCTCTCCCTCAGCTCCACCAAACTCCTGGTGGGCTTGAAACTCCCCAGTCTGGGGACATGCTCAGCCATCAATTCTCCACCACCACAGTGCTCAGGCCCCTGGTCCAGTTTTGGCAGCCATGGCACAGACCCCACAGCCCTGTCACTGCAGCACAGGCCCTGCAGCCCTGTCCCCAAGATGTCCTCTGAGCCCTGTCACAGCAGAAAGACCATCTTTGGGCTCAGCCAGGGAGAAAACTCTGAGCAGTGCAGAGCCAGTCTCCGGGAAGTGCCAATCCTGTGGGACAGCCTGTGAACACCACAGCTGGCAGCACTGCCCATCCCAGGAACTGCTCCTGCCTGGCCCTGCCAGCAGAATTATCTTGTCCCCATTTGTGCTGGCACAGAAACCACGTCCTTTGGAACCAGCACGTGTTTCTCCAGACTCTTCTCACCCCCTGCCTGTGGTTTACCCCAGCCCAGTGTCAATGCAGCAGTGTCTGCCCAGCCCCCAGTCCTCTCCAGGATCCCTCCAGTGGGGATGGCCAGGCTGGTGAAGCTGTCCCCACCAGTGTCCCAGCACTGCAGGTAAGCTGGAAGCTGCCACTTAATGTTACCACAGTCCTCGTCCTGCTGGCACAGCCTTTTCTTCTGCATTCTTTGGCTTTTCCACCATTTCCCAATAAATGCTGTGCATGGAGAAGATGCTGAGGCACACAGAGCACTGTTGCTTATGGAACTGATCCCAGAGGATTTTACCCCAGACAATAATGGAGGCTCAGGGGCACTGGCAAGAGCATGGGGCATTTTCAGACATTCTGAAGGCAACATCATATGAAAATGCACCTTTTTGAGCCCTCCTGGGATGCTGAGCCTCCCTTGACCTCTATCACCCCATTATTACTTTAAGGAAGTGTCAGAGGTGAGTGTCAAGGGGGGAGCTGGGCTGGGCAGTCACTGCAGTCACAGTCACTGCTGGGCACAGGATGTTGATGCTCCCATCAGCACCAGTGGGCACTGACCCAGATCCACAAACAAATGTGACCCTGCTCCTGATGGGCAGGACTGAGGGGGGACAGAGCAGCTGTGCCTTGCTCAGCCTTCCTGGGGATGGGGACAGGGAGCAAACAGGACCCTGTGGATCCCGAGGTCCTGAGCCATTCCCCCTGCCCCGGTCCCCACGGCCTCTGAGCTGTCCAGGCAGCCTAAAGCTGAGCTCAGCAGCTCCCAAGCTCCCGAGTCAAAATTGATTCAGCTGCTGCCATCGCTTCCACCCACCCACATGCAAATAAGCCCAAATGTCAGGAGTAATCGCTCCTGAGAGGAGGAGGGAAGGGAAGGGAAGGGAAGGGAAGGGAAGGGAAATTTCCCAGGCTCTGCACTATGGCACCCAGCTGTGCCATGGCTTACCTGGAGCCTGGATCAGCCAGTGCCCCCACACCCCCAGCCCCTGGGAGATGACTGAGACAATCCCTGCACCCAAGGGACTAGAGGCACATTTGGGACTCTCTACTGCAGAGCAGCCCTAAGAGAAGGAGCCTGGGGTGTGCACGCTCAGTGCAGCTCTGACTGCCTCTGGACTGCTGGGATCCAGCCCCTGGTTTGGTTCCCGGTCCCATCAAGGCAGGGCAGAGCCGAGGTGCCTGTGCCACTCCACTCCCAGACCCTCCCCGTGCTGCTGGGCTTGGAATCACTCGCTGTGCCCCCTCCCCAGCCCAGCCCGAGCCCTCCCGCCTGCAGCAGCTTTAAATAAGCCTCTGAGTGTTTTGCTAATCACCTTGGGCTGCTCTTCAGGCTTGGCCGGGGCTGGTGGAGGCTGTGCAGACTGTGCACGGGGTTTGCAAGGACCCTCCGCACCCTGAGGAGCCAGAAGGGTTCCCCTCTCCCCTCTATAAAGCGAGCTGAGGTCCCTGGGCTGTGCTGTGCCTCAGTTTCCCCACTGGAACTGCTGGTACCACCCACACACCACAGGTTCCTCCTGCCCAGGGTGGGCTCTGGGACGTCGAAGACTCATCAGCCCCTGAGGGCAGAGGGGCTAAGCTCCCTCCTGGCCCTGCTGAAAGCTGCTTAGGGGAATCAGATCGTGGGGATTTGTTTCCTAGAGCACCCAGCTGGAGGAGTGCTGGCCAGCTCAGCTCACCCAGGGTGTCCTCGGGGCAGAGGCTGCCTGCCCACCCCTCCTGGTGAGACCCCTCCGACCCCTGGGACCCCCTCTCTGTCCTTCTGGCACCCCAAGTGATGCCCTCCAGGGTAGGGGGAGCTGCTGGCACCCGAGGGTGCAATGGGGGGCTGCAGGCTGGGGGCTGGCAGGGCCATGTCCCCCCATCCCCCTGCTCCCTGCCCCCATCACTGTGAGCACGGGGCCATCGCAGCTGCCGTGGCAAAGTGAATTGGACAGGGAGTGAATCAGCACAGCATCCAAGCTGCCCCAGGCACCCCGGCCCCAGATGAAGCCAAACATGCTGGATTTGGGGTCTGCCCTGAGCCCCAGCACTACCCCATGCCCCATGGCACAGCCCCAACCATACCCCAGCCCTGCTGAGAAGGACAAATTCCATTGGTGGCACCCAACTCCCTGCCTGAAACCCCCCTCCAGCTCCAGCCAAGCTCCCCAGTCCAGGGCAGGCACTGGGCTCCAGCTCAGGGGTCTGGCTGGCACCACTGGGAAGCTCTGAGTGCACAGCCAAGCCCCCTTGACATTTATTGCCCATCCTGATGACACATCCAAGTGTCCAAAGTGACACTTCCCACCTCCAGCCCCCGGCACAGGGCCAGCCCGTGGCCAGAGGTGGCATCACCCAGTGTCCCCAGCATGGTGGCAGCTCACCGTCCAGCCTCCCCCGTCCGTTGTCATGTCACAGTAGACCTGGAAGCCGTCAGGGTAGTGTGTGGGGAAGATGGAGTAAATCCCATCTTCTTGCTGTCCACTTGCATAGATGTCAAAGCAGTCTCGGGGCCGGGAGCCTGCAGCGTGGCATTGGGATGGGGTGGGACGAGGGGAAAGCTGGTTAATTAATGATCTAATTTAATGTCTTACTGTTTCTTCCAGGCTCCCAACCTCGCTTCCAGCTCTTGTTGCCAGCTTGGTGCTGCTTTGCTCTTTCCCTCCCTTCTCCGATGCTCAGGGTGAGCAGTGCCAAGGGGGATGCCACCACCATGGGGACTCCCCAGCAGCTGGTAGGGACTGACCTCTTGTCCCTGTGTGATGGCAAGGGCAAGCTGGGACCCAGATGGGGATGAGGGAGAGCCAATGCCCAGGGAGGCTGTGGGCACGTGCTCCCAGCTCCAGGACAGACTTACTCAGCTGCATCTCAACCCAGCACTCAGGAATGTGACTGTTTATGCCGAGCCTGTGCAGGGCCACCCTCCACACCCGATGGAGGTGAATGCTCTGCCTGTGTCCCTGCTACGCTCTGTGGGAAGCAGATGGGTTTGCAGGGCTGTGGAGGGACTTTTGGGCTGGTTTATGGACAAGTGGGAGCTGAACGGTGAGAACTCCCCCTTCCAGGACACACCTTTCCATCTCCCTCCTTCTCCACCTCCTTGCCAGCCCCTGCACTGTATTAAATCCCTTCTCCAGGATGCTTTACCCCATCCTGGGTGGTTTTCTCCCTGCCACGGGCAGCCCCAGGCACACCCCTCTCCCCAGGGACTGCCAGGGATGCCGGCTCACCGTTGGAGCAGCCCCGGGGCCGCGCTCCCCTGGCCGGGGCTCGCTGCAGGTCAGCCTTGAGGCGGGGCCGGGCTCCGCCGCGCTCCTTCTGCAGCGTGTCCAGGACATCACTGACAGAGCTCACCAGCCGAGCCATGTTGGTCTGGCTCTCCGAGAGCAGCTGTGGGCGGGGGACACATGGGGGGAAATGGAATTGTGGTTAAATGGTTAAATCCCTTCCCTATCCCAGCCCCCTGACCACTCTGCCTGCTCCCACTGCTCAGCAATGCCAGAGTATGGGCTGGTGGGAACATAAATTCACAGCAGATCCCATAAAACATCTCTGTTGCTTTTTGGCGGGGGTCAGGGTCCCCTGTTAAGGGGAGAGATAAGCACCTATTGCCACCAGGGAGGAGAAATCCCCAAACCTGGGTGCATTGGTGCTGCCACCCCATGGGATAAAGAGCACCTCTGGGCAGAGGACAGGATGACGGAGGCGGCAGGAAAAGCCGTGTCCTGAGGCAGCCGCCAGCTCTTCCTCATTCCCCGAGGTGACCCAGGCTGGGACAGTGACACGGGGTGGCTGTGGCAGAGCAGCAGGATGGGGAGAGAAGTGAAGCAGCGAGAAATAGGCAGCTCTGGGCAGGGGAAATTGAGTACCAGGAGGGTCAGGCATGGAGCATCCAGCCATGCCCTGGATCTTGCTACGACACCCAGCAGACCCCTGCCATACTCAGGTAAGCATTTCAACACAGCTCATTGGCTGGGAAATTTTGGGGACTGTAAAGAGGGGGGGCTGATTGCTGCATGAACTGCCCATGAGAAGGTTCTATGTTGTGCTTGGCTCTGACTGGAGCTCCCAAAATGGAACTGGGACACCCACAATGTGGGAGGCTGCACACCTGGCTCGCTGGCACTGGGGCAGTTTGGTGGGGAGATGCTTCCCAGATTCCAATTCCCAAGCACTTGCTGTCAACCTCAGCTCCTTCTCCTGGAGCTGTGGGCAGGAGCTACAAGCAGCCATGCCCCCAGGGACATTGGGACAGTGAGTTCCATCCCCAGGGAGCCCTGCCTGGCCCTGCCAGCCCCGGCTCACCTGTATGAGCCTGCCCTGCTCTCCCTGCAGGGCGCTGAGCTCCTGCCCCATAGCGCTGTGCCCTTTCTTGAGGCCGTCGCAGTCGGCGCGCAGCTGCACGGCGTGGCTCAGCAGCTTGGCCACCTCGTCAGCCACCGTGACCAGCAGGGCCTTCTGCTGGCTCTTGGTGGCCTTGGCCTCGGCGTCGTGGTCGGTGACGGCGCGCAGCAGCGAGGTCTGCAGCCCCTCCACGCGGCCCAGGGCGCCGGCGGCGCTGGGGCAGTTGGGGTCGATGAAGATGTTGATGCGGGAGCTGTCGGCTTTCTCGATGGTCACCAGGGCGTTGGCCTCCTCGGGGTTGGTGCTGATGACGGGGGGAGACTCGGTGACGGGCGTGTGGTAGTGGTTCATGAAGAGGATGGCCCCCGTGACTGTCACCGCCAGGAGGACGGCCACCGAGAGCAGGACGGTGCACAGGATGTACCCGCAGCTCATCCTCTGCAGGGAGAGGCACAGAGACACCATCAGCACCGCTCTGGACAGCCCCATCCTGCTCCCCTTCATCCCAGAGGTAGGTTCAAACCCACACGGGCTTTGGGGGTCTGGCAATGACATTGGCCACAGGGGTGGGTGGTGGTGGCAGAGGAGGGAGGGTGGGGAGCCCAGGGAGCCCCGTGGCTGTGCCAGGGACATGGAGGCCACGGGCAAACAGCGAGTGAGCAGAGCAGCTGAACCCGCCTGGGAGCGGGGTATGAAATAATAACGAGAGCGAAGGCACGGCAGCCGCCGGCTCCCGCTGGCATGTTTTATTTACTGTGGTGATCCTCGGCTGGAGCAGCCCTGGCTCCCCAGGAGATGCCTGTGGGGCTCCCCCCTGCCCTGGGCACAAATGTGGGGAGAAAAAGGGAAAATACCTCTTGTCCCTCACAGCAGGGACCACAGGAAGGGCAACAAGGGGAGCTGTGGGTCAGTGCTGGGGTCACGTTGTGCTGAGTATCATGGGACCTGCTCTTCATAGGGCATCTCCCAGCTATGCCAGGCAATATCTCCATCCCCATTGTCACCTCATTTCCTGCGGCAGGGGGGCAGAGCTGCTCCCAAAGCCTTTGGATCAGTCCCAGAGGCTCCCGGCAAGGGAGAGTTGCTCTGGGAAAGGTCTCTGACCCCCCCAGCCCCTCTGGCAGCTCTGCTGCTCTTCAGACCCATCAGCTCAGCCCGTGGCACCTGCTCTATGCCCACCAAAAGCCTTTTCTCCCTGCAAAGCCTGAAGTGCCAGCACAGTCAGTGCAGAGCGAGTGAGCTGCCACCCGATCCCATCACTCCCGGTCCTGCTCCACCTCCCCTCCTCGTTACACCTGCAGGACAGAGGCTGTGATTTTCCCCTGACCCTGGCCGCGGCTGTCACAAGGAATTGCAGGGCTGGCAGCAAACTGCAGATTCAGAGAGACAAAGACTACTTTCCCCAGAAACGAGGGGAAAATTGCTGCATCTGCAAAGATTTCCCAGGCCCTGTCCCCTCCCGTGCACATCTATCTGGAGTGACACCTTCCTTCAAGCACCCTTCATTTCCTTCCCCGCTCACGCAACCATTTGCATTAAGGTGACCCCAGCTGCAGCGGGGCTGGTTGGGGGGCCAAGGATGCCCCACCAGCCCCAGGGGATGCTCTGGGTCTCTCCCCCTCTCCATGGAGTGAGGCTGCAGATGCAAACAGCACTGGACTGAATGGGAAGCCACCTGCAGGGACCTCTGAGAGGAGACAGCCCCAGGCTCAGCCCCTCGGTGCACGTTAAAAGGAGATGTCAAAGGCAATAAGAGAAACTCTGGGCAAGCAGGGGGTTGAGGAGTTTGCCTGGTGTGTGTAGACACCGAGCCCTGGTTTGGGGGCACAGGGGACACCCAGGAGCAGCAGGATGGTGGCAGAGAGAGGTGAGAGATGCCCACTGCTCAGATCCTTATGTGGATACCCAGGACCTGGGCTCAGCTGGGCCCCTCAGCACCCTGCAAGCACAGAAGTGACAGGAGGGGTGGCTGCTGACCAAAGGCCAATGTCAGGTGCTTTGGGAACTACAGCATGAGCAGGGACTCTGTCCCTGTGGTTGTCCTGGCTGTGACAGCACCCTCATCTCCAGGACTTTGTGCCCTCCCATCCTGCTGCTGCTGCTCCCCACAGTGCTGACATGCCCAGCTTGAGGGGCACATGGATGAGCTGTAAAGGCTGAGGGTGCCCTCTGAGCAACAAGAGCTCCCAGAACAGCCATGAATGGATGATGCTCCCCTTCCCATGGCCACACGAATCCCAACAGGGCTGTAACACACCAAAATCTCACAGCTCTGCCTGGCTGTACCACCACACTGGGAGCTGTATCCAGCTGTTTTTCAGCCTTCAAGTCCCAGAATCACTGCCCTCCCACCAGCGATGGGAAGTGGGGGCCAATCCCCTTCCAAAATGATCCCCTCTGCTTGTGACTGCCAGATCCTGAGTGGTGGCAGCTTCATGAGTCCCACGGCATTTTGCTGGCAGGTTGTGTTACCTGGCAACCTGCAGTGGGGAGAGGAGGGAAACTCAGCCAGTGGCACCAACAGCACTCCAAACTGGGGTGGGGGTGCCCCTAAGCCCCTCCAGCAAAGCAACACTGCAGCAGCATGCCCAGCTGCTGGCATGGGACCCTGCAGACACCCCCTGCCACACACTCTTGTCTCACCATGACCACAACTCTCATGATCCCTAGAGTTCCTGCTGTCTGTTCCATGGCCACAAGCTCTGGGAATTCTTGCCAAGACTTTTGGACAGCTGTAGGATATCCCCCTGCCCTGGTTATCCATGTTGCCCTGGGGATGTCCTTTGGGCTGGAGGTCCCAGTGTCTTCAAATCACTCCTTCCTAAGGAGAGCAGAAGCTGTGAGACTGAGTGGTGCTTGGGATAAGCACTTGCAAACCTGCTCTGGAGCCTGGAAGGGAGCCCCAGGCAGGATCTATGGGATGGTTGTGTCCCTGGTGCAAAGCTGAGTCAGGCTCTCCATGCCCTACACTGGCACAGGCAGTAGGTCTACACTTGGTCACCCATGAGGGTCGGGTCCTTGGTGACCCAGCCACACTTCATGAGCAGCTCTGGACCCCATCAGGCCCCTCAGAGCATCCCCCAGCCCACTCAGCCAGCCAGACTGGCCGTGCTAGGGATGGAGACAAGCAGCTCCAGCACGTGCAGCCTGTGGGAAGGGAAGGACATGAGCTGCCTTGTCCTCAGGGCACCCAGAAGTGGCTGGTCCCTGGAGAGCATGGATGGAGAGTGGTGCAAGAGAGGCTGGGCTCTGCCCTGGAAGATGCTCTAAGATGAGGAGGTCCCCTTTGCTCCTACCAAAATCCCTGCTCCTCTCCAGCTCACCAGACAAGCACTGCTGTGGGATGGCAGGCTGGGGTCCAGCAGCCTGGCTGCTCTGCCCCTGGGCTGTGCCCTCAGCCAGATACAATCCAGAACCTGTGTTCTGCTTCCGAGGCAAGTGGACACTGTGGTTTGCATTGCCCAGCCTCAGCTGCTGGTGCAAACTTTAGTCCAGGTACCCCCACCTTCCTGCTGGGGTCCACCCAGTGCTGAAGGTACCCCAGGAGAGCAAGGGTCAGTCCCCCACCCCGAACCCATCTCTCATTCAGAGCTGTCTGAGCAGCTCAATTTGTGTCCTTGCTCTGCTCCACTGCTCCGTCCCTCTCCACCCTCCCTGCCCATCCCGCCCTGCTGCTCCGTGGCTCAGGGCTGCAGCCCCCGTCTCCTCGCCCCGGGCCGGGGCTGTGTCCCCGCCGCCCCCCGCGCCCTCCCGGCGCCAGCGCCGCGCTCCGTCGGCTCTCCGCGGGCACGGAGCAGGTGAACTGAATCCCGCTCCCGTTTCCCTGCTCTCCTCCGTCACCCAGAGCCTGCCTGCGACCGCTCCCACGGCACGCCACACTCTGCGGATGGGGAAGAGGAGAGGAGAGAGGACGGCAAGGATGGCGAGCGCACCGGAGCCGGCTCGGGGGGTGAGCACGCAGGTGGGCTGGGATGGGATTCCTCCGGAGCTTGCGGGAGCAGGGATCGCAGCACCGGCTGCACGGCAAACTCTGTGCATCCTTTGAAACCCACCGTGAACCATCCAGCTCCGCTCTGGGTTGTCCAGCCCCACCACGGGTGGTGGGGATGGATCCACCGTGCCCGGCTCGCCCTCGGGGCCACGGGGGGCACAAACCCGGAGAGATGGCAGCTCCAAACGGAGGGCACTGCTCGAATCCCTGCCTGCAGGGGCTGCGCACAGGGAGGGAGCTCTGCCAGGGAGGGGAAGGCAGGCTGGTTTCTCTCTCGGGGGGTCAGGGGTCTCCCGGGATGCGCAGCCCCTCTCCAGTGAGGGGCGGAAGCTGCTCGGCATGGAGGGGCTGACCGGGGAGAAAGGGGAAGGGTGGGCAGAAGGGAGAAGTCGGGCAGAAGCCCCTCTCTTGCCTTGCTGCGGGTGTCAGGGGACAGGGAAGTGGCGGACCCAGGGTCGAGCGTGTCTCACGGCTGCTCCCCGCATCCTTGCTCAGCTCCTGGGTGCCGAGGAAGGGCAGCACTGCCAGCTCTTGGCTCCTTCCCTTCACTCACAGGCTCGCTGGAGATTTGCTGTCCTCCAGCTCTTCCCAGACACGTTTGCCCATACCCCGCAAATCTTCCCACCCTGCCTGCACTCAGCGTTCATCCATGTCTGTGCCTATCCCTAGAAGTGTCCAGGGCCAGGCTGGATGGGGATTTGAGCAACCTGGTCTAGTGGAAGGTGTCCCTGCTGGTGGCAGGAGGGTTGGAACTGGGTAAATCTTTACTGCCCCTTCCCAGCCGAGCCATCCTGGGCTTCTCGGGCTCCCCACCTGCCCGGCCGTGCTGGGTGGCTGGCGGGCGGCCACGCCGGGCTGGCGGAGCCGGCACACGTGCAGCGGGATGTGCAAACAGGCTCCGGCACGTGCCGGAACCCCCGCGTGTCACCGCAGGCTCTGCCGCCGCTCCACCGCACCCCGCCGCAACGCCGCCCCCCCCCCCAAAAAAAAGCCAGCGGGGCTCCTGGAGGTTAAGAGCGGGTCGAGCGGTCGGGAGTCCCCGAGCCGGGAGGGATGACTCCGGCTGCAGCGCGGAGCTGAGATGCCAAATCCCTTTTAAAGGGTTATTGAAGCAGTTTAGAGCGTGTAGCGGTTCAGCAGAGGCGTGTGGCAGCCCCTGAGCATC
>JANPWX010000219.1:1305750-1336531 GCA_024734555.1 Trochalopteron elliotii
CTAACCCATGAGACGGATACACACGGGCTCCGCAGCTGCCCAGATGTGGCAGCACAGCTGGAGGAGCGGCAGCAGGTAAGGCGGGGGCCGGTACCAGCGGGATCGGGGGTGCTACAGGGGACCGGGGGGGAGAGCGGGGGATGCCCCCGGAACCCGCTCAGCCCCTTCCCAAAGATACGCCCCTACATCCTCCAGTGGAACACCCCGAGCTGGTGGGGCTCAGTCCCACCGGTGGGCAGGGATGGGCAGGGTGCTGGGCGGGGGGGCGGAGAAGGTGGCACTGGTATCGCCACCCCCCCAAACCTTTGTGCCCGAGGGTAGCCAAAGTGCTGGGAGGCTCTCTGAGTAAATCCCAGCGCGCTGTGGGAAGCTGGTGCTGGCGGGGCGAGGCGGCAGCCGCCCCCACCCCCTGCAGGGTCACAGCGATGTCCAAACCCCATCGCTCCCAGCCCAAAGCCGTGGTGCTGGCCCTGCGTGCCAGGGCTCCCTCCCGGCCTGATGTGCCGCCGCTCCCGTGTGGATGTGGTTTTCCTTCCCATAGCTTTGCCGCACCTCCCGTAAATCTTTTATTTGCCACTTGTCTGACCTGCGGGCAGGAGCGTTGCTGAGAGGTTCAGAGCATCGTGAGAGCAGCGATGGCTCAGCGCTGCTTCAATCCGGCTGGGGGGAGGCTGAGCTCTCTCTCCAGGCTGAGAATCCTCTGGGAAACCTCCTGGGCAGCCCTGCAGCCCCTTGTCCTGCAGTGTGAGGCTGTCCCCTGGGCAGGTGGCGCGGTGGTTCCTCCAAACCCCCCTGGGTCTCTGTCCCTGGAGCTCAGCCCCAGTCGGGACCTCCCAGCAGCTCCATGTGGCTTCACTGGGGTGGGGGCTGCCTCCCTGTGGGGACAGGTGTGGCACAGGGGTGGCAGGTTGGATGCGTGGGGGACAGGGGATTCAAGCAGTTTCTCTCCAGGGCACACACCCTATTTTGGGGAGAGCTGGATGCGTACTGGGCTGATAAATATTCCCAAAGAGCTCTCTGGGGCGGGGAGGGGAGCACAGGCATTGCTTCAAGCCGTCGGTACCCATGTGTGTGTGGTGTGTCTGTGGGGTGTGTGCACTGTCTCCCGGCCAGGTGCAAATCCTGCCTTTGGCTGCAGGCATGTTTTGTGTGGATTTACCGGGCGATGCTCGTGGCCGGCAGCCCAGCTCCTTCCCCACGGACGGTTTTCAAGGACTTCCCTTTCCAGCTGAGACCGGCCAACTCGTGCCGCTGGTGCTCGGTGTGCCCGCACCAGCCGGGCTCGGCTCCCCGCTCCGCTTCCCGCGCTGGAAGCAGGAGGCGCTGGCCCCCGGGAAGCTGTTTAAAGCTGAACTCCAAACAATAAAAACTTATCATTAAAAAGAAATGCATCTTGGCTTCATGTGGCCTGGCAGCGCGGAGAGGAGTGATTCAGTGGCTTGTCAGCCCTGGGCGTTAGGCACGCCGAGCTGCACAACTGGACACTCTCCAAGTCCAGCAACTCATTTTCTGCAGATGGAGCCGGGACCGTGCAGCGGGCTGACGGTTAATTTGCAATCCAACATACCTTGACATAACCCACAGCCGAATGGCGGGGGTGGTGCAGGAGGGGATGCCTGGGAGCCTGCTGGCCGCCCTGCCGTGTGTGGGGTGTCCCCACTGCACCCTGACACAGGAGTGCCTGCCAGAGTGCAGGTGCAGGGTCGTCCCGGTCCCAGGGCTGCTCCCATTGCCGGTCTTCAAGCAGTGAGGTGAGCAGGGTGGAGGCTGCCTCCCTGGCAGAGGGGTCCGTGTTTCTGGGAGTTTGAGTGATGCTCAGGGTAAGCCCTGCCCGGGTGGGGACACCGGCCTGGCTCATCACTGACTTACGTTGGGCCGTGTCACCTCCTGTTACCTGTCACAGGTTCTGGCTGTAGCTGTGGTACTGGGGACATGGGTAGGGGCGTCCATGGCCAGCTGAGACCCACGGTCCCACAGCCCTGGGCCCAGCTCCACGGGCTGTCTCAGGAAGGATTGGATGCTCAGGGCTTGTCTTGGGTACATGGTGGTGGCTGGGTACCGACGGGCACGGACCCTCCCCCCAGGGCTGACAGGGGAGGGGGTGAGGAGGGGGTTCTGCCAGCAGCCCAGCCCGGATCGATAGGCATCGGAGAGGATGATTCATGTCTCAGGCTGTGGCCCGAGGGCAAAAACGGCGAGAGGTTTGATGTGAGGATGCCGGGAGGCTGCGGGTCCTGCTGGGAGTTGCGGCTCCTGGCAGCGTTTCCCCTCCCGAAGCCGGTTCTGCCCGCACTGCCCTGGGGTCCCGGCTTGGCCTGGGGGAAGAAAGCGACTGAAGCAACACAGGATCAGACCCAAGCTCTAAACAGAGTTTTTTAAAAACATTTCAGACGCTGTCTTCTGCATTGTAGTCCAAGACAGCGAGTAGAGTAGCAGTGGGGTGTTGGGCAGAGGCTGGGCTTGGGTCAGCTCTGTGCCCCCCGTGGGGACAGGACACTACAGAGAGTGGGACACCACAAGACAGGTCTCGGTGGCAGTTTAACCCTTCTTGCTGTGTTCAGCCGCCCTCGGTGTGCATCCCCAGGGTGCCAGGGACCAGAACTGGTGAGAGCCCCGATGTCCCGGGGGTCCGGCCCAGAGAGGGGCTGTGCGGGGCAGGACTGTCTGGGACTGGGGAAAGGCTGGAGGGGGGCACACCGAGCCCTCCCCCAGGAACGGCGTGTGCTTTCCTTGGCAGGGAGCCACGGGAGGCAGAGCTGTCGCTGCACACGCACGGCGTCAGACATCATCACCATATTAATAATGAAAGGGCAGCTCCTTCAAAGCTCTCCGTCCCCGCGCCGGCGAGAGCGCGGAATGCAGAGGAGGCGCGTGAGCCTCATCCCAAGCAGCCGTGGGGAGAGAGAGCTGCGGTGCCCGGATGGTCCTTCGCTGGTCCTTCACCAGGACACTGACCCGGAGTGACAAAAGCCCGCCCGGGTCCCCGCTGGGTGCTCTCCCCGCAGGGAGTCTGGCTGCTGTGGGGGTCCCTGCAGAGGTGCAGGGCAACCCACGGTGTCCCCAGCTCCTGTTCCCAGCACTGCCCCGTGCAGGCTTCGCTGTCCCCCTCGTTCAGCAGGAAAGGCCATTTTGGCTGCAGGGGAAGGACCCTCTCTCACGAGGGCTGAGTGCTCTGTCCATGGCTGAGTGACACGGCAGGACACTGCTCGCTGTGTCAGGGCCTTTTTCTTCCACGGGAGGGATCGATGGCTCAGACAAGGACACAAACCACCCACAAAGAGGTCTTGGGCTGCAGCCCGCAGGGGTCAGTGCCATCACTTCTACTCCTCTTCCTGTGAGATATTTGGGTTTCCAAAAACCCTCCTTTGACACTCCTGTTTTGTCTAGAGCATCCCCAAGCCTCGCTGCACCTTGTGAGGGTCTCAGCAGGACCAGACCAGGGGCTGAGCATCTTTTCTCCTCTCTCCTCTCTGCCAAATACTCTCCTCCACTTTTGCCCTTCTTGTCCTGGTCTGGGGAGGAAAGAATCAAACCCTGTGTGCCAGGTGGAGATGGAGCACCCCACGCCCACCCTGTACCCCATCCCCACCCCATGCTCTCCCCGGCACCCCAAGTGTTTCAGAGGGCCCCACACCCTGCAGCAGTGTCCCAGAGGGGTGGGTGCTGCTCTGTCTCCCCCAGCTCTACTTTCTCAGCCCTTTCTCAAGCTTTTTTCCCCCTCCTCCCTCCAAACACAACAAAAGCCCCAAATCCCCTGCAAATGAGAAACCTCTTTTTGTTCCTCTTTTCCCTTTGCTTTCTGCCACGGCGGAGTATTGATTGGAGCTGATATGCTGTAATCCTCTGTTTCTGTGAAAAGTTGGCATCCCAGAGTCCCTGGAGGGGCCAGATCCTGCCCTGGTGTGGGTCTTGCTCCTCTGCCAGGCTTGTGGATAGCAGGAAAGCTGCATCCATCTCCATCCTATCTCATCCCATCCCATCCCATCCCATCCCATCCCATCCCATCCCATGGCTCTCTCCTGTCCCATCCCATCTCTGCAAATCCAGGGGCTATACACTTGGCAAGAGGGTCACCATGAACAGCTGATGGGTGGGAAAAGACTCTGGTTTGGAGTAGAGCCAGGTCAGATCCCACTGGGATGAATATCCAGAGTGCTGGGCTTCTGAAGAGGAGCCCTCCTGCCCTTTTGGCAGGGCAGGGGATGGTGAGAGGGGGACACTGGTGCTGATGAGAGGGGTTGGTTGAGGGGGTTGGCAAGGATCTCCAGAAAGGAGCAGTTCAGTTTCCTGACAGCCAAAGAAGGCTGTGGAGAGACAGGGCTGACTCCAGCCTGGGAAAGGCTCATTGTGGGGTGCACATGTGCCTCTGTGGGTCTGGGCCCTGGCTGGAGACCCCCCCCATGATGGCAAATGGGCCAGAGAGCTGGGAAGTGAGGGGAAAGAAACCCAGCCAAAAATTGCCAAAAAAACACAGGGAAGATTTTAATTTAAAACCTTTTCCCACATGGAGAGCAGCAGCCTGGGCCATCTGGAGGAGCATATGCAGGTGAGGGGGGGGCAGTGGTGCCTCCTCCAGCTCCCTCGCTCTCAACAGCCCCTAGAAAGGGCTTTGGGCTCATGAAAACTAACCCTGGGGGGGGACCTGGGTACCCCAATCCCAAACATCAGCCTGGGGGAGCCCAGCTTTCCCTCCTGATCTACCAAGACCTCTCTGTTTAATTGCCATATTTGCTGCAAAAGTGATGATGAATCCCAAAGCAAACTACAATAGCAGCTGAGTTTATTGCAGGAGATTAATTCAGCGCTTTAATTGAAACCACAGGAGCAGGACGGGAAAGCAGCAGTGTGGGGCTGGGAGGAGGGGGTCAGGGTCAGCTCTGCTCAGCACCCACATCCACCCCGAGCCCCGGCAGTTAACGATGCCCAAATTAGCAGGTTTACTCCTCAGAGGGGCTCCTCCATTGGCTGAGCAGCACATCCAGCATCCCAAAGCCCCAAGTCTCCTAGCAACTCCCCAGCGCTGCCTGTGCCCACCCATTAACCCCTTCCCAAGCCCCCCCCACGCTGTGTGGAACACCCGGTGCTTTGAAGGCGTCGCTGCCACACTGGGTGGGAGCGGGGATTGATGCAGCAAATAAATCTGCAGGATGCTGGAAGCAAGCTCAGGATGCTGGAAGGAAGCTCAGGATGCTGGGATGGGTGGGAGAACCAAGCGGGGCTGCTTAGCCAAGACTCAGAGAGTGTTTGATTCCAGGTGGCACAGAGAAACCCTCAGGTTTATGTGTTGGTGGTTTGGTTTCTTAAATATTACATTACTTTGGAAGGTTTTAATCCTCCTGACTTGTGGAGATGCTGGGAAAAGGTCAGGGAACCCCCAAATCATGGCCAGCCCATGCAGCTCCCAGCTGGCATTGGCATCAGGAGAGGCCGAGCACGAGCCAGCCTCTTCCTCCAATTTCAACAGTAAATCAATGACACAGTTTCTTTGAGGATAGGATGGAAGGGAAATTTTCAAGGAAAATGGCCTTGAAAGTGTAAAATCACAGCAGGACATGGTGTGATGGCCAGACCTGGGCTGAAGGAAGTGGGGCTGCTCCATGATGGTTTTTTCAGATGGGATGTCCAATACTTCCCTGGTTTTGCCTTTAGAGATAAGAAAGCAGGAAACCAGGGTTGGAAAAAATAATGGCATTTATGGTTGAAAAATAACAGCTCACATGGAAAATAAACTAAACAAGTTTGTTTGGGTTGTTTTTTTTAAGCTGTCTTAACATATATAGACTGGGAAATGTGTCCAAAGATCACGTGCCACTGAAAAGGATAAATCACTGCTCTCACTTTAATGTGCTTTGTTGGGTTTTATCAGAAACATTGTCATAAAATTACCAAATTGAAATTTTAAGTGGGGGGAGAGAGGGGATATCTTGAGGGTTTGTTCTTGCTTCTCTTTTCTTATTGCCAAATAAAATACAATTAAAGCAACATTTTCTATGCCAGCCAGCATAGCTAACATCGCTTTTCTGACGGCGCTTTTTTCTGTCAGCCAATGAAAATAAATGATGCAGGATTACCAGGGAGCATCCAGCCTCCGTGGCTGGAGGGGGATGCGGAGCAGCAGGCATTCCAGCTCGAAACAGAAGGATTTTATTCCCTCGGTAAGTGGAAATCCTCAGGGATGTTTCCCACAGAGCTCTCTGCCGCCGCCTGGAGCGAGCCTCCGCCTTTCCCGTGCTCTCCCAGTTCCCACCAGCGCTTCCCAGTCTAACCCAGTCCTTGGCACAGCCGCTATCTGGGAGTGCCAAATTAACTCGAGACCCCCCGCAGCACTTTTGGGGTGACCCCAGTGAGGTCACCGCGGGTCCCCCGTGGGGCTCATTCCCCTGCCAGGGGCTCATTCCCGTCCCGAGGGCTCATTGCCGTGCCGGGGGCTACCGGCGGCTCAGCTGCTGCCTGCACCGAAATCCCCGTGGTAATTGGATGAGGGCACCGGTTTCCATGAGAATATTAAATCAGAGCCCCAGCCCCAATCCGGGGCGACACGCTTGGGAATATAAAGACACGGTAGATCACGTTACAGAGGAGTCATTTCTCCTGCTTTAAAGTCAAAGGTATTGCAACAACTTCTTATTTGTCACAGAGTATATTGGGGCATCTCTGATTGATGGGGGTGGGAGGGATGGGGGAGGCAGCCCCCAGCAGAGGGGCTGAGCACTCACCACTCATCACAGTGATGGGCTCTGGGGGGCTGTGGAAAAGCAGGCTCAAAAAGTTCTGAAGTGCTGTCCAAGCCTGGTTTTCCAAAGCCCTCTGAGAAACCATCTCTGTGACGAGGTGTGAGTGCTTAGCCACTCACAGAGGACAATCCAGGCTGTGACTGTGGCCACAAACCTTTGTGGCAGTGCCAGTGCAGGTGTTCCAGTGCTCCAAAGGTCCTGGAGGCATTGCAGGCAGCAGCTCAGTGCCACCATCCTGAGCTCACTCCCCTTGGGACCAGGACAGAGTCACTTAGCAAATGAGAGGCTTCAATGTCCTCCCAGTTACTGGTTTAGCTGGGTCTCTTTTTCTGGTGACCATCTGGTGACATCTGCTGCTGCTCAGATGTCACCCACCCTCCTGGTGGAGGGGAAATCCGGGCACCTCATGGATGGGATAGACAGGGGACATGTCCAGGGATCCAGCAGAGGGTTAAGGGCAGCCATGGCAGGACACCTTATGGCTCCTGCCATGGTGGGGATGGATGGATGGATGGATGGATGGATGGATGGATGGATGGATGGATGGATGGATGGATGGATGGATGCACAGATGGACATCTCCCCACCCACAGCATGGAGGCAGTGGGGGACAGACAGCTGTGCATTGTTAGTAAATGAGGTAGCCTCAGGTGATGCTGACAAGCCCATTAAAGGGGTTTATCAAGTGGACCAGGGCTGGCAGGAGGCTGCTGGATTTATCTGAGATGCTGCTTTTGGGCTGGGAGAGCCTAAGCCTCTGCTCATTAATTAGAAAGGCTTCGAGGAGGTTTGTACTGGTTGGCCTCACTTGTGAGCAGCCGTAATATGATGAGCGATTAGGGACTCTGAAGCTTTTTAGCCAGTGTCATTAAGCTGCTGATGAGCTCAGGCAAGGAAAGGTCCTTTTTGGCTGTTCCTGAAATGGGCTGGTCCTGCTCTGACCTGGTCCTTCCTCCTGTTGTGCTCCCTGACCTCCTGAGCCCAATGCAATGGGTGAAACGTGTGTCCTGGGGACAGTGATGGCTTGGCTGTCACCCTGTGTCCTTGAGTTGGGTCAGATCTGGAGTAGTTCAGCTCATCAGTGAGATGATGAGCTTGTGGTCATGCACGAGTGAAGCTGAGATGTTCCTATTTTCACTGTCTGCCAGGTACTGAGAGAATTTGGGGATGATTATCTCTGAAAAGGTGACTTTAGACCATTTGCGCATCAGGGAAGAGGACGGTGATGTGTATCCTGACAATTGCTTTGGGAGAGAGCTCCTTTCCCTGCTGTGGGGTTTTCCCACTCATCTGGGCACTGTTGGTGAAGCCTTCTTGCTCAGGGGACATCCTGAAAATGTCACTGTCCCATCCTCCCCTTGCTCCTTGAGGACTCCCAAAGGCCGTGGCAAAGCAGGGAGCAAAATCTACTGGATTTTCTCTGCCCTCCCTCATCTTCTGCCGTCTGCCTTGGCAAAACTTCCCTCAGCTCTGCAGCTCCGTGGTCTGCTGGCATCTCCAGTGCTGTATTTATGGCAGTGTTAATTAAATACTTTCCGCAATCAGCGCCACGCATGACCCCACTCCCCGAGCAGGGCTGGGCTGTAATGTGCCATCATCGAGTGAGAACATGACTGCTGCCATCCCAGGGAATTTCTAATAGAGATTTACTCATCCCAGGCCTCTCGTTTCTTCATTTTGTGACATTTTGCAAAGTTCAGGTTTACAAAATAAGCCAGTGCACACTAGAGATGCTCCAGCCATTATTTACACTGCATGTTCAGTTTCCCACTATGCTGGAGATGGAGTCTTCACTCTGTGGTCAGCAGAGCTGGGGGGGGTCACTGGCAGCTATCCTTTCCTCCTCGTGCCCAAGGGGCTGCTGTTTGTGACAAAGAGCCCCCCATCACCCCAGCTGTCCCCCCTGGCAGGGCTGTGTGTGCTAGGAGAGTGGCAGAGCGTTATCTGTGCTCATTGAAATGCTCGTGGCATCCTGCAGCTCAACCTGCCTCCAACCCCTGCTCCAGTCCCAGGCCGAGGGATGGAGTGGGAGAGGGAACCAGCCACGGTGTCAGGGAGGGCCAGGAAGGGCTGCTGTGGTTTTGGGCTGTGATTTGGGATGTTCAGATGCTCTGCTTTTAAAAATAAGCCTGTGCTGAAAGCTGGAGGAGAGCATGGAGGCAGCAGGCTGCCAGCAAAATCCTGTTACTGTGCCACAGCCTCCAGGTCCCAGCTACGGGCAGAAAAGCCATTTTTGGCAAATTACTGGTGGTAGGAGCTGCCTGTTCCAGGAAGGTGAGGCAGTGTGTGTGCTGAAATGCAGGCAGGAGTCCATTCCAGAGGTTTGTCCCTCCATGGCACAAGGCGGTGGTCACTGCCTTTCTGACCCTCTCCCATTTAACCTGTGGCCAGCTCTTGTGGGTGGTGGGACCTGGGGCAAACTGCCAAGGTGGGTGACCAAACCTTCTCCTCCTCTTCCTCAGGATGAAGCTGGCCATTAGGGCTCCTCCAGCAAGGTCAGCTCATCCCTTTGGGAGGAGGTCCTGCTGGAAACTGAGGGGTGTCCATCTCAGTGCCACTCCAGGAGTGCAGTGGAGCCAGGGGCAGTGACCCAGCTCTCACCCCAGCTCCAGGGGATGGATGGGGCCACCCTCAGCCTCAGGGGTGCTGGAGGCAGGAAAGTGACACCCAGTCCCACACACCCTATCAAAACCTGGCTGTGCTGCCAGCCTGGAGCTGGGCTGTGGGACATGAGGGGCTGTGGGATCTGGCACACCTCGCTGCTGCCCCACGCCTGCCTTGTCAGGTCTGATCAGGAGGAGGATCAGTCGGCCCTGTTCCTCACTCCCCAGATTTAATTAACAGGCCTTTCATCTCTACCCTGAAGGAATCTGCTATCTTCTGTCTTCTTAATTAACGTTCATTAAGCAAATCAGAAGAACATTTTCTCCTCTCCGCCTCCACGGTTTTTAACCCTTGCAGGGATCTAGGTCTGTGTTGGGGCAGAAGAAGGCTCATGGACAGGTTGGTGTCATCACAGCCTTGGTCACCACATCACTGAAGTGCTTGGACCAAAGTCCTGGAGCAGTGACTGAAGTCTCTCCAGTTACAGAGGACTTCAGGTGAGGTTGGGCTTTGTTACCAGTGGACCACAGCAAGTGTAGGGCATCTCCTTGGGCAAGGGGCAAACTTGTGCCCACCACCCAGCAGGAGCCTGGTGAGGGGCTCATCCATTCTGGGGCACAGCTGAAACTGTCTGGGAATGTGCAGTTCCCATTCCAGCTGCAGCGTCCCCACTGCTGAGCACAGCAGTGTCACCACCAATTCCCATCAAGCTCTAGCCCTATAAGCCATGCCCCCAAGCCCAGTGGGCTGTGCTGGAGGAGGAGGAGGTGAGATTGGGATACTTATCAGCTTTGCCCAAATCCTACTGCATCCTGAGCGCTGGTTGTGTGGTCCCATCACTCTCTAATGTGGACCGTTCCGCACCAGGGGCAGGGAAATCCTCTCATGGGTGTGTGTTGCATCCCAAGGAGGAGGAGGCAAGCCCATGACACAAAAGATTTGGTTAGAGCACGGTGTTAATAGTGCCAAGGTCGTGGGTTCAATCCCCATATGGGTCATTCACTCAAGAGCTGGCCTCAATGATCCTTTTGGGTCCCTTCCAACTCAGAGTATTTTATGATTCTATCTCCTGTCCAGAGCTTACAGCCTTAGTACCATGGGAAAAGCAGAACACCTGGAGAACCTCACCTCTGCAGGATGCAAATTCCCTTAAAACTGGTGGTGAAAACACGCAGGGCAAATATTGAGCTGAAAACCCTTCTCCTTCTCCCTGGAGGTTGACAGTGAGTTTGCCACCGGCCTCCCACTCCCAGGCAGTTGCTGCACAGCTCCTCCATGCTGGGAAATTCACCCTTCCCAGAGGAGCTGGCTCTGGCTGTCAGAGCCTGGGTCAATATATGATAATGGGGCTTTGAAACAGCGCTGCTGCGGGAGCTGCTGCCCAGGACTCTGATTCACAGCTCCCCTCTGGTGCTTTCTCCCGCAGTGTGCACGGGGAAGGAGAATAAAATAAATAAGAGTAGAAGGGAAGGGGAGGAAGGGAGCTTAAATTATAAATGAGTACTAAGTTTCCAGAGCCCCTGTGGGCAGCTCAGTGAAGCGGTGTGGGGGTCAGAGGCAGAGTTTCCCTGTGGATCCCACTTTTGCAAATACAGCCCTGTGGGGTGTGGGTCAGGGTGTGCCCAGGGGCATGGCACCATGCCAGGCTGCCTATCTCCCTGTTTGCTGTCACCCTCCTGCCCCCACGGGTCTAATCTGGAGGGTGCCATGGTCCCCAGATGGATTCCCCTGGCACAGGCTATAATTAGCATTAGTTAAGAGCTGCTAATGAAGTCTGGTGATGATCTGGTTTTGCCACCCCATGGAGATGCCTCCATAGGAATTTGCCCTCACTCAGGTCCAGGAGACTGGGCTGACTCATGGCAACAGGTCGGGATGGGACCCCCATTTGAGGGTGCTGGTGTGGAGGTATGGGGGTGTCACAAACCCACCCAGGCAGGTTTGTGTGCTATATGGACTTACAGGCCACATATGGAGCAGTCAATGCCCCATAAATCACTGTGGGGAGAAGAAGGTGCTGAATCTGTTTCAAAGCCTTTCCCTAATCCCTTCTTGATTTTGGGGCTGCAAGAAAAGTGGTGACCCCCACCAACTGAAGGAAAAAAGCCTCATGTGAGGTATGTACCACCACAAGCTCATTCCCAGGGCTGAGAAATGGAGGAGCTCATCTATATCCACGCAGCTGGAGATGCAAATCCCCAATCCACAAAGCAATGGAGAAGTTTTGGGGATGGAGCACTGCACGGCTCGTCCCCACGGCCTGGGGACTAGGATGTCCTGCGGGGATTCCAAACTCCACAGCTCTGCCTCACATACAAATATTTCGACATTCCCAGCAGCTTCCACAAGATGGACCTCGGAGCGAGAGGAGGTGCCGGGTAGGGGGACCCGTCCCATCCCATCCCATCCCATCCCACCGCGTCCCATCCCATCCCATCCCGTCCCGCCTGCCATCCAGAGGAGGCTCAGAGTCGGGCCAGGAGAGCCGCGGCATGGCACGGCCTCCCTGGCTCTGTCTGCTGGCCCTGCTGGGGCTGCGGGCGGGGGGCTCATCCCCCTGCTGGGACCCTCGGGGGCAGCCCCGCCGCTGCATGCCCGTCTTCGAGAACGCCGCCTTCGGCCGGGCCGTCCAGGCCACCAACACGTGCGGGTCGCCCCCGGAGGATTATTGCCTGCACATGGGAGCCCACCACGCCAGCGCCCTGTGCCACCGCTGCGACGCCACCGACCCCCGGCGCCACCACAACGCCTCTTTCCTCACCGACTTCCACAGCCAGGAGGAGAGCACCTGGTGGCAGAGCCAGTCCATGGCCTTTGGCATCCAGTACCCCAACTCCGTCAACATCACCCTGCGCCTGGGTAAGTGCCAGCAGGAGCCCCGGCGGTGTCGGTGGAGGGTTGTGGGTGCATCGAGATCAGGATGCAGAGATAGGGGGTGGATGCTCCTGCACCCTGCAGCTCTCCCTGCCAGTGCTGGATTAAGGACAGGACCCTCCCCAGGGCTTTTTAGGGGGTGTATGGAGGGAGCTGCCCTCTGCAAAGCACTGAAAGGACTCGGGGAGGGTCTGCCCTGTTCGTCAGCCGAGCCCAAGAGTGCCAGAGGCTGTGCCTGTCTGTGCTGCTTCCCAGCCAGCCATGCCCGGAGTGCCTGCTCTCCCCTTCACCCCAAGCTGCTTTTTACTGATTATGGAAGCCTGCGGAGCAGGAGGCAGATGGTTCCTACCCTGGGAGAGCCTTGCCCGGGGAGAGGGACTACCATGGGTGCCAAGCCCTTCCTGTTTCACCCCCGTGCGTTGCTCAGGGTGCCGAGCTCCAGACAAACCGTGCAACCCCAGTAGGCTTCCCCAGCTGGCATCCGACCCTCTGTGTTTTAAATACCGTGCAAGCCGCCCACTTGGAGGGTACTTAAACCCAAGGGGTATGCCTGGCATTTTAAAAAGGTTTTATAACATTTTCCTGCCATCTAAACTCTCCTGGCTGTTGGCCAGCGCTGTAAAATCTTCATTCTCTGCAGTCTCCTGCCATCTGCATGCCGAAGGCGGGTAGTGGAGGGGATGTGGCTGGAGCTGGTGAGGGGACAGCCGAGCGTGGCGAGGGGACAGCTGAGTGTCGGTGTGGCACTGAGCCGTGCTAGTGGGACCCAGCCTGGTCGCGGTAACCATGGAGGGTCCGTGCCTGCCCCGGCAGTGACTCTGGAGCTCCCGGCTGGGTGGAGGTCGCTGCTTTCCCAGCCCCCTGCGAGCGGGTGGACATCTGGTCCTGGTCCTGTCCCCGGGTTGGGGCCGGGCTCCCCGCCGGGCACGAGAAGCGGTGCCGGAGGAATCTGCCAGCCCTGACAGAGGGGATTTGCCAGCGTCTTGTCCACCTAACTCAGGCTGTCAGATTGTCCCGAATCTGTTCGTGTGGGACCCGGGGCACAGACCACCCGAGTGCAGCCTGTGTGCCTGAGCCAGCTGCCGCCGGGCAACTTTGTGGCCACCAGTCCCAGCCTGGCACAGCGACATGTGTGGGCTTCCTTCCCATTCTCTGTCCTTCTTCCAGCTCTTCCCTGGCTCCTCTGTGGTCCTTTTTGGACCCCACACTCGGGTTTCCTGTGGAGTCCAGTCCCTGTGACTGCCCTGCTGTCTCTGTTACACAGCCAAGGGTAAAGCATTGCACCAAGCTCATCTTCCAGCCTGTCCCTATAGCCCTTTGTGAGCTGGAGCATCCTCTGCAGTTGTACCCTTCTCCCTGCATGGCTCCTATATCTTGCCATGCTAAAAAGTGCCATCTTGGTGATTGGCACATCATTTTCTGACCTTTCCCTCAGTTGTTGGGCCCTGTTCTTGTCCTAGCCATAGACGTTTTCATTGCTGCCTTAATGCTTTCACTTGGGTTAAGGAGGAAAAGCCCTACTGGCCCCTGCAGTCCCCTGGAACGCAGCCTGGGCTGAGTCATTGCTCCTGAGCTCCACTGAGTAATTTGGTGTTTCAACCCACGTAGTGTGTCCCCCCCAGCCTGCCTGTCTTGCTCAGGCATGCCTGTTGTATGTTCTCCAGCGTGGTTACCTGGGGAGCTTATTAAAGAAGACATGGGATGACTTGGACAAGACCCGTGTTTACCTGCATTGTTGTTGATTGGCGTTAATTAGATTATGCTCCTTTAAATCTCTCCTTCCCCAGAGGTTCCAGCCATGCTGTTATGGTGCACTGGGCTTGCAGCTGGTCGATCATCCCAAGTGTCCACAGCTCTTGCATTTGCCCTGTCAGATGTCAGGAAGGAACCCAAAATATCTGCAGCTTGCAAAGGCAACAGATAGCAGGGCTTGTCAGGAAGCAATCTGAATGCCAATGGCTTGTTTTGGAGTGTCTAGATCAGGCACTATCTGTGTCTGTGACTCTGACTCTGATTTTCCTGTGGGATGAGAGCCCGGGGCTGAGGTTTGGCAGGGGCTAGAGATGACAGGACATGTAGGTGACATGACTGTCCAACATGCTCCTTTCCTCTTCTCCAGAATTCTCTTCTTGGAGCCCCAGAGCAGTACAAGCTGCAGTTTGGGCTCAAGGAGAGGCAGGTGCACTCTTTGTTGGGGTGACAGCACAGCTGGGAGAGCACCCAGGGGTCCTGGTGCTGCCTGTGCACCCTTCCCAGCATCACTGTCCTGCAGCACATCTGGCTTTGGGACATGTCACACCTGAGCTGCAAAGAGGAGACAACCAGCCTGGGTTATTTTCTGTATCATTTTTTTTTCCCTTAGGAGGAAATGGCTGATTTAAAAGCCTGTCTGAGGAAAGTACATGCTCTCTCATGAAAATTCCTCAGAAAAGTGAATCTCCTCCACCCCAGCTGGAGGCACCAAAATGGGGCTCCCCCAGCGGGGCCGTCCCCTCCCCTCTCTCGGGGCCACTCGGGGCAGGGGCGGTTTATTGACACAGCACTGCGCTCCCTTCCTCTCCCAGAGGAAACTGCCCCTGGAGGTGACGGCCTCGACCTCGCTGTTTTGGTAGACAGCCCCCTTGGGACCGCGCTGTCTGGGAACCGGCGCCTGCCAGGCGTTCCCCCTGCACGGGGTGCAGGACAGGGGCACCCCCGCTGTCACCAGCCGGGAGCGGTCCCAGAGGGAGGGGAGAGGCACAAGGCGAGGGTGGGACGGCTCAGCTGCAGCCCCTTCTTGGCCCTCGTCACCTCCGGGTGGGCTGGGAGTGGGGCTGTCCCCCTCTCCAGGCTCTCTGCCGGGCGCTTCCCGCATCCCTGATGGGATGCAGCTGCTTTTCCCAGCGCTGGTAGCCGCCTGCCTCGGCTCCCCCGCAGCAAAGTCGCAGCACATACGCGACAGTATTCATATGGGCCCAATTAAAGGCTTGTTTTCCTAGTCCCGGAATAACCCCTCTAACATTCCCAACTCATTATCTTTTCAAATAAAGCCAAAACCTTGCAGCTAATTGTTTTGTGCTGTCAGGAGTGGTGCTGTTATGGAGCAATCCGGGCTTTGAGCTGGTCCTTCATCTCTGGCAATTAAGTGGGTCTGATGTTCACTTTGGTGTTTTCTCTTTTCCTTTCTGCTAATTCTTTCAAGCCCTTTCAGAGCTCACTGGACGCCCCAGGGATTGGTGGCCTCTCTTTGTCTTCATCCCAGCAAAGATGGAAGCGATGCTGGGTCCTGGCATGCAGCTCCCTGGGAAGGGACCGGCCTTGACCCTTTCCAACTCTCTATCCCTAAAGCACCACTGCCCTGGGAATGCTCTCAGTGCTGTGGGCCTAACTCTCCCCCACAGCTGCTGGATAGAGCCTGGATTTGGAACTGCTTTTTGCCCACGCAACCCACACAAGGGGTGGGCACTGCATTGGGGCGAGAGCCAGCTTGTATCTGGACAGAGTTTGGGCTGCACCAAGGAGGAGCAGGTTAAGGGCAGCTGGGTGGTGATTTGCCCATTTTTAGCTCTGGTGGGTGCCATGGGATGCTGTTGGGATAATTCAGGCTGTGCTGCCCATCGGGGGGCCGCCAGAGGGTCGCAGCTTGGTGGCTCTGTCCCCAGGCAAAGCCTACGAGATCACCTACGTGCGGCTCAAGTTCCACACCAGCCGTCCCGAGAGCTTTGCCATCTACAAGCGCAGCCGGGCCGGGGGGCCCTGGGAGCCTTTCCAGTTCTACAGCGCCTCCTGCCAGAAGACCTACGGGAGGCAGCCACGGCAGTTCCTGAGGCCGGGAGAGGACGAGCAGGTGGCCTTCTGCAGTGACGAGTTCAGTGACATCTCCCCTCTGAGTGGGGGCAATGTGGCCTTCTCCACCCTGGAGGGACGGCCCAGCGCCTACAATTTCGATGGAAGCCCCACGCTGCAGGTGCCACCAGGGTGGGAGGGGGAGTGGTGCTTGGACCCTTGGGATCAAGGACATTATTACACCCACCCAGGGTAAAAGTGCTGGAGATGTGCTGCAACCCTGCTTGAAAAGCTGCAGGATGTGTCCTGGTGGGGGTGGGAGCTGGTGGCCCAGACCTCTCCACCAAGGTGCTTTCTCCATGTCCCCTGCAGGAGTGGGTGACAGTCACTGACCTGCTCATCTCCTTGAACCGGCTCAACACATTTGGGGATGACATCTTCAAGGACCCCAAGGTGCTGCAGTCATACTACTATGCCATATCTGACTTCTCCGTTGGTGGCAGGTGAGGAGGGGCAGCCAGGCAGAAATGTGGGGACGTTCCTGGGGCTGTGGGACTGGGGCAGCTGCTCCACACCTTAGTCTTGTCTGAATTGTGATTTTGGGGCAAACTGCTCAGATGGGGCTTCCTCCACGTGTAAACTGGAGCTGGAAGAGCAGAGATGGGTGATTAAACCTGAAGATCTCCCAGCTGTGCAGAAAGGTTGTTTTTTTCCCCACTAGCCCACTCCATGTGCCACCAGCTGTATTTGCTTTGTTCCCTCCCAGCCCAATGGCTTTTAATGATGCTGGGGCTCCTGTTGCTCCTCCTGTGACCCTGCTGGTCCCTGGGCACTCTAAAAAGGGAGTCCTGGGGTTTGATTGGAAAGACGACCTGAAGCTGCAGAGGCTGCTGGAGGAGCTTGGAGTCAGCATGGCCACAGGCAGAGAAGCTGGAACAGCTGTCAGTGGGAATGGGCAGCAGATGTGGGATAGAGATGCAGGTGGCACCCACTTGGTGCTGCCCCTGGGCTGTGCTGCACATGCCCTTCCCCAACTGGGAGAAGTGGAAAATTTCCCCATCCCTGGGAGCGCTGTCTGCCCGGGGCAGCTGGGCTGGGACAGCTCCCAGACCTGTAGCTGTTGTCCCACCTCCTGGGTCAGCAGCTGGAGCTGGTTACCACGGGCCACCCACAGTGTGTGACCTCCCGACTGGCCAGGCTGGGAGAGCCTCGGGGATACGACGGGCGGCCCAAAGGCCAGCACAGCCTGAGCTCTCACAGCCTCTCACCCCACAGCCAGCCCAGTAGCAGGGTCACACACTACACAACCTGGGCACCGTCCCTCTTCTGCTGCCCACAGCGGTGCTCAGAGAGTCCGCCCCGCGCCGTGGTCTCCCCGCAGGTGCAAATGCAATGGCCACGCCAGCGAGTGCGCACCGGACGAGGCGGGGCAGCTGGTGTGTGTGTGTCAGCACCACACGGCCGGCACCGACTGCGAGCGCTGCCAGCCCTTCTTCCAGGACCGGCCCTGGGCGCGCGGCACGGCCGAGGCTGCCCATGAGTGTCTCCGTGAGTACCGCCCGCGCTGCGGCCACAGCGGTGGCTGGCCCTGATGGGCTGCGCTGGTGCTGCATCAGCTCATCTGGCACTTCCCGCCCTTCCTGCACTCACTCCATTTTGAGAGGAAGGATTTATACCCCGGGGCTCCCTTTCACACCAGCACCCCGAGTTTTCCCATTTCTTTTACCCTACGAGTGCAGCCGTCTGCTCCGTGCATGGCACTGCACCCACCTGTGCTCCCAAGGGCAGAGGCACCGCCGAAAGCTGTGGCTGCTGAGTCCCTCTGCCTCATCGGACCCCACGGGATGTTGCCGTAACCTCCAGTGCCCGCCGGGTGCTCACCCATCCTCCCGCATCTCCCCCAGCGTGCAACTGCAGCGGCCGCTCCGAGGAGTGTTTCTACGACCGGGAGCTGTTCCGGCGCACCGGACACGGGGGACATTGCCTCAACTGCCGCGACAACACGGCCGGGCCCCACTGCGAGAGCTGCAGGCAGAACTACTACCGCTGGGAGCCGCAGGGAGCCTGCCAGCCCTGCCACTGCCACCCCGCAGGTGCGTGCGGCTGCGCCCAGGCGGGCTCCGGCTGCAATACTACCGCCCCAGCTGGAGTTTGCTTGGAGGGATGGTGTTGGTGGATTCTCTCTTGCTCAGAGTTTCCCCATCTTCCCCGTCCTGTGTCTCTCCCCGGCTGGGGTTGAGCCTCAGGGCTGGCCGGGGTCCCCACAGGCTCCCTGCAGCCCCAGTGTGACAACTCGGGGACCTGCATCTGCAAAGCCAACGTGACGGGCTGGAAGTGTGAGCGCTGCAAGGACGGCTACCACAGCCTCAGCGAAGGTGGCTGCAGGTGAGGAGGAACCCGGCCCGGGTAGGGGCAGCGGGATGGGACGGGGCCTCACCTCCTGCCTTTATCTCACCCCGTCCAGACCCTGCATCTGTGACCCCGCAGGCAGCGTGGGCACCTGCGACCCCAACACGGGGCACTGCACCTGCAAGGAGAGGGTGGAGGGGCACTTGTGCAACAGGTGAGCACCGTGGCCCTGGCATGGGAACAAGAACACTGTCCCTTTCCAGTCTCGGACTTGGTGGCAAAGCTGTGGGGCTGCATTCCTCTGGACCACTGGGACCGGGCTCACAAGGAGCTGTCACCAGTGTCCCACACAGAGACACTGCCGTCGTTCCCTGCAGCTTTGCCTGCCCTGTGCCACGACCTCCTGTTTCCTCCCTGTGTCCAGGTGCCAGCCGGGCTGGTTTAACCTGCAGCCCCACAACCCCATCGGCTGCACCAGCTGCTTCTGTTACGGCCATTCCAGCGCCTGCAGGGCGGCAGATGGCTACGAGGAGACTCAGATCCGCTCCGACTTCAGCCAAGGTAACGACTCCCCCCAGCCCCGGGTGAAACGGAGGGCACTGCTCTTCCAATTTCAGCCAAAAATGTTTGGGAAGGATGTGGCTGAATGTCTCTCTTTGGGGCTGAATGTCTCTCTTTGGGGCTGAGTGTCTCTCTTTGGGGCTGAGCATCCCCTTTTGGAGATAACAGGTGGTGGTGGTGGAGAGGGTTTTCTCTGGCTTGCCCCTGTTTTACTGTTTAACCTCTGCTTCTGCCCCCAGCTCCACAGGCTGGGGACAGGCTCTCCGTGACTCCCAGTGGCATTCCTCCATGCCAACCTGCTCCTGGGGCTGTGCACGGCTCAGGGAGGGCTATGGGGCCAGGCACGGACATTCCACCACACCAGGGACTGCAGGGGCACTAAAAATCAGCTCAGAAAGTTAAAAAAAACAATAGGATGGAGCCTGCTGGGAACTTTCCCAATTATTCTCTTCTCTACCCATACTCGGCTAGGATGTGACAGTGAGGCCGGGTGGGCTGGATGCTTTTGCCTGGCTGCTGGCAGGGCTGCGCTGGCAGGGCTGGATGCGTGCGGGATGCTCGGGGAAACCCTGCCATCTGCCGCGCATCCCGGCGTGTGCAGCCCCGCTGCGGGGACACCGCAGGGACGGGCACCCACGGCGGGCGCCCCGCTCTGCCTCGCCTGTTCCCAGATGGATACGAATGCGCCAGGCACGGGTGGATCTTAATTGCCTTTAAACCGCGCTGCCAATTGCTGTGCTGCTGCAATGTCTTCCACGGCCTTGAAACTGAGCCAGGCTTTAAACCGAGTCTTTTTTTCCACCCTTCACACAGCCAGTTTGGGGCTGCTCCTTTGGGGACTGGTTTGGCAATCTCTGAGCTGAGATGCAACCACAGCATCTTCCTAAAGCCCTGCTCCCCAAAACATTCCCCAGTCCACAGGGGAGGAGGATTAGATGGAATTTTCTTATACTGGGTGAAAATATAAATTGGGGATAATTTGATAACAGAGCACAGCTCACTTGAGAGATTTCCAAGTGTTTGTCCTGCAGGGCTGGAAGAAATAACTAACCCTGTGGAGGTGGGGGGGAGTTGAACTGCTTTCTTAAGGAAACCAACTTAATGCAATTACACCTCATTTCTTCTGGGCTTCTCCAGCATTTCTCCTCAGGCTTCCTGTGCTCGCCAGCCCACAGTAATGCTAGAATGGCAGCACAGGCAGGGGGGCAAAAGTTTAAAGATAATAATTTCCTCCAAATCTAAGAAAATAAATAGATGAGGGGTGGTTAAGGCCACCCTCCAGTTCATGAGAGCACAAAGCCCGAGTGGAGCAGGGTGTTACAAAGTTCTGACCCCTTCCAAGATTCGAGAGAGTGTTGGGAGGAGGGACAGAGCCCCTGAAAGCAGCACCCTGCTGGCACTGTGCTGGCAGGGACTCACTGCTCCCTTAGCTGTGCACTGTCACTGTGTCCTGTCCCACAGGGCTGGAGGGCTGGGCTGCCACAGCTCCAGGCACCACAGACCTGCCTCTGCACTGGGCTGGCGGGGAAATCATCACTGATTGGGATGGAGAGGAGCCAGTGGATTTTCTTGCACCAGGTATTGTGTGTTCTGGGTCCCTGGGGGGCTGTTCTACTCTGAGGGCCTTCTGGTGCTCTCATCCCTCTGCTATGCTGGTGCAGGAGGCACTGGGCTCCATTCCAGAGCTGAGCATGTTTCTGTAGCAGAAGACAGTGGTGGGTATTGGAACAGTGGACCAGGACTCCAGGAGGGCAGGTTGGAGCTGGCACCACTCTAGGAGGATGACTGTGGCTCCTCATGATGGTGATGGGAATAGGACTGCACAGCCAGTCCTGGCAGAGCTGGTGCCTCCATGTCCTACAGGCTTTGCTCCTCTCTCCCCTCACAGAGAAATTTCTGCAGAACCAGCGCCTCAGTTATGGGCAGCTCCTGTCCCTGCTGCTGGGAGTGGAGAACGGGACAAGAACAGAAACTGGGGTACCCCTGCTCCAGGTCCAGCTGCTGCTGGAGGGTGAGGGGATGAAGATAACCATGTCCAGCACCAAGAGCCAGCCCCAGCATGGAAAGCAGGCTGTCACCTTCAGGTACCCATTTGGGGAGCCTCAGTGGGGTTTAGGGCTCAGTGCCTGACTTATCTGGGCTTCCCTGTACCTGGGGGTTCAGCCCCACTCTCTCCCCACCTCGGGGATTTAACTGTGTTGTGCCTGGGTCCCAGCCAGGAACCAGGCTGGCCCTGTCCTGCCTCCCACACTCCCTCTCCAACAGGCTGCATGAGGCAGAGGAAGGTGCAGAGCCTTTGCTGTCGGCCTTCAGCTTCCAGCGCCTGCTCTCCAACCTGACAGCCCTTCACCTCCGTGTGAGCCCTGGCCCCATGAGAGGTGGGTGGCTCCACAAAACATCCCCAGGGGGACCCAAGTGGGGTGGGACTGGAGACATGGAGGCAGCATCAGGCTCGTGAGGATGAGAGGGATTGTAGGGATTGTTTTGTGGTAGGGGTTGCCTCCTCGCTGTGAACACCCCTAGGCTCTCAAGGAGGTATTTTGGGATCTCCTGTGTCTGTCTGGAGCATTTCAGAGCAGACCAGGGGATGCACCATCCCATTCCCACACCGCTCTTCCCTCTCACAGGCAGGTTGTCCCTGAGCAAGGTCCAGCTCACGTCTGCTCGCCCCGGGCCAGGCACACAGGCGGGCTGGGTGGAGGAGTGCACGTGTCCCATGGGATACACCGGGCAGTTCTGCCAGTCCTGTGCACCTGGATTCAAGAGGGAGATCCCATTTGGCGGCCCCTTTGTCAGCTGCGTGCCCTGCACCTGCAACCAGCACGGGGACTGCCACCCCCTCACAGGTGTGCATCCCCCAGCCCCTCCACTCACCTGTTGCTCCATGTGTGGGTGACAAATCCATGCCTTTGCTTGTTCTGAGGGAAGCTGGAAGCCATTGGTGAGGTTGTGGTTTCCAAAATTTGCAAGTTGAATTGCTTGGGTGGTTCTAGGGACAGAGTTCATAACTGCAAAGCTGGAGATAATTAATGAAGTGCAATAATGGTGGTAATTTATAATTAGAGGAGCATTTTTCATGATGCTTTATGACCTTTAAGGAGGAGAAGGGAAGGGTGCTGGTCCTTAGAGGAGTGGGGGAGCAGAGAGAGTTTTCCCAGGCTGGGTCTCGCAGGCAGCATCAGTGCCCGATGAGAGGAGCAGGACTGGGCACAGCTCTGGAATCTGCAAACTGAGGGTTAACCTGAGCAGAGAAACAAGAGAAAAAGCAGGAAAACACAGAAGTGCCAGGCTTGAGGGAAGACACCAGAAGAGCCAGCTCTTGTGCTGCCAGCCCAACCTCTCGGTGGCTGGCTCTCCTCAGCAGGGAGCAACAATGATGTACGGCCGAGATGGAGAGGGCTGGAGGAGGCAGAGTACTCGGCGAATGCCCCTGCCCTGCCCACGAAAACACGGCGGCAGCTCTGCAAACCCGCCCTCATCCCGCAGAGCCGGGGCTGGCGCCGCCGACTGCACAATCCCCAGGGATGGGGCCAGGCTTCTGATGTTCCGGCCTGGGCGCTGCCAGCCCGCGCACTTCCTTTAGTTTATTTTTCCACTTCTTCCTGCCACCCGCTTTTTCTTTCTTTTCCATCGTCTGACTCTGCCTGGATGTGGGGAAAATGGAACAACACCCCCTCCTGCGCAGCCTTCCTGGTATGACCCGACCCCACAAAACACGGGGGAAATTCCTCCTCCTGTCTCCTCTCTCCCCAGTGAAACAGAGCATCTGCCTGGAGGTGGGGGGTTCCTCGAGCACTCTTCCTCCTCTTCCTCCCTCTCCTCCTCACAGCCGATTTCGGAAGGCTGACTCACCGGCTCAGCTCGCTCTGGAGCTGCTCCCCGGTGGGTGCCGGGCCGGCTGCTTGTGTTTTCCAAGCCAGGCTGGAAAGGACGCGCCTCGACGCTGAGAAATGTGTTGTGGATTACGGCAGGCGCCGGCAGCCTCCGCACACACGGATGGTGCTGCCTGTGCCAGCGCTGCCTCGTCCCTGCGTCGCTGTGGCCTCTGTGTCCTCTCCAAAACCTTCTCCCTTGACCAAAGAAAGAGCAAGGAGGGAAAATGTCCCGAGTACTGGTTGGAGATGTGCAACCCCTCGGCTGGAGCTGCACATCCCTCTTGCCGTGCTCAGCGCAGGCTCTCTACCCCTCTCGCAGTCCCTGTTGTTATTCGGGGTTGGGTTTTTGCAGACTCTGAGCTCCGTTTTCCTCCCCGCAGGGCACTGCCAGTGCCTGCACAACACAGAGGGTCCCTCCTGCGAGCGCTGCAGCCCCGGCTTTTACGGCAACCCCTTTGTAGGACGCTCTGATGATTGCAAGCCCTGCCCTTGCCCCGGCCGCTCGCCCTGCACCGAGGTGCCCGGCAGTGGGGAGGTGGTCTGCACCCACTGCCCCCCAGGGCAGAGAGGTGAGGCTGGGGCTGGCTGGGCACAGGGGCTCTGGGCATCGTCAGCACGGCTGGATCCTCCCCACCTTCCCGCCTTCCCCAGGAAAACGCTGCGAGCTCTGTGATGATGGGTTTTTCGGGGACCCCCTGGGGCAGAGAGGTCCCGTGCACCCCTGTGAGCCCTGCCAGTGTCACGGGAACGTGGATCTCAATGCCGTGGGGAACTGTGACCCCGTGTCTGGCCGGTGCCTGCGCTGCCTGTACAACACAATGGGAGACCACTGCGAGAGGTGTCAGCCGGGCTTCTACGGGGATGCGCTGGCTCCCAGCCCTGCTGGGAAGTGTGCACGTATGTACAACCCCGGGGCACAGCTCACTTGCAGCCCAAATCCTCCCAGCAGTGAAGGCAGAGGGTGGAAGGGGATGCCCAGCAGGTTTAGGGGCTGATGGATGGTCCAGGTTACCCCCTGTGTTCCAGAATGTCCTTTGCCCTCTTGCTCCACTGGCATCCTTCCCCAGAGATACTCTGGCCTGCAGGGGCTCTTTCTCTTGGAGCCCTGGTTGATGGGGGAATGTGGCTCTCCACACTGTCAGGAGCTCAGCCTCAGTGCCCCATTCCTGCAGTCCTATCCACCAGCCCCATGCTGGGATTTAAGGGTTATTTTGTCTCCCATAGCTTGTGACTGCAATCCCAATGGCTCAGACCCGAGGCTGGAGGGCTGTGATCCTGGCACAGGCCAGTGCCACTGCCTCCCACACGTGACAGGCAGAGCCTGTGGGCAGTGCCAGCCCAGCTACTACGGCCTGGAGCCCACCGTGGGGTGCAAGAGGTATGTGGGGCATGGCATGGGGGTGCCAGGGGACAGCAGTGGCTCCATATTCCCAGCTCTGCTCTCTGCATTGATTGTTTGCTCATGACCCTCCACTTCTCGTGCCAGCTGTGAGTGCCACCCAACAGGGTCACGGGAGAGCAGGTGCCACGTGCTGACAGGGCAGTGCTCCTGCCAGCCAGGTGTCACAGGGAGGAAATGTGATCAATGCCAGCATGGCTTCTTTGGCTTCTCTGCCAGGGGCTGCCGAGGTAATGGGAATGGGGACTGTGTCTTTGTCCCTAAAGCAGGGCTGGCAGCCACAGTGTGATGCTTTTCTGCCACCACTGCAGCCTGCAACTGCTCCCCCCTGGGCTCCATCACCCCTCAGTGCCACGAGAACAGCACCTGCCTCTGCCAGCCTGGCTTTGTGGGCTATAAGTGTGACCAGTGCCAGGCCAACTTCTTCCTTGACCCCCTGAGCTCCCGCTGCCAGCAGTGTCCTGCCTGCTACGGGCTGGTGAAGGATGAGGTACAGCCTGTGCACTGCTGAGGGGGCACAGCACCCTCCCCTTGCACTTTCTCACTGTCTCCCCGTGTCTGGCCTGCAGGCTGACTGGCTGAAGGCCAGGCTGCAGGAGATGGAGGAGTGGCTGCAGAAACCAGGCTGTGACACCCACCCGGGCCAGTCTGCCATGCTGGGAGATGGACCCCGTGGAGATGGGCTGCCCAGCCCACACCTCCTGAGAGGTACAGGGGACTCTCCTTCCTTCCACCCATTTCACCCTCTGGTCCCTCAGGGTGCTGTCACATGCTGGGTGGGTGAAAGGAGGTCCCAGGTGAGCACTGGGCTCAGTGTGGTGTGACCTGGGGGAAGGGGAGGGGAGGGGACATGCCTTTTTGGGAGGACAGAGCACTGCAGGAATGCTCACACCACGGAGGTCTTGGAGAAGGCAGTGATGGGCATTATTGGAGGCTGAGCACTAACACATGGGTGCCCTTTGGGTGCTGAATTCTTGGCTCCCTCCTGAGCACCCAGAGGGGCTGCATTCCCCTTTCATTAGGTGTGAGGCAGGGGCTGGGGCATGGGACAGCCCCACAGGGAAGCAGAGAGTCCCAAGCAACCCCAATGGGCAACAAGATGCTTGTGCTGCCCACAGGTGCCTGGGCCACCCTCTTGGTACAGGTGGGGCAGCTGGCAGGGGCACTGAACACTGCACGAGGCCGTCTCACCAATGCCAGCCGGGCCACCAGCTGCTCTGGTCATGGACCCCCCAAGACCTGCACCCTGCTCTCAGAGATTGGGGCTGTGCTGCACTCAGCACAGCAGGAGATCCTGCACGCTGCTGACACCCTGGCTACCATGGTGGGGGCTCTCAGGGCTCCTGAGGGGGCTGGTGGCAATTCTGGGGGACACTGGGATGTGCCACTCCCTGTTGGGGTGGGATGTGACCAGCAGAGTGGGTGAGTGGGGTTCATGTGGGTATAGCCCTCCTTGCAGCTGAGTCAGGAGGTATTTTTCTTGCTCTAGCCCTTTGGGAGGGTCTTGGTGGTGCTGGGCTGGCAGGGTCCAGGGGTGCCTGCTCCCTGCCAGGGTCTCAATGTTGCTGTTTGCATTCCAAGGAGATTCCACAGGAAATCCCACAACAGCCCACAAACTGGAGCCACTTGGCACTGGAGGCTCAGGCTCTGTCCAAGAGGTAACATTTGAAGAGGCAGAGGAAGCTGTCAGCCCAGCTGGGGGTGTGCAGGGGGCCCACTTCTTTGCCAGGAGGCCAATCCTGATATCCTCTCTCTGTGTGTCCTTGTCCCTGCAGCCACAAGGACTCCATGGCACAGGTGGAGGCAGTGGTCAGAAGAGCACTGCATGCCTCCAATGCCAGCTCTGAGCTCCTGCAGAACCTGCTGGAGGAGAACAGGACACGGGACATACAGTGCGAGCTGGAGGCTGGGTGAGGGGCTGGCAGCAGGGAGGGCTGGCAGGGCACCATGGCCCCTTTCCTCTGGCCAGGTCCCTGTTACAGGACTTGGTCATGGTGATTTGACACCTGCCCAACAGGCATGTGCTGAGCACCTTCAAAGTCATTGCACCACAGTGCTGTAAAACAAAGGGACAGGGGGCTGCATACTGGGGGGTTTCAGGAAAGGCCCCTAGCATTTCCTGACATGTCCATGTCCAGGGCCAGGTTTCAAGTTGTCTTCTTCATCCTTCAAGGGACCAGAGGGCCCTGGCTGACAGCAGTGTCCTGTCCATGCAGGTATGAGGAAATCCAGCAGGCACAGGAGGAGCTGGCTGCTGGCATGGCAGAGGTGGCAGTGAAGGCCAGGAGAGCTTTGACAGCCGTGGAACAGGCACATGCTGACCTGGCTGAGAGACTTTTGCAGGTGGCTGCTCTGGGGAAGGTGAGCAGCACCCCAGCTACAGCTCCTGCTGGCATCCCTACCTCCTGCTTTACCAGTGCTGCCTCCTGAACTGGGAGATGATCTTATGGAGCCTTTGGCAATCCTGATCCTGCAGAAGGTGGTGCCAATGAAGGCTGCAGACCTGGAACAGGACCTGGCAGTGCTGGAGCAGGCAGCAGCAGCCCAGGAGCCATTGGCTCAGCAGGCTGTGGAGGCATCCCACACCCTGGCAGCTGGATTGAGCCTGGAGCTGCAAAGAACTCATGGCTTCAAGCAGGTAATTGCTGCTCATGTGAATGGGGACCCCCACCCCTGCTGCTTCAGCAACTGGAGGGACCATGCCTGCAGCCAGGGAGCTGGGAGAGGAAGTTTTGGGAGATATCTTCCCTTGGGCTCCCAGATGTCCCTAGGAGCTCCCCTGCCAAACAGGCTGAATCCCACATTCCCCAGCTGGGTGCAGCTCTTCACCCACTCGCCAGCCTCATTCCTCCTCTCCTCTGCCCTCCCAGCTGCAGGACCAGGCTGGCTCTGCCCATGACATGGCCACCACGGCTGTCTCCAGAGGAAAAGCTGTGCTCTCTGATGCAGAGTCCCTCCTGGCCAGCTTGGAAGGTAAAAGGCACCAGTCAGAGCATCTCCAGCCACAGCTTGGCTCTCACCAGGTGACAAGGGACAAGTGGGCAGTTTGGTGACAGCCAGGTTGCTCCCATAGGCATGAAGAAGGTGCTGGGGCATCGGAAGAGTCAGGCTGCCCTGAGGAGGAAGATGGCCACTGTGCGGGACAGAGTGATGGTGGATGCTCAGAGGAAGATTAAACAGGCAGAGAAGACACTGGGAAACACCCTGTCCATCTCCACAGCAGCCCAGAGGACAGCTGGGGAGGCTGAGAAAATCTCTGAGGAGAGTGCCAAGGTCTGGGCCAAGGGATGTGGGGTGGAGCTGCTGGGCATGGCCAGGCTGGCTGCCATCACCTACAGAGCCCAGGCTGCTGCAGGCAGGGCTGCATGTCCCCAGGTGACTGTTCCCATCTCTGTCCCTTTGCAGAGGGCACGGGCTGTGCTGCAGGAGAGCAAACAGACCCTCCAACACGCCAGCCAGCTCGCCAGGCGTGCCAATGAGACCCAGTGGGAGCTCTCCTGGCAGGAGCAGATGGCTGAGAAGCTCAGGGGAGACCTGGAGGAAGCACAGCAGGTCAGTTTGATCCCCTTGGGCAGGTTGTGTCCTCCAGAGCATGGAAGCAGCTTTGCCCACAGCCCAAAGCATAGGGAACAACATGGCTCATGAGCTCCAACGTAGGGACAATGCCTTGGGGATGTTCCTGGGATCTCCTCTACCATCCAGCCAAGGGTCAATGGTGTCCCTGATCTGGGTGTCTGTCTCTGTTGGAAGGTGGGGTCAGAGGTGAGTGAGATGGCAAGAAGTCTCCAGGAAGCCCGGGGCTCACTCATGTCAGACATCGAGACCCTGAACAATCTGCTGAACAGCCTAGGTGAGACCTGGGGAAAAATGGGGTGCAGGTTCCAGGGAAAGGGCTGGGCTCTCAGGGGCCACGGCTCTCCTCCTCACTGGTACCCCTGCTTGATGGCCATCCAGGCTGAGCTGGGTGCTCTTTAGCTGAGACCATCCATGGGCTCAGCAAAGCTTCTCTAAGGTTCGTGTCTTGAGGAAAACCCTCATGAAGAATGAATTGGGGCTGGCTGAATGTGCGTGCTCATGTCTGCTCTGGGTACACTGATCCCCCTTGAGATCCTCAGGGGGAGCAAGGTGGGCAAAGTCCCTTTGGAACCTGTGCTAGACTGGGTTTGCTCCTTGTCTTAGTTGGTCTTGCTCCAGCTCCTCCTGTTTTTACCACCTGGGTATATTTCTGAGCATTCCAGGACTCTTGTAACCTAGAAATTTTGCAAAAGGGTGGAAACCATGACCCATTGGTAGGAGAGAGAAAAGTGCCCAAGCCCAGCCTGGTGCCACAGTTCTCTTTGCTTATCTGTGATCAGTGAGAAGCTGCAAAGCCTCCATGCCCTGCTGCACCCACTCCCTATAATTTTCCTGGTGCCATGGAGCACACCCAGAACATCTCCTGTCCAGCTCTCTGCTCTCATTCATGCCCTTTCCCCCCTTGCCCAGGTAACCTGGAGCAGGACATGGATGTGGATGCAGTGCTGAGTGCTGGGAGGCTGCAGCTGGAGCAGCTGTGGCTGCGCCTGGCCACACCAAGACCCCTGGCCCACCAGCTCAGGCGGCTGCAGCAGGAGGCAGCACAGCAGCAGGAGAAGATCCAAGCGTTTGAGAGCGACTTGGCTGAGATCCGGGCCGACAAGCAAAACTTGGAGGACATTTTGCGGAGTCTCCCAGAGAGCTGCTCGCAGTGACAGGTCACTGGCTGCTGCCACGTGCCCTCTGTGCCCACCCTGCACAGGGAATGGCAGAGGGAAGGACACTCTGCACTCACCAGCATCAATCCCTCCCACCACTCCTCACACTGCCCTGCCTACAGTATCACACCCCAGGTCCTTTTCCACACCCGTCCAGGCTCTGCATCCCAAGCAGTCTGCAGCACGACTCCAGCCACCACCTCTGTCCTTGGGATGGGGAGACACCCACTTAGCACAGACCACCAATGTTTCTGTGCAGGATATGGAGCCATTCCAGGGTTGATCTCTCACTGCAGAGTGAACAAAGAATCCTCTCAGACCTCCTCCATCCCTCCTTTCCCATCGCAGCACAGCGCATTGGGCAGGGACAGCCTCCCAAGTATGTGATGTACCCAAGCTGTACTGCCCGGCACTCCCTCCTGCCCCAGGAGATGAGAGAGGCTCTCTCTACACGTGCTGGAAGCTGGTCCTGCTGCACAGCACTCTGCAGTGTCACGCTGACGGGCTGTGGTCACAGAGGTGCAGAGAGAAATCCTGGCGAAGGCAGGCAGAGAGCTGCTTGCCGGAGGGCACACAGCTTGCCTGCTTCCCAAGAGAAGGGAGTTCACAGCAGTGGGGGGCTAAAGTAATGAGCAGAATCAAAGCAGAGGCAAAGACGGATCCTCACCCAGCTCCTGGAAGGCAGGTGGGCCATCCTCAGCCTGCTTCAGAGTGAGAGGAGCTCAGGTCTTGCTGTTCCCTTGCTCCAGGATAACATAAGGCCACAGCCAGCTCTGCTTGGCTCACTGAATGTCACCAGGCATGGCTATAAACCAGCCAATTGCCACCAGTCCCAGGGGCTGGGAGGCAGAGATGCAGGCAAGGGAGGTGTCAGAGCAGCAGCACCCACAGCCCCACAATATCACCTGTGCCCCACTGGAGAGGAGCTGGCTGGTGGCAGCAGAGTGTGCAGCCAGTGGGGACTGGATGGGGAACAGCTGGACACCAGCTTCTTCCTGTGTCACTCCCACGGGGTGGCAGAGGTCAGTGGCTGTATTGCCTTTAAAGGAAAGGCATTTATGTTCCCCTGTGCTCCCGTGTGGGCTGGGCTGCAAGACAAGCCAGGTCCTGGCTCAGCCCACCTTGTGCTGGCTATGCTGTGACTCCAGGTAGCTGAAGTCATTCCCATAAGACCAGAAACAAGTCCCCAGGCTGGAGCTTGCTTCATTTTTTAACCGGTTTTACCTATGTTTCTCTGCTCACAGTGCTGCAAATCAAGTTTGCTAAAGTCTTGTGTAATTTATGTAAAATTGCTGCCATCGATGTTGAACACCCCCAGCAACATCTCTGGTGAGTCCAGTGGTCTGGAAGGAACAGAGAATTTTCCTACTGAGGACAAAACCATCGTCCTTCTAATTCTGCACAAAAGCTGCCCAAGGATTAGGGTGCCAGAGCTGCAGTTCTGTGGGGGTGTGATGGCAGGGGCTCCCCTGCTGCTGCCCAAGGACAGCCCTGGGAAGGCAAAACGCTGAAACAGTGAGAGCACAGCGTGATCTGGCTTGGCCAGAGGCAGGGAGCCATGGCCACTTACTGTCTCTCTGGGAGGACAATTATACATCTCCAGTGAACACACAAATTTGCTGCTCTTACAGAAATGTCAAGCCTCTGCTGTGTGCCTGCTGCTGAAGATGTGGTTCACGCTGCCTCCTGCCCTCCCTGGAACTCTGTGTTTTCAGCTGGTGCCACCTGCCTAGAGCTGTATCCATTAAAAATTCTTAATGTAACACACAGCTGTCCATCCAGGGTGTGTGGCAGCAGGAGAGCACGCTGTACCTGAGTTTGCTGCTTTTAAAGAGCAGGGGTTGAAATGCGGCTGCATTTGGGGTGATGAGGGGGAAAATGTCTGAA
>JANPWX010000219.1:1336931-1408752 GCA_024734555.1 Trochalopteron elliotii
AAGAGGAGGAGGAGGAGGGGGGCGGTGGGTGCAGGAGGAGTTGCCGACCCCTCTGCCCAAACCCCTTGGGAGAGGGGATCCGGCCGTAGGAGGAAGCGGGGTTTTTACGGGGATCGCTCTCCATCCCCTCCGCTCCTGGTATCGCCCCTTCAGGCGGTTCTTTCCTCCCCGTGCATCGCACACTCGTGGGTCCGAGCTGGCTGGTGGGCGCCCGGGGGCTGGCTGCTGTGAAATTCCCTTTGGCAACGTGCTCCAGCAGGAATGGGGGTTATTGTTCTCCTGGAGGACTTCAACCTCCCCTCTGTATCAAGTGCTTCAACTTTTTCTTCCTGGAATGAGAAGTTTGTGCTGCTCAGAGCTGACTCCAGCCTTCCTAGCTTTTCATTACAGCAGGTGAATGGGTTGCCCAGGGTGGTTGGACGTCCCACAAGCCTTGGACAGGGGGAATGGCACCTCCTGGATTAGTGCAAAGTGCACTGGGCTTTGTGCCTTCATGCCAGGGTCAGGCAAGGTCCTCTCCCCTGAGCTTCAGGCTTACCCTGTCCCTTGCTTGGCATGGTTGTGGGGGCAGTTCTGTTGGCATCCCTCCCAGCTAAGAGCAGTTCTGAGGGTGAAAAGAAGGTTTTAACCTTGAAGCAAACAGTGCTGGGATTTCTAGCACTTCTAGGTGCTTCTTTAGTCAGTGGCACCTTGGTGTTACAAGTGCAGAAATCAAATCACTGTACAAGATGAGAGCCTGGAGGAGATGGGCTCACCTTGCCCTCACACTGACTAAGCTATGAAAAGTGGCAATGTGCTCCACCAGACAGCATGCTCCAGCAGTGAGACTGTAGAGGTGAAGTTTAGGTCACTGGAGAGGGAATTAAGTAATTAGAAATTACTCAATTAACTAGAAATTAGGATGTGCTGTGGAATAAGAGTGGAAAAAGAGGTGTCATGGCATACGGTGTAGAATAAGAGCACTTGGTTAAAAAGAAGCCATTGTAACCTGCTGCTGGAAGGCAGACACAGCATACCCTGCACCAAGGTGTGTAGCTGGGTCTAACATATCTCCCCTAGCCAAGGTGGTGCTGGCCCTTAGGCTGAGGATGAAGGGACTGTGTTGTACCTATTGCTGCAGTTTGTGCTTCTCCAGAGCTGTCCTCCAGCATCACACAGGTGGATACTTGATCCTTTAAGCCGATAGGAGCTGTAGGACTGAGTCTGGGAAGCTGTGCTTCCTGGGATGCTGCTGGTGTGCCACTGCTGTGTGCCAGGGCTCAGGGCTGTTCTCACGCAGGGGACAGGTTCCTATCTCTCCCCTAAGCTGACATCACTTCTGGCCTTTTCTTTGGCTGAGGTTTGGAGGACAAAAATGAAACAAGCTATGTGACTTCCCACTGACAGAGCTGCTTGTTTGCATCCTTGCTGCCCTGTGTGCTGGCTCAGCACTATGAGATGGGGTTTGAGCAGCTCAAAATCAAGTTGCACATACGGGTGGCAGATGCCCATGAACTCTCAGAAGCCATCGTGCTCTGGGCAGCAACCCCCACGCTGCTGTGCTTTGCCAGCTCTGTGTGGCAATGGGGGAGTGCAGCAAACAGCCTCACACCTCCCTGACAAGCAGCTGATACAGAAACTTGGGCTGATACTGTGGCTGGAGCCAAGGAGGGGGTTTCCCCAGCACTGAAGAGCCCTAAGGCTGTAAAACAGTCAAGTGCTCCTAATAAAACCTATCAGGCCAAATTCCTATCAGGCTTAATCTCATTGTCTCATCCTAACACTTAGCTCCCTCCAGCCCTGTTTTCCTGGCTGGTTTCTACCCCAGAGCTCTCGCTGGGATACAAATCTGGCAGGCAGTACACTGAGTGCACATGTGCTCCTGAAGGATAGCTGAGTCCTAGTGCTGACTTCTCTCTTCCAGCCTGAAACACTCTTCTGGGCTCCCCTCTTGGTTGTTCCCCTCTTTTCGGGCAATGTAATCACATTGTCCAGCCTCGTGCATCAAGGTGGCAGGTCTAATCCAGCACAGATTAGTTTCAACCTTGTTTTACCCTCTAATGCGCCGGGCTGCGGGGAAGGAATTCAGCCTGTTAGAGAGCAGGTGCCTGATTCTCCCATCCAGGGCAGGCACGAGCATCCCTCAGCCCTTCCCAGCCCCTGCAGGCAGGGTGGCTGGCATTCAGCACTTAAACATCCCAGCGAGAGCTTGGCCTGCCAGCTGGAGTCACCTTTTTGGGGAGCAGGGATGGATCTGGCTTTGTTCAGGTTGTCTTGCAGATAGCTGAGACTTGTCTGGCTGAGTTTATTGGCTTAGAAAAGTCTCTCAACAGCTCAAGGAAGGCTGTTCAGGGCAGGAGCGGGGGAGAGGCTTTTAAAGCAGTTCTTATTAATAGAACGTGCCCCTTAAAATGGGAACTTTAGCAAAGGGCTCTAGGAGGAACTTCAGCCACTCTGAGTTTGAGTCACAGGCCCTGGGGACTGAATTCCTGTGTGCCATTGTGAGTGTTTTCCTTATCGCAGTCACAGCCCAGCTCACACACAATGTGGAGAGTGGAATGCCTTTCAAATACAGCCCCTCGTGGCTTCCTTGCACCTGGAGCAGAGCTGTGGTGCTGGTGGGCTCTCCAGCCCCCTTCCAGTTGAAACACAAGGGAACTGAGTCCCAATCCTGTGTGCAGTGTCACCTGTGCTGCTCTTGTATCACGCTGCAAGGGGCTGGTGGGTTCCTGGGCAGGTGTCCCTCAGCCATCATGTATGGATGCATTCCCTTCAGTCTTCACCATTTCTCTGCTGCTTCTTGCTCCCAGACAGGCACTGTGCTCTGCCCTCACATCCCCTGTCCTGCTGGGAGGTGGAAGCTGCTTGCTGCTCCTGCAGGGCAGGAATGAAGCTGTGACCTGGTGGCCAGGAGGTGTTTTGGTTTTCGGTCATGTTTGCCTTTTCCAGAGGCCGTTCAGTGGTGATGGCAGCAGGTAACACTACTCTGGTCTCTGGTGACTCCTGCTGCTGCCTGAGCCCGGGTCTCGAAGCTGAATTGGGCCCTTTGTGTTGGGCTGGTAAATGATACCCCTGGGTAGAAATAACTGAGCTAAATGAAACTGAGTTGGCAAAGGAAAGCAAAAGAAGGAACTGGGAAAGTTGCTTTTCACCACAGCTCTCAGTTTGAGTTGGTGACCATGGTGTTGAGGGAAGCCAGTGTCACATTGGTTTGGTGGCCGTCGTCTCTGGTTCTCATCTGGAGTTTCTGGGGTGGGAGGAGGGGGTGGCAGTCACTTCTGTCCTAGTGGGCTTCCTGCAAAACCCTAGTTTAGCTGCAGGTAAAAGACTTGCAGTGGTTAACTGGCAGTGAAGGTTTGAGGAGTCCCTGAGAAGTCCAAGCTCCTCTGTCCCAGTGAGGAAGGAGGGAGCAGCTCCAGATGTGTGAGACCCAGAGCACAGGAGCAGGATTAGGATGACCAGCAGTGATCAGCACACAGATCAGTGGATCTTGGTGACCCACTCCTGCCTTCCCCAAGAGCATGGGGAGCAGTGGTGAGGAACACATTCCCAGAGTAGGGAACAGCCTCAGCCCTCCATCCACTAACCCCTCGAGGGGTTTGTCCTGGCCAGGCCATGCATAAGCTGTGCAGATGTTAATGATTTCTACACTGAAGAATGTGGTGTTGTTGCTGAACACAAATCGAGTCATTAAGCTGTGCTGGGCTGGAGCTGGACGGTGTGGGAGGGCAGGGACAGGAGCAAGACCCTGCTGCTCACAGCTGTGGGGAGTGTTGCTGGCAGGGCACAGCAGAAGAGCTGGCTGTGCAAGCTGTGGTCTGTTCTCTTGGGTATCTGAAGGTTTTTAAGGTGGGGCTAGGGACGAGTGACCAGAAGTGATCCAGGGTTTCCTCTCCAGGCTGAGCAAGGTAGAGGGAGAAAATGGATATTTGGTATAAGAGAGTTCCTGAGCCCAAAATACCCGTCCTCTTGGGCATATGACATTCTGCAAACTTTGCCTGCTCTATTTGCAAGGCCCTCTGAGTTTATCTAAGAGTTTGAAATCTGAGATAAGAGTGCTTTTTGCAAGGACTAGGAGCCCTTGCTGGAAACAAGTGTCCAATCCACATGCTAAGTGTGCTCAAGCAGAGAAGTGGGGAGCTGAAACCTTGGGGGAGCAAGAACAGGAGGTTTCATGCAGTTATTCCAAAGGCAGGTGGGGTCCAGTCCTCCCTCAAGCTGCCGGTGGGAAATCTGAGACATCAGAGGGATTCCCCTTGCACTGGAATGTTAATGACAAGGTGTGGAGGGATTCAGCCCATTTTCAAGTCTCCTGGTGCTGTTGCTCAGCTTTGACTCTGGGAATTGTGTGAGTCTTCTGGCCAATGCTGCCTTTGGAGGTGCCCTCTAGGGTGTTTCCTCCTTGCCATCTTTAACCTTGAGGATATTTTTTTTTCTGTTTTAGGAGTTTCTCTGTGACCCAAAGTTCAGTAATGAAAAAGACCTGGAGGAGAAGTTGGCAGTGTTCAAAGGTGAGAACTGAAGGGTTTCCCTGTCCTTTGAGCCTAACTGCTCTGAACCAGATTATTTTCCTCAGCACTTGTATCTCACCAGCCTGAGGTTCTCTGCCAAATACAAGTGACTGAGCTGGGATGGATGCTTTCCCCCTTGCTTGTGGGACTTGGTGAAACTCTCTGGAGAGGTGTTTTCCACACAAGCCTTTGTGCTTCTCTCATTTGCAGGGCAGGGACATGTCACCCTACAGACATCCTGCCTGGCAGCTGCTGTTACTGCAAAACCTGCTGTGTGGGCAAAACCCTGGGGAGCAGCAAAGGAGGATGGTTTCTGTCTAGTTACCCAGCAAGCTAACTGGCATAATGGACCATGCAATAGCTGGACTTTTTTCTTTTTTTTTTCTTTTTTCCAGTAAGTTGGAGGGCCTCACTCCACAAAGCAGAAGTGTCAGCTGCTTTGTGGAGGAGTTGGGGACTTCCTCTCTCCAAAAGTTTCTTTAGTCCTTTCCCAGCCCCTTGACACGAGAGGGAACAGCACTGATATGTCTAGTTCTGGCCAAAGCCCGACTCCAGTGGGTCAGCAGATCTAGGGCTTAGGTTTGGGCCTTTTGCTGGGACAGGTGATAGAGAAACAGCTCAAAAGCCTGAAGTCCTCTGGAGCTTGTCCCCAGACTGGTTACAGAACAAGATCTGGCAGGGTTATTCCGGTGTACTGACTTTCTTTCCAAGCAGTGGCTGAAGGCAGTTGAGAAAACATGCCTGTGTCACTTTGCCTCGAGGCTTGTGCTCAGCCTGGCTCTAACCAAATAAAACCTGACCTTCCTTCCATTTCAGACATTGTCTGCTATTTCCCTTTGAATTTTGGCTTTGCAATCCAGCAAGGAAGAAGCTGGCTGGCGTTTTGTGATCCCTTACACTGCTGGGCACAGAGGAGCCTCCTGTGCTCCCCAATCTCTTTGTGTTGCTTTTTGTGTAGCTTTGGCTTTTGGCTGCAGCCCCGCATTATTTTTTCCCATCACAATTGGGGCTCTTCAAACATTGCAACTGTAGGTCACAGGCACAGAATTCCCTGTAACGAGAGCCTTTGGCATCTCTTCCTGCTGCCTCGTGAGTTTGTCTCCGTGGCCTGTCCCTCTCTCCAAGGCCTCCTCCAGCTCCCCCAACAATTGGCTCATTGTGTGATGATGGGGGGAATATTTCTTCTCTGCTGTCCTTCCCACTTCCCCACCCCCCTCCCAGCCCGGGGGAGACAAAGATGGAGCCCCCATGCAGTGTTTGTGTAAATTTATTTGTGAGGGAGGGACCATGCCTGGTTTTTGCCTCACTATATCCCCTCTGCTGGGGTGGGAGGGAAACATGAATGTGTGAGCTGAGGCTGATGTAAAGCTGCCTCTGTTCTCTGCACTGTTGGCTAAGTGTCAGCTCAGAAGAAAAGAAAACATGTGCTGGGCATGGAGATGGCAGAGCAGGGTTTGTGCCCCAGGCATATGCAGAGGTGTCTGATCCTGGTAAGGGAGGTGGCAGTTAAAATGCCAAGGTCATTCTGGTGAGGCAGAGTGTGGGGAGAGGCACTCCCACATCAAGCATCACTCTGGCTCCTAAATATGTGTGTTACAGCCCTGATTTCTTCTAGGATTGGTTGCTTGATGCTTGAAGGGAGACATTTACTCCTGCCTGAAGCATGAACAGCTTTGGTTTGTACATGGTATTTCCACAGGTCTGTCCTGGTCAGCTCATGGCAGCAGTAATCCATGGGCTGAGACCCAGGTGAAGACATGCCAAGCCATTCCTTTGCCTCCTGCCCATCAGTCCAGTTAACCCAACAATTTCCTTTGGAAACACAGGTCCTGGAGAGACTCTGATGTGTGAAATAACCACTCTTCCCTTTGGCTCCTTAAATTAGCCTGCCACTTCCCTGTTCATGCTCATATGCTTGCTGGTGTCCCTGGAGCAGAGGCAAAAGGTCTTTTCCATTTTCCTTCCTGGGGCAAAGGAGCAGCCTGGAAGAGCTTGGTAAATTTGAGTCCTCCAAGGCTGCTGTGGGGAGCAAGTGCTCACTGCCGGGTGATTTCTCCAGCTCAGCATAAATGGATGGTGCCAGCAGGCATCTTGCTCTTTCCATTTACTAGAGCTGAGGTGATGGGGGGCCCCCTGTGGTTCTGGGAGCTGTATGGTCTGTAAGACAGACAAATCCTTGCCTGAAGAGCTTAAAGTCTAAATGGGGAACAGCTAGCAAGGGGTGGGGGCTGTGTAGGAGGCTCAGGTGTGCCACTTCAAAGGGCAGAAACTGCACAGAACTGAATTCCTGAATTTTCTGACTCAAATCAGTGCTCTGCCTGTTACAGCATGCGAGTTTTTGTCCTGCAAAGCTAACCTGACCTTTTGGAGCAGGCTCTGCCTCTCTCTGACAGTGCTGAAGTTGCTCAAGTCAGCAGTGTTTGACAGCAGGCTGGAAAGGCAAACAACCTGCTCCAGCATCACTGTGCCCAGGCATGTTCTTGGCTTCGCCCTCTTGATGTGGTCCTTGAGCATCTCTCCTGGCAGGTGCTGCTCTGGGAGTGAGCACAGCAACGGGAGCACTGTGGAGTCTGTCCCTGGTTATTGCAGGCAACTGCGTCATTTAATCCCCCTTCTAATCCCATCAGCCTTCATCTCGGGAGTGCTCGGGGGTTTGTTTTCCTTGCTACTCCTTCTGGGAGGCTGTTCCAGAGCTTTGTTTTTCTGGCTGGAAACCTTTTAACGCTGTTTGTAGCCAGCTGATACCTTGTTCTCATGCCAGTGTTTTCCTTCAGCTTAAATGAAAAGCAGCCACAATTACAGAGCTCTTAACTCTAGAGCCCTAGAGTTGAGATAAGGGTGCTAAAACCAGGCCTTGAGATTGTCTCCCCCTCTGAACTTTGCATTCAGCAGTACATCAATCTTATCCCCAAATGCTTTATTTCAGTGCTGTAAGCAGCCAGTGCTCCAAAGCCCTGCACATCCCCCTGCTCTAGAGTCCTGCTAACCTAATTCTGTGTCTCTTCCAGAGAAATACATGGAGTTTGACCTGAACAACCAAGGCGAGATTGGTGAGTGATTCTGAGGGGTGGTGAGCTGAAAGAGCCCCACAGCCTGTCTGCTGCTGAATCTGCTGCTTCCCTCTGCATTCTTGGTGTTGAGGAGGAAAACTTGTGGGTTTTTCCTATGTCCAGCCTTGCTTGGATCTTGATTGTCAGCCAGGGGCTTCCTTGGCTCTCCAGCTCCTGCCTCTCAGTTTCTTCAGTATCTCCTTGCCTGTCTCAAGATCTAAGCCCTTCTCAGTGCTGTTCTCCTGAAGTTCTGTTTATCTCCTCCACTTCTTTCTGCTCTAAATGCTTTTTTTTTTCTCTTCTCCCTTTTTCTCCACTGAGGCCTTCTTCTCAATCCTCTGCTGCAAAGCTGGGAATTCAGAGCTGGGAAGCTGCAGGACTTGGACAATCCTAGTGCTTGCTTGGCTTGAGGCAGGAGCTGTATAAATCCACGAGCCCTTCTGGTGCAGAGAAGCTCTTTGCTTTGCAGGGAGGAGAGCAGAGGGAAGCAAAAGACTTGGGTGTGAGTCTGGCTCAGCTGAGCAGCCCTGCTTTGGGTCCAGAAATGACCAGTTACGTAAAGTTCCAGCCTCCTGCAGGCCTGGAGCTGACACTGAAGTGTAATCACTTGTGCACTGTGCCCTTCCAGGAGGCGGCTGCCCCGTTCCCCTCCTCCACAAGTCTTCCAGCTGAAGTGAAGCCTGTGGGGAGCTGGAAGAGGCCTGACTCAGGGCTTCCGGGAGGGAAGAGGCCCACAGGTCTCAGCAGGCAGCAGTGCAATGGGAGGAAATGGCCTGTGGCGATGGGCAGGGGCATCTGCTCCCCACAGCTTGTTTGTCTCCAGCTTTAATCCCGGTGTTGCTTCCCTCCTCCCCATCCTTGTGACTCTTGGCACCACAATCCGAGCTAGAGAGCACTGTCCCCACGTGTCTCTGGAGCACTTGGAGAGTTGTCCCTCTTCTCTGAGTGCGTGGTACTTTTATCTTGAGCTGCACAACTGCAGAGTGATGCTCTGTACTGGGCAGAGTGGCAGTGAGCTGTACTGGAAGGCTTCTTGTGGCTTTTGGCAAAAGCTTAATGCTGTCAGTCACAGAGTCCACGGGTGAGGTGGTCTCAGGTGGGAACTCCTGGCTCTCTCTGTAGGGTTGGTCTGTGCTCGGTGGGGTCACCCCTTGACAGCAGTGACTGCCTTGCTCTTGTAGATTTGATGTCTGTCAAAAGGATGATGGAGAAGCTGGGGGCTCCAAAGACCCACCTAGAACTGAAGAAGATGATCTCTGAGGTGACTGGAGGGGTCAGTGACACCATCTCCTACCAGGACTTTGTCAACGTGATGCTTGGGAAACGTTCTGCTGTGCTCAAACTGTGAGTGTCCTGGGCTGGAGCTGGGGGAGAGCAGTAGCACCCCAGCTGCTCTGTTGGGGAGCTGGGAAGCACAAGCTGTTCTGTCTGGGGGAGCTGGAGCAGTGCACACTCAGTGTTCATGGAGGGAGACAAGGATACTTGTGCAGGGGAGTTGGCGGGGTGCCATGAGAGGGTGTATAAGCCCATGTCAAGGCTGAACAGTGGCCAGTGCTCCCAGCAGAGCTGCCTGCTGTGTGTTAGCACAGGCTTCCTCCCACGTGCTCCATGGGAGCCATCCCCCTCCTTTCCCGAGGGCGTGCAGGCATTCAGCACTGCAGGACTTCTTCCCCTCTCTTCCCCGAGGATCCTGCTGGCTTTGGGGACACAGACTTCCCCTGTGGATGGTGGCAGGACTTGAGTGAATGATGGTCCTGCCAGCAGCAGTAGTGCTGGCTCCTGTTTCCCACAGGATGCTCCATTCCTGCCTGATCTTGGAGGGACAGGCTGTAGATGGAGATGGGACACATGCTTAAAACAGCTGGCTCGTGCTGGGAGAGGTTTTCTGTGGTACAGGCTGCCAGCACTAGCCTCCCACGGCCCCCTCTGCCCTCCCAACAGGGCTCTGAGAGTGCTGCTCTAACAAATGGCTTCCAAACATTTGCTTGGCTCCATCTCCATCCCATTGAAGCCTGGCATTTCCTTTCACAGCTCGGAGGCTGGCCCTGCTTTTGTGTCTGAAACAGTCATGAATAGGAGCTGATCCTCTCCATCCTCCTTTCCCCTTTTTGAAGGCAGCTTTAGAAACACAGCCAGCTCTCCAGGCAGGTTGGGAGGAAGGGTCTTGCACCCACCTCTCACGTGGTTTCTTTAAGCTGGGACATATTTGCTGGCAGATTCTCCCCACTGTGTGCTGTGTCTCTGATGTGATCCTCCTCTTCCCAGCAGACACAGACTTCTGACATCCCTGCTCCTCCTTTTTCTCCACAGAACCAGACTGAGCCTGCAGCCTGTCCCATATCTTCCATCCCTCCTCCCAATTGCAGCAGCTTTCACAAACAGGTCCCTTCTCTTGCTAACAGACACCCCATTGTCTGTTGGACCCTGTAGAGCAGGAGCAGAAATGTAAAACTCGTCCTAAGAGCAGTAGAGCCCTTTGATCCATCGAGGCAGCTGGCATTCCCAGCGTAGCTGCAGTCCTCAGGGAGGAAGACAGTGCTAGTGGTTGCAAAATGCTTGAGATTCCTACAGCCAGTGCCTTGCTCCTTGTTTTTGCTCTCTCCCCTGGCTGTAATTGCTGTTGCTTGCTCGGTGTTGCCTTCTGAATGTTCTGCTGTGTGGTTATGTGCAAGGTGGGCCAGGAGTGGTATTTGCTTTTCCGCATCAGGAACACTTGGCATGCAGTGTGTGCCCAGGGGATTTCGGAAGTGGCTGTCTAAATAAAATGTGCTAATCCTCTGGGCTCTGAGAGGAAAACCGGCAGAGACTTTGGGAATCCACTCCTGGTAGCTGCTGGAAGAGCCAGCCTGGCAGCACTGCCCTCTGTTGGCTCTCCTTGCTTTGTTAATTATCGAGTGCTCTTTGTAGGGGAAGCAGATGCTCTTTTTCAGCAGAGAATGCCACCCCCAATGATGGATAAATGTGCATTTGCTTTTTTTTAAATGGGCAATATCTGTTGTGTTTTGCAGGGTCATGATGTTTGAAGGAAAAGCCAATGAAAGCAACCCAAAACCTTCTGGTCCACCTCCAGAGAGAGACATAGCCAGCCTCCCTTGAAGAGGACAGGCTGTAAAATGGGCACTGTTTGCTTTGCTGGTCTGTAACAGAGGTTACCTGTGCTTTGTTACTCTTTACTGTGCACAGTCCTAGTTTTCAACTAACCTGCCTTAGAGGAACAGCAAGGGAAGCTGGAGACCTCCAGCTTGTGTCTTTCTGCTGCATCCCTTAGCCAACTTGATCTGTTAGACAGAAGTTGTAGCACCAAGTGTAATGTGAGACCAAAAAGAACAAAAAATATCCTGTGATTTTACTCTTTCCTCTGCCCTCCCTGCATTTCTTAGACGAGGAGCTACTTTGTTCCCAGTGTATGGATTCAGAGCTGTGCTTGTCAGGACAGGTTTCCTAATGGTCCTTGCTGCCAGACATGGACAAAGCCCCTGAGAGAGGCTTCAAGGGTGCAAAGAAATAAGTGCCTTCTCTGCTCCATCCTCCTGTCCCTACTTTGGACTTAGTTCTTCCCCTCCTGACCCCCCTCAAAATGCAAATCAGGCTCCCACGTCTGTCTGATCATAAGGGGAATGTGGGAATGTGCTTGTACACAGAGATCTGCCTGCACAGCCTCTTGGAGTGGGCACAGCTGCCTGCAGGGACAGCTTCTGTCTGCTCTGGGGGCTCATCCTGCGGGCAGATCTCGTGATCCAACACCAGCCACTGCAAGTGAGGATGGTTAAAGCCACCTTGGGCACCCCATTCCTGATAAACCATGACTTGGGTCTGACTAGGAGTGTAAACTCTGGACAGGTGACTGTCTGACCCATCCATAGAGTCCAGAAACAAGCTGTGATGCCTTTGCAGCCCCACAGGATGCCTGGGGCAAGTGAAACCTCCAGGTGACAGGAAGCTGAGTGACCAAACTGAGCCTGGCCAGACCAGTCGTGGATGAGGATCTGTCCTCAGGCAGCTGGTCCGTCCCTCTGATTTTTGCAGATCTCCCTGTATATGTTCCAGCCTGGTCTCCTGGGACTATCCATTGTCCTGATGGATAAGCCCTCAAATCTGCAAAATAAGAAGGGCTGTAAGTATGGAATATGATCTGGGACTGTGCTATCCACACTCTGGGTGCTGTGGCGGTGCTTGTTCCATACACAATTTCTGGAATCCAGGTGTTTGCTCTTTGCCCTTTCTCTACTCTTTTCTTAAATGTTCTTGACAGCTTTTAACTTTTTTAAAATCATGGTTTAGTAAGTACATTTTTTTAAAGGCAATACAGATGATTAACTCTACTAGGCTGACTGTTTCTGCCAAAGGCTGCACTTTTAAATAATTAAAAAAACCAACAAAAACATTCTCACTACTGTTTGTGTGAAAACCAAAACTGTAACAGAGAGAAAAATTATGAGCAAAAGCAGCACCAGTCTACTTCAAGGACTGAAAATAAATCTTTTGAAGCTACAGTATGTCAGTGTTTATTGTTATCTCTTCTGAAGCTTGGTCCATATGATTGGTTGCAGATTAAGGGAGCTGGTTTCCAAGTCTGTTAATATAAACCCTTAAACAGATCCTGGGGATAGGTTTGGACTCTCTTCATCTGATCTTTATCTGTAATAACTGACTGAAAGCCATGGAATTTGTGTGATGAAATGCAGAGGCCACCTCCTGAAAGCTGGCGCTTTTTTCTGACTTACTGAAAAAGAGCAGGTGCCAGTGCTTGTTTTAAGGAGTAACTTGTTTATTGAGAGCAGACACTTGCAATACTTCTCTTGAAGGAGGTTTTTTTTTTTTTTTGTCCAAGGTTCTTGTCTGATGTGAATTATCAAAAGGGGAGACCAGGTTTCCTGGGGAATGACTGGGTGCACTTTTCCCATGTGTTTCTTAAAAGGACAGAATTTCCCTGAGATCACAGCCCTGTGTCTGCTTTCTGCTGCCTGGTAGCCTCTGGGAATGCACCTGCTTTTCTTGGCTGTGTGTTGGAGCTGTTCAGTTAGAAAAATAAAGGAAGCATATTACACGAAGGAAACTTCCATGTTACACGAAGGAAACTTCCATGTGGTTTACCACAGTTCAGGTCACTGCCCAAAGCTATCATTGCTTGTCTCTGTGGAAATCCTTGTCCTTTTTGGTCCTGGAAAAGAGAATGACCTGCTAGAGCTGGAAACAGCCCTTCTCAAAGTGTCCCCATAGGGCTGAGCGCTGGCATTCTGAGTGGGAGCTGAACCCCTCAAAACTTGAACAAGTAAAGAAATCGAGGACCTGGTGTGATCAAGCCCCCCCACATTCTGCTTTTGTATTATCCTGGAGCACAATGAGGCTGCTCCAGCTCACAGAGCTTCTGTGTTTGCAGCTCAGTCACCCCACACTGGAGCTGTACAGGAGCTACAGAGCATCCCTGTGTTCCCACTACAGCCTATGCCAAGGGAGTAGGATTTTACCTGAGGGAAAGGCATGAAACTGTGTCAGGGTAGGGTTAGGGTGGAATTCGGAAAAGGTTTTCCCCCCAGGTAGTGCTGGGCACTGGCCAGGCTTCCCAGGGAATGGGCACTGCCCCAAGGGTCCTGAGCTCCAGGAGTGTTTGCACATGGCTCTCAGGGACATGGTGGGACCCTTGGGTTGTCCTGTGCAGGGTCAGGAGTTCAATTTAACGATCTTTGAGCGTCCCTTCCAACTCGGGAGTTTCTGTGATTCCTTAGACCTGAAGCAACACTGGATCTCTGATACGGTAAAAACATCAAAGCCCCTCAGCACAGGCTGGTGGCCGGGGTGGAGCAAGTGCCTGCCGGGCTCCACCATCGCTCGGCGGGGACAGCCAGAGCCCATCCCCGGTGTCATCGGGCTCTGTCCCCTCCGGGGCTGCTCCAGCGGGCTGGGTCCCCTCAGGACGGAGCAGGACCCTGGCGTCCCGCGGCTCCCAGCGCATCAGAACGTGTGGAAAAATTAGGGAGAGAGCACAGAGCCTTAAGTTGCGCCAGGGGAGGTTCAGGTTGGACATTGACAGGAATTTCTTCACAGAAAGGGTGATTAGACACCGGCACGGGCTGCCCAAGGGGGTGGTGGAGTCACTGTGGGGATGTTCAAGGAACGACTGGACGTGGCGCTCAGTGCTGTGGACTGGTTGACAGTATGGTGTTCGGTCACAGGTTGCAGTCGGTGGTTTCAGAGATATTTTCCAATCCGACTCTGTGCAAAGAGGGTTTATTAAGCGCAGCTGTTTATGGGAGGGCCCGGTGGGAGGACCCGGAGCAGCGAGAGCCGCGGCCAGAGCGGCCCTGCCGGAAGCGGAAGCGGCGCGGGGCTCTCCCGGCGGGGCGCGGGCGGCGGGACCGCGGCCGCGGGGCCGCCATGGGGGACGACATGGACGTGATCCCCGAGCGGGAGATGAAGGTGAGGCACGCGGAGGGCGGGCGGTGTGAGGGGCAGCCCGACGGCGGGAAGGGTTGGCGGGTTGTTTGACTCGGGCCGGGGGGCCTTGGCTTGGAGCCGGAGGGGGACGGGGCTCGGAGAAGGCTCGGCCTGGGCTGCGAGAGGCGGTGGGTTCTGGAGGAGGTTTGGTTGGGACCGTGGGCCTGACAAACTGGAGGGGTCGGCTCGGGATGTGGCGGGGCTTCTTGAGACATCCTTGCCGTGTTTGTGAAGCAGAATCCCAGGATAGGTCAGGCTGGAAGGGACCACAGTGGGTCGTCTGGTGAAACCTCCCTGCTCAGACGGGTTCGGCCCAGAGCACACGGCACAGGACTGCGTCCAAACGGCTCTGGAGTATCTTCAGTGAGGGACATTCCACACCCATTCTGGGCAATCTTGAGGACTTTCCAGCGTAGTGTGGTGCAAGCCTGTGGGGTGGAAAAGGGAAAGCTGGCATGGCCTTGGTGTAGAGGGCTGTTTAATGCCTGGGGAGGGAATCACAGAATGGTTTGGGTCGGAAGGAACCATAAAGCTCGTTTTATGCCAACCCCTGCTGCGGGCAGGGACCCCTTCCACCAGACCAGGTTGCTCCAAGCCTCATTTAGCCTAGCCTCGAGCAGTTTCAGGGATGAAGGAGAGTTGGAGGAGTCTTGTTTTGGAAGAAGAGTGATGTTCCTCCTGTCAGTGTGCCTTGTGGATGGTTTGGGGATGTGGGGCAGTGTGAGCTGGAGTCTTGCTGTGTGGTGCCAGCCTAGCCCATCCTGTGTCACCCAGTGTTACTGTGAGGCTGGTTAAGAAGGGACATGGTGGAACAGATTCCTGGAGTGATTATGGGTCTTTGTGCAGCTGCCTTCTGCCCTCAAAAACAGGGTAGTTGGGCTGTTTGTTTTGCAGAAGTTTCTGAGTTCCTACATCTTCTGAGATTGCAGGAATGTACTTATTTAGTGGCAGTTATTTGGGAATAACTCAGGTGCTTGACTGGAGTTACTGGCACATGGGTTAGCAAATGTGTGCCTTGTAGCAGCAAGTTTTGTTCAGTCCTGTCCCATCTTTTCTTTGTTGCTTTCTCTTTTCCTCTGTATCCCTTGGGTGGTTTTGGTGTGCTCCTGAGAAGGTCAGATGTCCCAGGCAGATTTTATGAACACAGACAGTGGGTACAAGCGAGATGTAGCCAATGGAAAAAAACTAAAAAGTGGTGTGATCTCAGTCTTTCATGGATGAGACAGAAAATGTGATGGAGTGGCCAGAGGCTTGCCTGGGTGTGTGGCAGGGATTTGCAGCTCTCATGGAGAGGCTCCTGCACTCAGTGTCTTATAGAAACCAAAGTAAACTGCTCCTCTTGGGCAGCATGTGAACTCCCCAACTCTCTCAAACAGGATTTTCAGTTCAGAGCACTGAAGAAGGTTCGGATCTTTGATGCTCCTGATGAACTTCCCAAAGAGCGCTCCAGCCTCCTGGCAGTGTCCAACAAATATGGGCTGGTCTTTGCTGGTGGAGGGACCAGCCTGCAGATCTTCCACACCAGAGATCTGCTCCTGCAGAAACATCCAGGAGAAGATCCCAATAAAATTGGTAAGACACACTTAAATCTCATGAGTTTGGCAGAGACAGGTTTATATGGGATTTAGGACATGGGGCTCTTGGCTCCTGATACATGTTACAGTCCTTGCCATCCTCTGTCAGGCATTTGAAATGCCACGTTTTCTCGTGTGGGGAGGCAGGAAAAATGGTTGGTAGCCATTCTTTGCTGGGTTGGTGGCCATTCTTTGAGCTGTGCACGTGTCAGGGTTATGTGTGAGTGCAGGGATACACTGAGGGAGTTTTCACAGAGTTACCCCCTGACTAAATGACTGTCCAGAAGAGGGGAAGCAACCACTGTTCCACCACCTGAGTGCAAAATGGTTCTCCTTAGTAACTGTTCCACTCTGTACATGCATAAGTAAAGACAAAAACCTTTCCACTTATTATTCCTCAGGTTACTGAGGAAGGAAAGTGGCAATTTCTTTTCTTAGAAATTTGGCAACTCTCAAGATCGTGTTGATAGAGATGAAGGGATTTGCTTTAATTCAGTTCTTCTACATTTTACCTTTGATAGCTGCTGTTAATGGGACTGAGGATTATTGCACCAATTTGTTGTATTGTTTTACAAGAACAATTCTTGCTATTTAAATTTGTCCCCTTCATTCCATCTTTGTTTCCTTTCTGTGTTTTAAGTGGAGAACATTCAGAGCACTGTGGTTGCCATGAAGTTTCCTATGCAGCACCTGGCTCTGAGCTGTGACAATCTCACCCTGTCTGTGTGTATGATGTCCAGTGAGGTCGGGTCCTTCATCAGCTTTTTTGATGTCCGCACGTTCCTAAATCAGGTACAGCACATGCCAAGTGGGTTTGGCTTTGGTTTGGGCTTTGAGGTTGTTTTTTCAGAGTACAGCAGAGGAGAGGTGTAGCTGGGGTGGGATTTTCTGTCTCTGTGAGGGTTGTCTTATAAAGGAGTTGCTCAGTAAACTCAAAATCTGCTTGTTTAAATCGGTTATTAATTTATAGGCAGGTTAAAACTGCTTTGAACTGTGACTTCAGGAGAGTTTGGTTTTGTGCTCCACTTTGACTGTCTCAAGTATTTGTGTTCCCTAAAAGGCAAAACAGCAGAAACAAGCATTTGCTTGTCACAAACTGGCCAAGGACTCAGGAAGTGCAGCCATGGTCAACGACCTGAAGTGGAACCCTGCCAGTCCCACCATGGTGGCTGTCTGCCTGTCCGATGGCAGCATCTCTGTCCTGCAGGTCACAGACTCTGTGAAGGTCTATGCCACACTCCCACCCTCTGCTGCTGTCACATCTGGTGAGTGGCAGCCTTGGAGGGCACTCAGAATGTTGGATACTGAAGAGCAGACACCGATTGAGAGGTGTATAAACACAGGTTGCTTGTCTCAGGAGGAGGTTTCTTAAAATTGTTCACAAAAAGGAAGGGTTTAAACTCAGTGAGACACAGAAAACGTGTTGCAATGGAATTACTCTTTCCCTGTTGATTGCAGCAGCTGAGTTTTGTAAGTTATCAACTGTACCCACCTGTGGTTTGTGCTGTTTCAGGCTTGACTCATTTCCAGGAAAACATGCAAATAAGCATCATCATCACCTGTTGGGTTTTGACCTGTGTAGTCTTGACTTCTCTGTGACTGGATGACTCCTTGTTTGATTCAGATTCATGGGGTTTTTTTCAGTGGAAAAAAAAGCAATTTTAATTTATTGGTCCTGTTTTTGTGAGGCCTTGTATCTCTCCAGTTCCTTAGTGCTAATGAAATTCTCTTTTTTTTTTTTTGCCTAGTGTGTTGGAGCCCAAAGGGAAAACAACTGGCTGCAGGGAGGCAAAATGGCACCGTGGTGCAGTATCTGCCTGTAAGTATTAGTGGTGTTAAGGCCTTGTGACTTTTCAGGAATTTGAAATATGATATTTTGTTGGTTTGGGTTGTTGCTTTTTTTTTTTTTTTCCTGTTGGCTGATTGATTTTTGTGTCACAAACTACAGAATTTGGCTAGGTGGCACATGGTGTGAGCCATGTGATGCTACCCAAGTGCTTCAGTAATATTCAAGTGCCTTAGGCCAATATTTGGTTTAGTTTAAGGTTTGCACTGGCCACTGAAGTCATGATTTCAGAGTGGCCCATGATGAGTGTTAAAGAATGGGTCAGTTGCTCTAAACCAGTTCTCTGGGCTTTTTGCAAAAACTTGCAATTGGATTTAAGAGTTGTTTTATTTGCAGAATCTGCAGGAGAAGAAAGTAATCCCTTGTCCTCCTTTTTATGACTCGGACAATCCTGTTAAAGGTACATCTTTTTATTACCTTTTAACTTCTTTTCTCTTTAAAAGTATTTTACTCATTCTTCCCCCTGTTGTCTTTAGCTAAAGCAGCTGTATAGCACTGGGTATGAAATTACCCAGATTAGTGTGATTTTCTGTGATTCTTAAGCTTGGTAGTTTAGGAGTTAGTTGCCATTTGTCTGTCATTTCCTTTGTGTGCTGTGCACAGTTAATATCAACAAGAATTATAAATATTTATTTAATATAATTATAAAGTGTTTCTGGCTGAGGTATTTTCTTGCTCTTTCAGTTTTGGATGTCCTTTGGATTGGCACATATGTCTTTGCCATTGTGTATGCAGAGGCTGATGGGACACTGGAGATGTCTCCACAAGTGGTCATAGCCATATTGCCTGTAAGTGCCAGCAGTCACAACAACACAAATGTCTCTTTCTTGTTCATGACAATGGCATGTTGCTTTTGTTATTGACATTGGCACCACATAGAATTTCAGTTTGGTGCTGCTGTAAATCGTGGGATTGAGGTTTGGGGGATTAAGTGGAGGAAGTAGGATCCACCTGAAAAATCAATGAGTAGTCTGTTCTCTGCTGAGATCCAATTATGATATTATTGGTGTGCCCTGACACTGTCAAAAGTTTAAGGGAGATTACTTGGTTTGTGCATTGACAGATAAACTATCAATGTTGATCTTACAGAAAAAGGAAGAGAAGCGACCAGAGAAGTTTGTGAATTTCATGGAGCCATGCTACACGAGCTGCACTGAGAGACAGCATCATTACTTCCTCAATTTTGTTGAGGAATGGTGAGTGGCAGGAATCATGGCAAGGTCCTTCTTTTGCTATGCATGTCTGAGGGGTCAGTGTATCTCCATTGATTTTGTTCCTCCTTTTTGTAGGCCTTGCAGTGGACTGTCATGTTAGTTTTAACCTGTTTGTGTCCATGCTTACAGGGATCTAGTTCTGGCAGCTTCAGCAGCTTCCACAGAAGTCAGCATTCTTGCCAGGCAGGGGGATCAGGTAATATTGTTATTCCATTTTTGGAATGTATTGTGTTGCATCTGTGCAAATGTGCATTTTCTCTCCTTAAGTATAACCTATATAAGACCTGGAACACAATGAGATGATGACTTTTTTAAGACATCCCAAAACTAAACAAGCTTCTAAATTGTACAGAATCTTAAGATAGTTCTTAGATGAACAAGAGACGTGTGTTGTGAACCAAGTACCAGAAGTCTGTTTTTCATTATTATCTTGGCAGTCTCAAAATTTGGTCAAACTCACTATAATAAAGTGATTGATGTGAGGTCATCAGTTGAAGTGAAGCATTAAAAATGTCTGACCTCTGACATGCAGTGATACATGAGATGTCACAACCAAATCTCTGAAGGACCCTGATCTTTCTGGCATTTATTAATCTAAAATTTAAGTAGACACTCTCTAGCTGGTGTTTCAGCTGTTGTAGGCTGGAGTGTTGAAGAAGGCTGGTCACAGGAAAGCAGTAGTTGATGTAATAATAATTCTGCTTTTTGCAGAACTGGGAGTCATGGGTTTTGGAGGACTCGAGCAGAGCAGAACTTCCCGTGACAGATAAAAGCGACGACACTCTCCCCGTTGGTGTTGCTGTGGACTACACCAGCAACATGCCCATCGTGATCAGTAAGTCTTGGTAGTCTTTCCTGTGGAGTGGTCCAAAAATCTCAGTATATTTGATATTTTTGAGGGGCAGCCTTGTGCTCAGAGTTCTGGGAGATCATTCTGAAAGGCAGGCTGACTCGCCTGCTGTTTTTATACCAAACCCACAGCGCATGGCTTTGCTTCTGTGTAAGGATTCAGTTGCAAAGTGTTAAATACAGTTCTTTCCTGGAGCTTTCAGCATCCTGGGATACAACACCAATAGACATGGCAAACAAAACTCCTGAGTTATGTCTGTGTTCCCCAGAACTGGGATTTTAGTGAGTTTAAAGGAGTCACGTTCTAACACTGGGGATTTCAGGCTGCCCATGTGGTGTTCTTTATTCTTGTCACTTATGTCCTTTTGCAGAACTGTTTTGTATCAAGTACATTTGCACAGATCTAAGGGAAAAGTGGGTTGGTTTCAAAGCCAGAAACAGCAAAAATCGCTGAGGTGAATGCGTAGGTTTTAATTCTGCATTAAAGCACCGGGTCTGTACTGCCTAAACCCTGCTGTGCTCTACATCTCAGCTGCATTATTGCTGTACCTTCTGTGCTGCCTGAAGGCCCTTCAAAGTACCTTGTCAAAGTCTGAGACTACATCTGAGCTATTGTGTTGTATCTCAGTGAATTCTGAGAATTCTTCTTTGAAGGCCAGAGACAGATGGAAATAAGAGATGCCTTCAGGCAGAGTGGAAGGTACTGCAGTCAGGAGTTCCTGAAGAGCACAGGAGGGTGCCAGTTAACTAAGACCTTTACCTGAAAGAAAACCTACAGTAGGGAATTGAGGTCAAACATTGTACTTGGATGCCAACTTGAATTTGAAGCCTTTTCTCTGTTAATCTATACAGTTACTGGATTAAGAAATCTGTCAGGACAGATTTTTTAAAGCCTGTGTTGTGCTGCCTCAGAGTTTTTAAAAAGGTTTTTGGGGAAGCTTTTTGCTAACACATTCTCTGTGTTCTGACACAAGAGTTTTGCTGCACATTAATTGGCTTTGCAGTTCACAGCAAGGTTGCAGAGAAACCTGATTTGTCCTGGAGCTTGTTCCCAAGTGGAAAGTGCCCTTCCCTAGCATGCTTTTCCTGAAGAACCAATAGTAAAGAAAAATGGCCATCCACTGCACTGTCTGACAAACAAAGCACCATGACTATAGCAGATTTTTCCTGCACTCTAGATGTGTTGGGTTTGGGTTTTTGTGTTTAATTAAGCACAGTTAAACCATTACAAAATTCGAGAAATACAGAGAGTGTTCTGTGGCCTCTTAACTGTGCTGAGAATTTTTGTACTGAAGCAGATTCACAAAGCATAAGACACAAGTATTTTATATCAGTGGTTCAGATCACAAGGATATTTGTTTGATGTTGGCTTTCTTTAAAGTTAAAAAGCTTCCTGTGTAGCAGTTCTGTTTTGTAGTTTATGCATATGAATGTTAATGAGGGCCCAATGGAATGTGGAGATTGCTGAAAGGAATTGAAGGAGGGAGCAGAGTATCAATGAGAAAAAATGATTGCTTCAAAATCAGAACAAGCTTGGCACAGGAATTGATGGGTGAAAGTTGGGCTTTGTCATTCAGGAGATGACATTCAGTTGTCAAAATAACTCTTTCATGAAACATGAAGTCAGGAACAGAAAGGAATACAAAAGGATAAAGAAAGAGAGCTGAGCACTGACAGAGAAGCAAGGGAACAAAGATTTAAATGAAAGCAAGAAGGGAGAAATGTAAGAAATACTGTGTGAAGAAAGTCACATGAAGGTGGCAATTCCAGTAGGAATAGGATAGGAAGCTTTGACTGCAGGACTTACATGTGTGGTCTCTGGCAGGTGATGAGAAGATCCTTACTCCAGCTCCAGTTCTGATCCTGCTCTCTACGGATGGTGTGCTTTGCCCATTTTACATGATCAACCAAAACCCAGGAGTCAGGTCACTTATTGTGACCCCAGAGCCACTGCAGCTGGTAGGAGAGAGAGTTCCCAAGGCAGCAGGTAAGTGCTCCAGGGGCTATAAGGGAGCACTTGGATTTGTGGATCTTTGTCATACTGATCTGTCAGTTTTTCAGTAGTCAAGACACACATGGTCACAGAAAATGTATTTTTTCTTTATAAGGAAAATGGGGAGCAGTTCTTGGGTGTTTTGAGCTCCCAGGACTGTTCTCTGTCTTTTGTACATCAGTGTGGAATTACCTAGTCCTGTTCACCAAATGACAGAATCATTTAGTTTGGAAAAGACCTCTAAGATCATCGAGTCCAGCCTTTAAACCTGTTTGTTTGTGGGATCTCAAGCACTTTGCAGGCTGTGCCTTTAGACTTTCCTGTGCAATCAGCCTTTGGGGAGTAGGGTCAAACCAGTTTTAGGAGGCTCTTTGCCCAGCTTTGAGCATGGCCTGCACACTTCACAGGTGATGATTTTCCTCCATAGTTTTGCCACAGGAGGTCATGATAGGAACTAAGGTGTTTGCGTGCAGCAAAATCCTATTTAAACAAAATTCTGTTTAAGTCCTATTTAAAGCTTTCCTCAGCACTGTGAAAATTATGTCAGCAGGTGGAGAGGAGTAGTTTTGTTTGAGTTATAGATGTGTTGCCCTGTGTAGTGTGATGTAGGCAGGTAAGATGATTGTTTTGCTTGTCTGCATTCATGGAGAAATAATTGCAAATGCACCATTTTCTTCCCTGTGCCCAAATTTGCTTCTCCTTCTCCTGACAGAGTGCTGTTGTTTGGCAGCCTGCCTTCCCTGCAGTGCTGGCTAACTTGTGTGCTGACTGCCTATTTTATTTGAGATGGCAGGAACCTCATCAAAATCAATGGAGGAAGGTGAAGTTTTCTCACAGGAAAACTGCAGACAGCATTAATCTGAACAGATTGTTGTATTGATCATGACTTTGTACAGTTTCTGTATCACTCGCTGGCATTGGGGACTGCAAGCCCAGTTCTGCCATCTCTCTTCCTCACTGTCCAGTGAGAAGCATGCTGAGCTGTCCCTATCAAACAGATTTGGCCTTGCAGTGCCTTCTGCCATCAGTCAGTGCAGCCAAATGAGCCTCCCCCTTTCCCATTTGTCTTCCTGCAGGGAGTGCTGCCACGAGTCCAACTACTCCTCCAACTTCTCTAAAGCCTGACACAGCACCAGCCATTGCTCCCACTGTGCCCCCCTCAAGTCAGCCTCCAGCAGGGAGTGGAGCAGCTGTTTTTTCCTTCATGCCCTCAGCTGTCAAGACTCCTGGCTCCACAGGCAGTGATCCTCCACCCTACTCCTTTGCCACCGATGCCTCCAAGCAAGCCCAGACTCCTGCTCTGACTGGAGCAGCAACCTTCTTCTCCTCTGCTTCTTCCAAGGCATCCATGACTCCTGCTTCTGTAGGCAGCACTACAACAGCTCCTGCCACCTCCTTTCCTTTTGGGTCCATGAACTTTAAACCAGCTGCAGACAGCTCGTCTGGGCCATCACTCTCCACAGCACCTGCTGCACAGAAAACGTCTTTTGCAGCTTCTTCAGTCAAAGTGAACCTCAATGAGAAGTAAATAGATTCAGCAGTGAATGCAGGGGCTGGATACTTGTTAAATTGCTGCAGGCATGGATAATGTGTGGTAGTTCTAAAGATGGTGTCTGGCTTTTTGCCCTGAGAGCAGTTCCCCACGTTCCCAAGAAAGCACTGAGGAAGCCCCTCTTTATCCAAGAGTGTTGTGGCTGTGGATATCCTCAGTGCTTCCCATGCCAGAGGTTATGTTCATGGGCATGGTATTAGGCAAGGGACAGTGCCAAAAATTTAGACCAATAAATTTCCAGAGACTTAGGGGAGGGTTTTATATCTTTGTTTCATAGGCATCAAACAGTGATTCCGTGCTTAGGTTTGATGCAAATCATGGCTAAGGTCTGCTGGGAAATCCCTTCTGTCTGGGACTGCTGTAGTGGGGTGGTAATAGCACAAGTTTCTCTGACAGTTTGTTGAAAGTTCCTTACCCCCAGCCTGAGAGGATGCTGGAACCACAGCTGATGGATTGTTTTGCCACTGTGTCTTCAGCAGAGAAGGTGCCAGACCCTTTGGTTCTGTTCTTAAATGGACACTTGCTCACTGAGCACAGGATCTGGAATCTTCAAAGCTTATTCACACTGAAAGAAACTAATATTGATTAGAAACTAGGCAAAATGGGTTTGAGTGAGTGTTCTCAGATGTCATATACTCACTCTTCCCTCCAGCTCCTGAGACTTGCTCTTTATTTTTAGCAAAAGTGGTTTAAAACACAGAGCTATGTTAATTGGAGCCACTTTTTAAGGAGAAGAACTTTCATGTAAATGCATCTTATGAAATTTCTGATGGTTCAAATTATTATTTTTGAATTAGAAGAATCTTCACTACACCAGAATCTGATGGGAGCTCTTAGGGGTTTTTATATTTCGTGTATAAAGCAAACGATACACCAGTGAATTGGCTGAATATTTAAATTGGCTGCCTTGAGGAGCTGAGTTTGCAAATGAATAGAAATTCATATTTTCTTGCAGAATTTTTACTGGAGCTTTACTCTGAGGATGACACTCAGGACAGCTCAGATTTGCTATAGGTGGAACAAAATGATGAGGTGCATTTGAAGCAGGACAGTAATTTTTGCTGGCATTTAGCTTTTGCTCATGGGAGGATCTAAGATAGAAATCTTTGTGGTTCCATATATTCAGAAATGATCCTGAATGGCTCCTTCCCACTATCTCCAGAAGCTACTCATGATTTTGTATCTGGAGCTTGAGTTGTTGCTGATCCCAGGGGATGCTCATTCATTCATTCATTCACTCATTCATTAATTAATTCATTCTGTTGCAGGTTCAGTGCTGCAGACACCTCTTCTCCCACGAGCAGCAGTGGTCCATCTACTTCCACGATGTTTTCCTTCTCACCCAGTTCCAAAACTGCTCCTGGAGGTTCTCTGAGCCAGTCCACACCCATTGCAGCCCCTCCTACCACAGCACTGAAGACTTCATCCCCTGTGCCTGCCACGGGTAGGAGTCTGATCCCTGTTGTTGGGAATAATGCATTATATAAAATGTTCTAAAAGTTTTGGGACTCAGGGAGCTTCATTTGGCTTCTTTCTTGTTTTTCCTGCTGTTTTTCCTGCTCCAGAGGCCCTCCTGATTGGCACACCATCATGATGTGAATCACTTTGTCTTGAAACAGAGAGGTTTTTCCATTTGTGCTCCATTTCTCAGAGAGCCATATGTGAAATAATTATATTCAGCTGCTTAAGTTTACCCAGAAGTTCTTGCATTTTCAGTGCTCTGATTATGAATGTTTCCAGGCAGCCACACAAATCAGTGCCTTACCTTCCATCTGCATTGACTGGAGTAGAAAGTAATCACAGAGAAGTTGGATGGAAGTGAAAAGGCACCTGAGGAAGGTGTATTCCTGCACTGGGGCCCACAGAACCACTGCTTTTGGATTTGATAGTGGTGATTGTTTCTGATCACATCCTGTTTCCTCAAGCTTTGTATAACTTCATCAATTACTGTTGTTCTTATTAAGTTCCAGTGGCACGTCCTGCTCAAAATACTCCTTCAGCTTCCTTGGTACAGAAGACCCCCAAAATCACCCCATCAGCAGCAAAGCCAAGCTCTACTCAGGTAACAGAAACTTGACTGGGTTCTTTGGAGGGTCAGTGTTTTTCATTGCTCATGAATTGCTTAGAATTCCTTGGACCGAACTCGTGTTCCTAGGTCAAAGAATTGGTTATCTTCTGATTTTGAAATAGTAGCAAATCTGGGGTTCTAAACCATGTTCTGTGCATGTCTTCAGAGAGCTGTATTTTGACCTGTGTTATAATCAGTGTGTCTGGTGTCTGAATGGAGTTTCTAACACCAGGCCTTTTTGATACTCTAAGCACCCCGGATATATCCTTAATATTTATTTTGATTTTGTCTTTTTTTTCTTTCCCCAGGGCAAATCAGCACTCCCCAGCACAGCTTTAGAGAAACAGACCCACCAGTGGAAGGAGTCAGACCCTGTCATAGCAGGAATCAGGGAAGAGGTGAGATTTTCAAGCAGTTTTCTTCATAATGCCACACAAACACTTCAGTTCAGCTGTGTTGTGATGGTGTCTGTAAGTAGTCTAGGAATCAGAATGGAAATTTTTCCTAAGATGACCAGCCTGGTTTGTAGTTATTTGTGTGTCCTGTTCAGTCACTGTGTTGAGAAGATGGAGTATTCTTTCCTGTTAATGTTCAAGAAGAATTTCCTGCTTTGGCTGCAAAGTGACCAGTGTTTATGGTGTAGTTGAGGCATGATCCAGGAGCTGAGACATTTGTTCCAGACCCTGCTGTGTTTTCAGTGGCTGCCCTTTCTTCCTCTTGGCTTTGCAGATTGCACATTTTCAAAAGGAGATGGAGGAGCTGAAGGCCAGGACTTCCAAAGCTTGTTTCCAAGTTGGAACTCCAGAGGAAATGAAGATGTTGCGAACTGAGTCAGAGGATCTTCACACCTTCCTCTTGGAAATTAAAGAGACAACAGAGGTGAGCAGAATGTCTTCAAACTGTGAACCAGCAGTGACTCTCCTCACCTGATGTTCCTCCTCAGCCTGCTACAGCTGAACTGCAGATGGAACATCTGACTCTGCTGTGTTAATGAGGGGGTGACATTTGCCTTTGTGCTTTCAGGCAGATGCTTGCAGAAGCCCTTGTGCTAGACATGGCAATAGAAAATGTTACTTTGAACCTTGTCCCATCTGTTCTATTTCACTTTGCAGTCACTTCATGGAGATATCAGTATTCTGAAGACAACCCTGCTGGAGGGATTTGCAGGGGTAGAAGAGGCTAAAGAACAAAATGAACAGAATCGTAGCTCGGGGTATTTACACTTGCTTTATAAGAAACCTTTGGATCCCAAGAGTGAAGCACAGCTTCAGGTATGAATCATGTCAGCCAACTTCTGACAGAGAACTTTAAATAAAATAAAACTTAGGCTTGTGTGTGCAAGTGCCCAGCATTGTTGTTCTGCCCTAAGTATTTGCTGTTTCAGTAAATAGTCTAGTTAAATGCATGGTGAGCTTTGTTTTCCATGAGTTTGCAAGAGATGCTGGAAATCCTTTCCTGAAGCTCCTCTCTGTTGATGCCATTTGCAGTGATGATTCAAAACTCCTTCTGAGGGGATGTAGTTCACCTGAGAACTAAGTCTATTCTAATCTTAGAATGTGACTCTTGACATCCTGTTCCTTCTCAGCCTGTAGTGTTTGCTCAGGGATTTCAGTTAAAAGAGTGTTTTTTCTACACTTTATAGAAGAGTTCTTGGAATTATTTTTATCTTCAGCAAGTGCCTTATGGAACAATTTGATGATTTATTATGACTTACAGAATTGTGTGGTTAATTTCATGGATGGTGGAGCATAAAGCTTAATGATATTCTAAAAGCTGGGGCACAAAGGAAAATAACCAGCAGTACATAAAGAGGCTTTCAAAGACAAGAAAGAAAGTAGGGGTGAAGCACTTTTTGTTACAGCTCTGGTGATGAAGGCTATTTAACCCTAAGCAAAATAGAGTGAGTGTGCCCTACAAATGATACTTGGTCTTTTATACACTGATAAGTTCCCCTCAAGAGGTTTGACTGGCAGGTTGAAGGCATAATTGAATGTCATCTTTGTGGCAGTAGGTATCAAGACCATGCATGCAGTTATTAGAAATCAGCTGACACAAAGTAATTTCTTTTAGGTCTGATATCTAATCTTCACCTGGATTCTGGTGATTGATTCACAGTCTTAATTGCATGCCTGCTTTGATGTCCAGCATGTCTCTGTGACATTTAAAGCTTATGCTTGTGAGTTCAGAGTGATGATAATCTTGAAGTATGTGTTTCACTGTGTAGAGAAAGGACCGTGAGGAAAGAATAACACAGTGAGAGAGAAGTGGAAGTGGATTGGAATGGAAGGAGAGAGTTTTTGGGTTAACTTTGTGAAAGTTTCCTTTGAGAAAGCTCTGTGCTGACTCTGAAATTTTGCTCAGTCTGCATCATCCCCATTATCCTGAGTGAGAAAAGCTCCCTTAGGCAGCTTTGTGTCTTAGTTTTCAATAAAGTTTTCAAGACCCTGAGACTTTTCTGATGTCCAGCTGTATTAATGTGGTATCCAGAGAGCTGCTGCCTTGTAGGTGCTGAAGAAAGGAAACCTGGGCTTGGCAGTGTTTAACACTAAGCCCACAGCAGGACTGGATTTGCTTTCAGGTTGGAGATGTCCCAGTAGAACTCCATGCTGTATCTTGAAAGCATTTGCAGTGGAATTCTTCCTAGGCTATATTCCTTGGCTGCTTCATCATATTTAGGTGACCATTCTGTTGAGATGAGCTGAAGCCCAACTGCAGTTCCCATTTCCATTTTACAAAGTTGGAGTTTTAGCCATGGCCATGCCATGCCAGGCTGGAGAATGAGGCTGAGCTCTGAGTTTGTTTAGGGAGCAGAGCTTGGGGTCAGAGGTCTCTGGTGTAGCTGCTGCAGTTGTGCAGCTGTGTGGTCGTGGATAAGTCACTTTACTCTCTGTCCTTGCTTTTTACTTTTTTTTTATTTTCCTACCTATAAAGTCAAATTAATTCCTTGCCTTAATGTGGGCGGTGTGAGCATTTGTGAGTGCTTTCATGAATCATAGTCTGTGAATGCTAATGTTCTAGAGCCGTGTGAGTAGCCTGCAAAGCTTTGATCACTTGTAATTGTTAGAAGTTTCAATGTTGTAAGATGGGTCCAAATGACTCATCTTCTGCAAGTGGCATTTGAAATAAGGACTGTTTTGTATAATGCCTGGTGTTTGTAAAATCCTTTTTGTAAAGAGTTGGCAGTGTTTTGCAAATGTTATGGACATTACTCTTAGTTGAGTGCTGAGGTGAAACGTCCAGGCCAAACCCTATGTGTACCCCATTCATTGTTATGTAAGTTTTCACCATGTTGGGTTCTGTTGTGCTGGTAAAACTTTCCAGGCAGAAATACTGGCTTGGACTGAATGAGCTCCAAGAGTCTTCATCATCTTCAACTGAAACTGAGATTTCTGAAGTGAATTTAAAACTCACTTTGTTTTGCATGGCAGGAAATCCGTCGCTTGCACCAGTACGTGAAGTTTGCTGTTCAGGATGTGAATGACGTTCTGGATTTGGAGTGGGACAGGCACCTGGAACAGAAGAGAAAGCAGAAGTAAGTAATTGAAACTGGAGTACAGAGCTGCATCAGTGAATTGGGAATTAGTCTATAATCAACAGACAAAGACCTTTTTCTGTTTAAAAGTATGATCTTTTTTGAGGGATCTAGGAGTAAATCTTAACTCAGATAGCTAGTGGGAGCCAGAGGTTCAGACAGGCTCTGGCTTCATACATATGTTACAAGCTCACTGTGTCTCTGTGTACCATGCAAATAGTGCTTATAGAAACAAACCATCAGTTTTGTAGAAATTCATTGATGGCAGCTAATGAAACCTTTCTGACAGATAAAACATCTTGAAGCAAATGAGCTAAATGAATAAACTGGCAGCGTTTTCAAAGGAGAAATCTGTATTTGAGATGAACTGAACTGCTTTGGTGTTTGACTTCCTTGAGTTTCAGCAGCCAGAACCACTAAACCATTGGTGTTTGCTTGCCTGCCTGTGACCCAGATGCACAGAATGGTCCCTGTCTCTTGGTCTGATCTCTGCAGGCGCCTGATAGTCCCTGAGCGAGAGACTCTGTTCAACACCCTGGCAAATAACCGGGAAATCATCAACCAGCAGAGGAAGAGACTGAACCACCTGGTGAACAGCCTGCAGCAGCTCCGCCTCTACAACCAGACATCTCAGTGGAGTGTTCCCAGTGAGACATCTCTAAACAGTGCACAGAGGTATGTGGAACATGAATCCCTCCTCCTCTCTTGCCTCCAGCGATGTGCAAGGGTGCATTCTGCAGGAAATGATGTTTTGTGGGCATGGTATGGGAGGACAGGATGTCCTAAAGATTAAACTAAACCATGCCCAGGTAATACAGAAGCTCATTGGTTGTATTCTTGGACACTGTTTGATGCTTAGCAGAAATTTCCCCTAAAAGTTTAAGGATGGTAAATGGGATAATAGAGCCTCCAGACTGAGATACTGCTGGTTGTCTGTCTGACTTCAGGGGAGGAAGCGAATGGCTCTTGATGTTTCCAAAATAGTTAAAGATGCATCACACAGTATCTAGAGGAGCCAGTTGTTCTTCCAAATATGCCAGTGGTTCTAGTGGCTACTTTGGCCCAATTTTGTTCCTGCTTTGATTGGTTTCTTTCTGCTGCTGATGTTTTTTCACTGCTCTGCCTTGTCCCAGTTTTGACAGTGACCTTGAAAGCCTGCGCAACGATTTGATGAAAACCACTTTGAAATCACATGCCAAACCTCTGCCCAAGGCACCTGGTAATTTATTCTTTCTTCCTGGGATTCATACCATAAATGTGAATTACCTTTTTTTTTTGACTTTACAGTTTGACTGTAGACTAATAACTGTCTTCCATTTTCCAGCTAAGTTATCCCCAGTGAAGCAGGCACAGTTGAGGAATTTTCTAGCCAAGAGGAAAACTCCACCAATTAGGTCTACAGCTCCAGGTAAACCTTTAGTGATCATAAGTCTGATATGCTTTCCAGGAGGGTGACTTATTTGCTGTGGGGCTGAGACCTGAAATTTTGACTACTCAACCCCTATTTCTCCTTCGCTGTTCTCCCATCTGCTCTCAGGAGGACTTGCCTTCAGTTGCTGTCTGTATGAAGGCTGCCTTTCCAGGCAGTTAAGAAGTCAAGTCCTGTCAAAGCAGGAGTAAAACAAGCCAATAGGAGACCATCCTAAAATAGAGTGCATTTGTCATGGCTGTTACACTGGATGGTTCCCTCAACTTAATACTGAATTTTGTTGTTGATGTTGCAGCAAGTTTGTCCCGATCTGCCTTCCTGTCCATGAGATATTATGAAGATTTGGATGAAGTCAGCTCAACATCCTCAGTGTCCCAGTCACTGGAGAATGATGATTCCCAAGCAGTGGACCAGGAGGAAGAGGCTGCCCCAGTCCAAGTCCCTCGTCATGCTCCTGTGGTCCGAACTCCCTCGATCCAGCCTGGTTTGATGGCTCAGTCTCCGTCCTTTGGGAAACAGCACCTCTCCCTGGGTACTTTGTGTGAGTTGTGTTTGCAGTGTCTCTTCTCAGTGTGGTCTTGTGGGTAGCTTTAACTGCTGTATTATCCATTGCCAGTGCTTCAGGCCATGGAGAAGTGGGATTGCAGGATACAGATTTACACTGCCAGGTTCCCAGGAGCAGTAACAGAGTGGCTTTGTAACCTCATGAACTTCATCTAAAAGCACTAAAGCACCTTGACTCACTGATTGTGTTTTTATGATAGCCTGGTTCCTTCAGATTACAGTGACCTGAAATACTGCCCAAAGACTAAGAAACTGGAGTACTACTGCATTTGGTAGATATGGCCAAGGTTAGGAGTTCTGAGCCCAGCAAGTCTCAGTAAGAACTGCATTTGCATACACCAAGTTTTCCTTGTCCAAGAGAGGTTTCTTTAATCTCTGCAGCCAGAGAGAAAAATAAGGTGTCAGCAGAAGTGTCTGTTACAGCCAACTGAAAGTCCTCTAATGCACTGAAATGACATCTATTGAGACTTACTAAATTCCTTGGGATATACCAAAGTCTGCCAGGGACGGATTGTGTTGATTGTTTGGATGGCCTGCACACCACTCCTGTCAGAAGGAAGCTGTGTACTTAGAGGAACTGCAGCTCAGCAAAGGCTTTCAAAGACTCCCTGATTTACAGAGTAACATTTAACTAATACTTCTGTTAATTTGTTTCTTTTCAGTGCCTGCATCTTCAAACAGAATCATCCCACAAGGGGCAGACAGTACAATGCTTGCAACAAAGACTGTGAAACACGGGGCCCCTGCTCCCACTGTCACTGTTCCAGCACCACAAGCAGCTGCTGCTGCAGCTCTGCAGAGGCAGATGGCTGCTAACCAGTCCCCAGGTAAAAGGATGGCTAATTGCCCAAGTGACCTCTGAGCAGCTGAATGTGGCTTTCACAGGGATTTAGTGCTCTCAAAGGAGGAGATCATCAAACAAAATGTGGCACACATCTGTAGTTGTTGCACCTCTGAGCTATCCAGTGTTCCTTTGTCTTCCTTTTTCCTGTAAGCTGCTAGTACAAAATACCTGAGAAACTCCCATTTCACTTAACAGAAGATGTTGCAACACAGGAGGGTGTTCATAATAATTAGATTTGGTCAGCAAACAACAAAAACTGTCCCAGCTATATAGATTGCTGCCCAATTCTTTTGTCCTTAATGAAGTCTGAGGTTCCAAATGTTTCAGGCCAGGTACACTGTATATGTTCTAGAATCTTGGATGGATCTTTTTGGAATTATTCAGGCCATATTGATTGAAGTGAAATGCTTAATATGGAGTTTCTCTTTACATCTTTTTTTTCCCTCCATTTTTTTTCTGTTCCTTAAAGCTGTGAGCACCTCCTTGACTGAATCCAATCTGAAGAATGTTCCTCAGGTGGTGAATGTTCGAGAGCTGAAGTCTGGTGCACTGACTCCAGCAGTCTCTGCAGTAATAGGGTGAGTGAGTGAATGCTGCCCTTCTTTCTGGTGGCCTTTGGAAGTATTTGCACTGGAGCACATCTGCCAGTGGGGAGCAGTGGCAGTGTTTTACTGGCTCTGGCTGTGTAACACCTGAAGTGGGTGCATTTAGACAAGAGTATTGTGTTTGTGGATTGAAAGAAAGAAATAAAGAAAGAAAGATCTTTCCAGGTCATTCAAGGATTTGCTAATGGCTTGTCCTGAACAAATGACAAGACCAGTATTAACCTCCTTCTCCATTTGTCTGTGAAATGCATTTATGTGCATCCTCTCATTTTGGGATTCAGTGATTTTACTGCTAATATGAAATTTGGCCCTGATATCTCTCCAATCACAGAACGGTCTCCTCTGTTCTACCTCTTTCAGTGAGGGAATTGCAACCCTCTGTCACTGAGTGTGGTCTGTGACTTCAGGCTGTCCAGCTGTTTTCCTTCTACTCTGTCATCCTTTGCAGAGAGAACCTTCTCTGGAGTTATACCTCTTCTGTCTGTTCCCAGATTCACCCCCTGAAGGGAGGGAGAACTCTGCTCTGGCTTTTCTGGAAACTTGTCTCTAATGTTTTGACATCAGAATTTTGACTGAAGGGTTGAGTGTCACTAGGGGTTACTCACTTTGAAGCACAACTGAGCTGCAAGGCTCTTCCTCATGAGTAAACTATGAACCTTGACTTCTGGTATTTAACCTTGAATTTGTTACCATTTCTTGTGAGTTAGCTATAACATTTGGCTTCCCTACCCTGCTTCCTGCAGACAACAGCCAGCTTAGCTCATTCCAGAGATTTCTGCCTTATCACCTAGGCTCTGTCACCAGCCTAGGACTAGGCTTTTTCCCTGTCGTCCTCATGACCTTGAAACTGTCTTTGCTTGAAGTTCCTGATGTTGCTTAAGACCAGGGCAGTGCATGGCCAGTTCTGGGCTAGGGAGGCAAGTGCACTACTGAAAACCTGTGCAAAGTTGGGCTTACTGCATGAAAAAGGATAAATTCACCACGTATCTCTGATTATAAGTTCATGTGGAGTTGCAAATGCTTTATCCCTATAACTGTGAGCTGTATGTGCAGCTCCTGGAACAGCTGTTGTTGCATCACCACTGGCTTTCACACATTTGTGTGTACTCTTCACTATCAAAGAAAAAAGGTGAGACTCCCTTGATTCAGCTCTTCAAAAAAGGAACAGTCTCACAGTGGTACTCAACTGCTGACCTTGACATTTACTTCATGGTTTCTGTTGTGTTTTAATTGAGAAACAGCTTGAATGCTTTTTGCTTTTTTTATTTCTTCTTAAAAGTGATAAACTACAATGGAGAGGGGAATTGCTCAATCTTTTGAAAGTCAAATTTGCAGACAGCTCTACTTGGGAATTTTTTGGCTAAAAGTAGTGGTGTGACCAGGAAGAATTTTCCACCCTCTGTTTCATCAGAATTATGATGAAAACAGTAGAAATTACTGGCTGTGCATGCAGAAGGTTGTGAGTGAGCAATATGTAATGAGATTGGTTTTCACTTGAACTGTAGTTAAAGCCCTGTCTTACTTTCAAGTAGTTTTAGACTGGCAGTATTGATTGATCTCTCTAATTTGTAGAGAACCAGTAGCTTGATATCTTGGAGGCTTTCTACAGTCTTGCTTTATAGCTGACCTCATAAAAATGTACTTTCTAAAAATTCTATCCAAATGAACTATGCTTGCCAGTCAGATTCAGCACTAAAATGAGAAGCATTCACCCAGCAAAGTTAATTCACCAATTTTTGCTACTTCAGACATCCTGACTCCCTTTTGCTGCCACAGCATACTCTTCAGTTGTTAAGCAGGAATGATTTTTCAGTTGTTATCAGTTGTTCAGTGGCCTGTGTGTTGGTGGTCCCAGTCCAGTTACTAATACATAGTTTTCAGTGCAAAAGAAAAGAATCCTTTCTCCACAACTGAAGTCAAACCTAGCATTTTCACAGCATTGTCAAATGATCTTGAGATCAAGTCCCATCCTCTCAGGAATTTCACAGACTTTGTTATTTTCTTCTTTGTCCACTGTAAGCTTGAAATCTACTGCTGCACCATCCCAACACCAACTTTTTCCAGTGTTAATCTTGAAGTTTTCATTGTTTGCTGTACTTCTGCTTTGGGCAGAGGGCAAATCCAAGCCATGCAATGTAGAGGGAAAGTACTCATTGCTGGAAGGAAGGAAGGACTTTCTAGTACAGCAAAGCTGTTTAAGACACAAAACCATATCCAAGACCAAATGGCCATGCAAAATGTTTCATGTATGTGTCCTCTTCCTTTGGAATATGGTAGAAAATTCCTGTGAATTGGCCTGCAGCTGACCAAACAGTAAATGCAGTTTGGGAATCCTCATGCTTTAGCAGTCAGATAACTTTGGATGCCCAAATTTGCTCACTGTCTGGGATTTGTGGCCTCAGTTGGAGGTTGGTTTTTGCCTTAGGGAACTTCTGGTCCGAGTCAAGATGGAAGAACCTCCCTGGGGAAGAAAGCTGGGCTTTGCCACTAAGAGAGTGCAATCATGGTTGAATTTAAGCTTCTGAAATCTTCTGGTATTGGCCAGTGAAGCTTCTGAACCTGGTGGGCCACAGACTTGAGGAGATGCTAAAACTGGTTGGCTGTTCCCAAGTTACAGTGATTTGATTTGTTAGTGCCCCACAGGTCAGATGCTGCACCCCATGAGATGCTGCCATCCTGCAGCAATTGCCTGGGATTTTTATTTCATGGTTCAAAATACCATACCTACAGTTTAGAATACAGGTTAATTTTATCATAGTTCTTGCCATGATTTTGTCAATGTTTGTAGTACACTTCAAAGACAGGAAATGCTCCCTCCACCCCCTCCCAACTTTGTCTCCTTACTCAGCATTTCTAAGCATTGAGTGTACGTGTCTGGACTCCACATTGTGGAGGAAGCTGCTTAAATTTGTTATCCACTAGGCATAAAATTGTAATCCCCTTACCTGCTGATTTTTCATCAACTCCCTGTGAAATAGAAAGCCCTTGACTCTCTTCAGAGACAAGAGTGTCTGGAGAAGACTTGATCGTTTAAGTCTAGAGGTTTAAACACATTTACAGACTTCCTTTGTTAAATGTGGCTGATTCATTTAAGAGGTTTATTCTCTAATCAGATTTGTTCGTTTGGAGTCGTGTGTGGAATCTTTAATAGTGGCTGTTGTTCAAGGCTTCTGGGAGCTGTGCTTTTGGAGAGGAGAGGAAATCCTCTTTCAGGCTAGTTATTCATCTAATTGTTTGATTTTTCTTTTTAAGATCATCCGTACCTCACTCTGCAGCCCAGGCAGTCCATCAAGGTTTGGCAACTGTTGCTACAAATCAAGCTAAACAGGTATTTTGATATAGAGCCCTTTCCCTGTGGAATACTTACCTGGGCATGCTCAGCAGAGTTTGGGGGTTTAATTTTCACAGCTTGCCCTGCATTCTTGACAAACTGTTTCTGTATCTGTGACCTCAACAGTGTCATGCCAGGCATATCTATGTTATGTCTTGCCTTTTCTCACTTCTGAAGACATGCAGCTTTCTAATGGGCCCAGCCTTGCTGCAGTGAGGGTTGCAGCTAACAGCAAAGGAAGCTGTATAAGGTTGATAAAAATAAATTTCACATCAAAAAAAGAAAGTTACAGGCAATCAAAGGAGGGAGTTCTTTACTTACCCTGTTATTCTACTGAAAATATTGTTTAATGGTTGACAAGCTGCTGGGTTTTGTATCTATGCATTAAAAAACCCAGTGCAGCAGTCTTTGTGCTCTGGAATCATTGAGTTTCCTGCCCACAGAGGCTTGCTGACCTGTTGGAAAGGTTGAGGACTGACCCTGTATTTAAGTGTCAAGACATAATGGGCCCAAGATTGCAGAGCTCTTCTAAGTGCTTCAACCACCCACCTCTCTTTTATTCTTACGTCACTGCATGACACTGATAATACCAAACCAATGTCAGAAGAGCCTTTGTTAATGGACAGACTGCACTGACATGAAGTGGTGCTGTGTTTTTAGGCACCTCTGACAGGCTCCATGAAGGGCCAGACTCCACCTTCCTCTGTGTGTGCTCCCTCTCCTATGGCATCCACAGCTGCTCCAACATCATCTGGCAACAAGATCTCAGGTAAGTTGTCCTATGTGGAGATGGAAATAAGGCCTGGATGTCTCTTGCAACATGTCAGGGTGCACAGTCCAGGGAATGAGGACACTGAGAAGAAAAGACTTGCCTCCACTGAGAGGTTGCTGTGTCAGTCTTGAGAGGGAGAATTTGTAAAATGAAAGTACAGAAGTGCAGGAGAGTGGTTTTCTGTACTCCCTGTGTTTTGTCTGTTCCTGCATCTAGAATTCACTGACACTCAGAGTGCACTCAGGACTTGTAACTCTTATCAGGAAATGCTGAAAGCACATCTTCCACAAGGCTGTGATTTGACATTAAATTAAAAGCAGTTCTTTTGTTTTTAAAACATTAAAATCCTGCTGATTTTAAACATTTTAAATGTGCTGATTTAATTTTTAGACACGCAGTATTATAGGAGTACCTGAACAAGCTTGATCTAATTCCTGTGCAGGATCTATTGAGCTTTGAGCTCTAGGACCAACTTCAGAGCCAGTTCACACACAGGGATCAGTCTCAAAGAGTTGGGAAGCTTCTAAAGAAAGGAATGCTCAGTTTTCAACTTAACAGGGAAAGAGGAAACATTAGGGGAAGGAAGCAATTGATTTTTAATGTGTACTAGATAATAATGCTTGCATTGGACATGGGTTTATAAGCCTCTTGCATAAATGTCTGAAATCCATCTCTGTTGGTCTATTGCCTTTAATCCATGGATGTAGGTTGCCTCTTAGCCAGGGGTAAGAAGCAGTAAAAATAGCTAGGAATCATATTTGACTTGGCAAATGCTTCTTAAATTTTGGTTTATTGAAAATGTCAGCGCCTGAATTTGATAGCACTTCCTTTTTATTTGAAATTTATTAAATTACAGACTGTGTGTGTAAGCTAATCCCTGCTTTTCTAATAGATGGATGGCAGGGCATTCTGTTTATTATTTTTTATTTGTAAATGTATTTTAAAAGTTTACTTTTAAATATTTTAAATATTTACGTGTTGTTCTTGTAACTTGCAGGACAAGGGACAGTAAAAACTGTTACAGCTGTTTCTTCTACTGTGACATCAGTACAAGCAACAACTTCACAGCTTAACAAACCCTTCTCGTTTAATTCTACGGGGTCTGTATGAACATTAAGATTTCTTTGTTGTTGACATTAAATATGAGTATTGGCTGTTACAGCAGGTGCTGCCCACAAGCTGTGCAGCACTGTGAAGTGGCACCTGCAAATGTTAGACTGGGAGGGCAGGGGTTGTACCAGAGTCCTTTGAAGACCTTGTTTGTGGAAGGCTGAGTGAGGTCTGAAGGTCTGTGAGACTTCTGACACAATATCATGTTGCTTTGAGATTTTTCAGTGTATAACTAATCAAGAGTAGAGGATAACTGGTTTGCTTTTGGGGTTTTATCTTCACTGGACTGTTGAACAAGTTCCCAGTTAGGACTTGAAATATGTACTGATGGTCACACTCACTGAATTATGTATTTTAATACAGCAAAACAAATTTTGTGTTTTGGCTTGAAAAGTAATCAGTTCATGAAGGTGACAAAAGGGGCCCCAAGCCATCTGGTGATATCTGTTACATAACAATACACAAAGCAAGGCACATGTTATGAACATACAGTTACTCTGAAATCTCCCTTGTGGAATGTTATTTCAGGGATGGTAAAAATCTTTATTTGATTATATCTTATATTTAGGGGAGAGGAATAATTCCTTAGGAATGATTGTTTGAAATTCTGCATGTTTAACTGGTCTAACACTCTAGTGAATTTCTCTATGAAGGGGCAACATTAAGTATTTCAGAATACACACACATTGAAATGGCTGGTTTCTTTCAGTCTTACCCATTTCCCTGCACGTTTTTTAAGTGGATTCTACCCAAATGCCTTGCTGGGCTCCTCAGAGGGCTAAAAGAGTCTTTTTGAGTGATGGAAATTCAGATTCAAAAAGCAAACAACCCTGCCTTTGTCCCATGTGCAGTGCCTCAGTGTGTAAACCATATGCTAAATACAGTGCTGTTGTCAGTGATGTCTTAGTCCCATGGCCTGACTTCTATATCAGCAGCTGGTCTTTGAGAATCAGAGAAAGCTTAAAAAGCCTCAGGGAATGAAAATCTCTGCAAGGCTCATTATGAAAGATCACAGTATTGTTACAAGACAAAATATTTTCAGTGTAAAATAGTCATGATAACTTTTCATTTCTGTCTTGCTATGAGTGATCTCCTTTTTGATGGATGGCTGTATCCAGTTATTCCCTTCTGCACATGCACTGACTCTTCCCTTTTTGCTTTTTAAAACTCTAGTTGCCCCTATGGTTTCTCCTCTCACCAGTCTCTCCAAACCCATCAGGTTTTGGTGCATGGGGAAGAAATATACAGCAGAAAGGAAAGAATATGGGAGGATAAGGGGTGGTCCAAAGAACTTTGAACCCTGACTCTCTTTAACCCTCAAGAAGCCTTTTCAGAGTAGGAACAAATGGACCACAGAAGTGTGTGTGTGCATCTCTCTTCCTGTTTAGTCCTTGGAGAAACTGCTCCTGTGTGCCTGGCTTTGTGCAAATCTGTACTGGAAATCTGGGTCTCAGAGTTGTGCTCATCATATGGTTGGAAATTTCAACACTTTGAGCTAAGTCATTCTTTCCCTTTCTCCTCTTTCCTCCTAGGTCTGTATTTAATTTTAGTGGTGTCACATCAGCTGCTTCATCACAGACGCTGCCCAGCCTCTCTCTCTCACAAGGTTAGTTTGGGAGAGTGTTCAAACAGCATCTCTTCCCTCTTAACAGAGTGTTTACTCTTCCTGATTCATGTGGTTCTTGTTTTATGTTGCAGTTCTAGTACTACAATTGCAGCAACATTTCATACATGTGCTGGGTTCTCCCCTGTGATACACAGAAATCTGGGCCACCCACCTATCAATTAAGCAAAATATTTGTTGCCAAGAACATTTAGGAGGCACTAATTTATGAAAAGGGTAACTTCTGTAGTCATTTCCTCTGCTGTCTTTAATCTGTAGATTTAAAGTGGCTGAGGTGGACTGACACAGAACTGTTACCCAGTGAGCATTTAGGAATCAGAGGGAAATGCTTGGGATGGCTTTGTGTTGCTTCTGAAATTGAAGTGACAATAAATAGGCTGCCTTTCCATGTCATAGGTAGACCCTACTTGCCCAGCCTCATAAAAGGGAACTGATAAAATCTGCTTTGTAATATTTTTTAAGCTTTCTGCCTTTAATTTCAGTCTTGCAGATGAGATCACACAGTCAAAAAAGTTATTTTTTAACTCCCAAAGTTATTGGTTCTTCTGATAAAAGATATCACCTTGTCTTACAAATCTTGGCTTGTTTCCATCCTTAGACCATCACAGCTACAGTAATGCTACTGATACTCTTGATGTTAAGCAGAGAGAATGAAACTGGGGTTAGAATTTGGAGATTGACATAAAAGCTTAGGTAAATAACACAGATAATGCAGGAGTGGGAGGTACAGGAGACAGACTTGTCAACCACAGCATTGTGTGAGGGCAGGTACTTCACTCTATTCTCTGAACTGGTAGGAGCACCTTTGTCTCTGTAATTGGTAATAGAAGAACTACAGAATGTAATTTCAGGGCCTCAGGAGGAAAAAAAGCTACATTATTGAGTGTCAGTTACCTAAATATATTTAATATAGGGGAAAATACAAGGATAATACCAGATCTGCTAAGAAGCTTTTGCTCTTTGTTGTTTGATCTCCATGCAGATCTCCTGTACTTTGTCCAAACACCAATGCAGTGTTTTCAAGTCAGAATTTGTTTGCTGCTCAGAAATTAAATGATAGTACATAAAATAAAACTAGCCCAGTCTCCCTTAAAACTTCAGCAGTTTCACACTGTTGGACAGCAGTCTAGGTTAGAAATGGAGCTGCTTTGACAATTATATTTGAGAGTTTTTCACTAGTTTTTCAAAACTGAAAACAGGCTGTATAGAAGCTGGTTGGAGGTCTATAAATAGCTGAATTTGTAAAGAAAGATTTGATTTTGTAGGAGACTCTTCAAGTGTCAGAAAGTATTTTTATGACCTAAACTGTTCAGAGACATTGGTTTAGAAAGAAAGTGCTGTAGTAAATGTCAGACTTTTTTTTCACCTGAACCAAGTAAGAAGGGGTGAAAGTGGTGTCAATAGAAAATTACCTCTAATAACCAGGTATTTTTATGTTTTTTATCAAACTGCCATGAAAGCTTCAGGTGTCACTGTTGTGTCCTGAATGGATAGGAAGGTTGCAGTTACCTGATGGACAGAGGCTTTATAGTTTTGAGGCAAGAGCACTGATAGTATGTGAAGCACTAAAATGGACCATTATTGCAAGAATGATAAATGAGCTTTGCATACCCTAACTCCATTTATTACCTCTTTCTCTCTCACTGACAGCTCCTGCAAAAGAATCTGCCCAGCAGGATTCATTTTTGTTTGCTGGGAGTTCCAAACTTGGAGCAATTCCCGAGGCCTCCTTTGCTTTTGGGTCCCACAAATCAGCAAGTGCTCCAGGAGGTGTGGTAGGAGGTACCTCCTCAGCAGATGGCACCCAGTCAAACAAAGCTGCTGCAACATCATCTTCTGCTCCCTCCACAACCTCTGGCAAGTTGGATATTGCTGCATCCAAACCAGGAGATCACTTGTTTCAGGGCAATCTAGCTGGGGAAACTCTTGGGAGCTTCTCAGGACTACGGGTTGGTCAAGTAGATGATAATGCCAAGACCACCACTAAGGCACCATCTACCAGTGTTGCAGGAGCACAGTCAACTAAAGTGTCTACAATACCTTCTGGGTTTAATTTTTCTGCTCCCCTGACATTAGGAAAAGCTGGAGAAGCTGCTTCAACGTCAGTCACGTCAGCTGGCACAGCATCCCTGTCCATCAGCACTAGTGCCACAGGCAGTCTCTTTGGCAATGTCCAGTTAACCAGCACAGGGTCTTCTGGGGTGTTTAATCTTGGAGGCTCTGGTGGCAGCAAACCCACCTTTTCATTTGGTATTCAGCAAGCAAGCACTATGAGCACATCCACCTCTGCCCCTTCCACTCTCCCTGCTTCAACGTCCCTCTCGTTTGGAGGTTTCTCAAGTTCATCCCAAACTGCTGCCCCTGCTGCAACTTCCAGTAAGTCTGCAGGGGATGCCAAGTTACCACCTGGGTCAGAAAAACCATCTGAAAACGAAGCTGTAGCAGCTGGGTCTTCACCTCCAGTGCCACAGCCCCAGGCACAGCTCTCAGAGCCACTTAAGGAACCCACCTTACCCCAGGCCCCAGCTGGGGACACTGTCCCTGAGGGCTCTGGGACCACCACAGTGGCACAACCTCCCCCTGACCCCGTGGCTGCTCCCACTTCCACCAGCGATCTGAAGGCCCTGGTGCCTCCTGCTGTCTCTGCAGCTGCCCCACCAGATCAGAATGTCTCAGCAACAACCTCCACAGCAAGTGTTGCCTCTCCTGCAGAAGCCACAGGTGCTCTGGCTGCTACCTCTGATGTTACTACAGGTGTGCAGAGTCCAGCTGTTGGTGCCTCTGTGTTTGCCCCCACTTCTGCAAGCTCCTCAGTGTTCTCTCAGCCGCCGAGTTCCAGCTCCTCTGGCTCAGCATTTACCCAGCCTGCCGGGGAAGCAGCTGCCACTCCTTCCACACCACCAGTTTTTGGACAGCTCCCAGCAGGTACCACAGCATCCTCTCCATTTGGGCAGCTCACCACCAGCACTCTGTCCACGGCCACTGCCACCACCCAGGCCGCCACGTCAGGCTTTGGTACTTCTGCTTTTGGCACCACCACCACGGGGGGCTTTGGCCAGCCAGCCTTTGGGCAAGCACCAGTCTTTGGACAACCTGCAAGCAGTTCTTCGAGTGGCTTTACCTTCAGCCAGTCTGGCTTTGGGACAATGCCAGCCTTTGGGCAGCCAGCAGCTTCCACAGCAGCCTCGAGCAGCGGGAATGTTTTTGGAGCCCCGGCCAGCACCAACAGCACCAGCTCCTTCTCCTTCGGCCAGCCAGCCAGCACAGGCGGGGGGCTCTTTGGGCAGAGCAGCCCTCCTGTGTTTGGGCAGAGCTCTGGCTTTGGCCAAGGAGCATCTGTGTTTGGTGGCACTGCTGCTGTCACCACCACCACGTCCTCTGCTGGCTTCAGTTTCTGCCAGGCCTCAGGTAAGAGCAGAGTCCCAGTGTCACTGTCTGGCTTGGAGTGTATCACTGTGGGGAAAACAGGATGGCATTAATGCCTTTTTTTCCCCCCTACGGCACCCGATGGGTTTCTTTTTTTTTTGGTTTGGTTTTGTTCTGTTTTGTTTTCAATTAGTAAGAACAAGAGCTGTAGTGTATGTGAGGTAGCAGACTAATGTTGGAGACAAAAGAAGCTTTTGCTCTGCTTCACTATGCATCAGCAGTCCTCTGAATGTAGCCTTGTCATCCAGTCCTGCCTTCACTTTATACTTACGAGTCTACCTTGATTTAATTTTGAATTACATATTGTCCTGCCTGTTGCACAGTAACTGGAAGTGTTGTAAATTGTTGCACCAAAGGGGCAGAGCAGCTCTGAAACCATAACCAAGGCAATGAATAAATACAGATGCAGCACTTCCTTCAGTGGCCTGAACACATGCAACAGTGGATGTACAGCCAGGTGTAATACTGTGTCATCAGCTAGGATGGCCAAAAATAATTTAAGCCCTCAAAGTCATGGGTTTGCAGGGAAAAAAATCTGTTAAACCCATTTTTGCACTTGGAAACATCTCAAAATTAAATATAGCAGTAACATGAGCATCAGCTACCTGTCCACACAGTTAAATTGGGTTCTTGCACATATCAAACCTCCTTGGTCAGTCCCTTTCTGTTCTTCACATGCTCACTATATTGTTGGGGCTTTTCCAAAGCTTTGTACAATTTTCAGAGAGCTCCCAGGTAAAAGTGACAAGTGCATAGTAATAATAGAGAGCATGTATTTCCAAGGAAGAAAAACTAATTAGGTTCATTTAATTAAAAATTATGGCACTGCAGGCAGCTGCTTGCTCATTTTAACTACAGTAGCAGAGAATAGTTAAATTGTGGGAAGTGAACTCTGCTCGAGAAAGGTGTTCCTAATTATAGAAATGCAAGTTTTATTACAAAAGGCACATTTAAGTGAACTGGGAAATGGAAAGGGGAGTTCTTTTTTTAATCAAAACACTTCATTATCTTTAACAGGAGTCTTCAGGTAACAAAGCTCAGATCCTCCTTACACAAGGGCAGTCAGAATGCTCCAGTGCTTGTGGCACGACTTGCAGTATTATTGTAGCCATGTTAACAGAAATCCAATTCTCTTAGTGTTAGCAACAATCCCACAAGTGAAAAGGTCTTGTATTATCTGTTTTTAAGCTGGCCAAAGAGAGAATGAGAGTGACTTTCATATAAACTTTCAATGTAATTTATTATTTGTGTGTTGGCACATGCTTTGTATTTGTCCAGCCTAGATATGTTTGGTAGCACCATTTGTATCCCTGTGTTTTGGCATGGAAGACCTGTCCTTATCCTGTCCTGGTCTAGTGTCACCTTCCTGAATGTCTTACACTCTGGTAGTAGTTCTGGTGGTTAATTTTTCTTTTTTTCTCTTAGGTTTTGGTTCTAGTAACACAGGTTCTGTGTTTGGGCAAGCAGCAAATACTGGAGGCACTGTCTTTGGCCAGGCAAGTGTTTATGGCATTTTGTACAAACTGAAAGTGTTACGTGTGGGGGACTTGGTCAGGGTTCCCTGTTTCTGATATATTTTAAAAAGTACAGTTTGATGTGTTTAATAAAATATGTCCCAGTCTGTACTGGAGATATTTGCTATTGTGGTAAGCACCAAAGCAGCATCTGCATGACTGTTCCAGGGGTATGGAGACACATTTTATCACAGGCAAGATAAGTTAAATGCAGTAAGTGTCCTGCCTTTTTTTCCATGCTAAGTGGAAAGTAGGGCAAGTGTAGGGCAAGTCTCAAAGGCATTGTTCTGTGCTGTGGACAAGATTTAAGACAGACTTAAATAAAATTTCATGACATTCCATTTTGGAAGGTGATTGCTGGCTGCCCCTTCAGACTTCCAGAGAACAGGCAGAGCAGCCTTGGGGGGGAACATTTGCTGCTTTGACTTTGCTTAAATCCCTTTTTTCTCCTTTTTGTGTTCTAGCAGCCATCTTCTTCCAGTGGAAGCTTGTTTGGAGCTGGAAGTGGTGGGAGAGGTGGAGGCTTCTTCAGTGGTTTGGGAGGAAAGCCAAGCCAGGATGCAGCCAATAAGAATCCCTTCAGTTCCTCCAGTGGAGGATTTGGATCCGCAGCTTCCCAGAGTAAGTGAACAAAACAAGAATACAAAATGTGCTGTGATTTCCATCTGCTTTTGTGATCCCATCTGCTTCTCTGCTGCTAATTGTTTTTGAATAAATTCTGTATTAATATGAAAGGCTTTGAGGGGGTAACCAGAGTGTGTGTGATGTGTAATCCAGAATTTTTCTTCTAGGTTTATGGAAAACAAGTAGGGAAGCCATTGAAACAAACAAGCAGATGCAAGAAGTGGGAATAATGTCTGTGTTTCATAGAGAATTCTTGGCCAAATCCTTCCTTAAAATGAAACACTCTAAATTCTTGTCACTGAATTTCTGCCTCCAACTTGGTTGGAAGTTAGAGAGGTTTGATCATCTCTCATCGCCTTAAGACTAAAAACTGCAAAGAATCAGTATGTGAGGGATAGAATTTTTGTTAACTACTGCCTTAAAATTAATATCTTTATGCAGCACATGCAAGATACTTTATCAAAATCTGCTGTGACATATGGATAGGCAGGTAGAAAACATGGAAGCCTGGAAACAAAGGAGAGCTCTAAAATTAGTGCTGCAAGTGGTTAGGAGTAGCACTTCAAGCCTTAAGAGAGAAAATCCATTTATTTTATTACATCTTTAATGATCCATTGGGATTAATGGTTGAGGTCAGTTTTCTAACCTTGCTAATTTAATCATTTAATGCAGTTCTGGGTTTTGTGATGAAACAAAACAGATGGTTCATTAGAGAAATGCTTTGGTTGTTCTGTGTCCTGCCTCTAGATGCAAAACTCCCTGTGGGTTTATGAAGGATGAAAAAATGAGTTATTTCTCAGTAAGGCTGGAAAAGTTTGGCTCCTACTTTAAGGTCCTGTTCGATAATCTTGTGTAGAAATACTGAGCATTGCCAAAACAGCTGAGAACCTTTAATTTGTGGTTTGCTGATATTTGTGTTGTCTGGAGAGACTCATTGTAACTGCTGGGATTTCTCACTTGAGGAATTGTCTTTTACTGGCTGGGGCACAGGATGCATCTAAACAAATCATCCCTCCTGGTGATTTACTAGATTGCAGCAATGAAGGGTTGTTAGTGGTCCATCAGATCCAGAATGGATCTTGGTGCAACTACAAAGTCCTGTAGGAATAAGGGAAAACTTGGCTTCTCCCTGTGTTGTTTTCAGTGTGATGTTTGTCGTGTGCTTGAGGGGGTTGGGGAAAGAAAAGTCATTTTCCTTCCTCCTGCTTCAGCTAATGAAGTGCAGTGTAGAATATTGTCTGCTGTGAGTATTGGCTGTTTATAAATATCCTTCATCTCCCCAGATTCTTCGAGCTTATTTGGAAACAGCGGAGCAAAGACTTTTGGCTTTGGCAGCTCCTCCTTTGGAGAGCAGAAGCCCACGGGCACTTTCAGCTCTGGTGGTGGAAGTGTGGCCTCCCAAGGCTTTGGGTTCTCCAGCCCAAACAAAGCAGGTACTTTGGGAATGCACCCTCTAGGACAACCCACACTGTCTGGGAGATATTTGCTGTCCACAGCCACTTAGCTGTCCACAGCCTGGACTCGGTGCACGGACAAGAATTGTCTCTGAACAGCAAGTAAAAGTAACTAATGGCTGAGTGAGTGGAGCTTTAACTGGTGGGTCCAAGGCAGAATTTTACTCTCTCTTATGCAGCATCCAGTAAACCACATCCTCAGGTGTTCATTCCAAAAATTTCCTTTGCAATTTAAGAGCTAAGAGCTGTGTTGTTTAGTTCTGGTCTTATGTTCTCTACAGTCAAGAGTACAGCTAATGGAACTGAATACCTTTTCCTATTTTAGATACTTCCTTGGAATATTATCTTACAAACTTCACTCTTGGGTTTGTAACTTCTTTTATTCCCATTTCACCACTTAAAATAGTGGAAAAAGGAAAGTGAAACATGTTAACGTGTATTGCTAAAGAGAGTGTTTGCTGACCAAAGCTTCAGCCCCTGGGATAAGTGCTCTTCACTTCCTAGAGGTAGAGGTAACAAAATATCTGATCTGTGTTTAAATAATTCAGGCCTAGCATTTATTTTTTTTCCAGACCTTTTGTGTTTACAGCCAAACAGTATCCATTACCTTGGCATGGACTGGAATTTCACCCTGAGTATTAAAATGTGCAGTGGTATCCCATCCTCATCCCTGGTCAAATAAAAGAGCAGGTGTCCTTCATGTTCCACAGTGAAACAGGCCAATAATATCAGCAGATGAACATAGAATGAAATAATCTGGGTAGAGATCCATTCAGAGCTGCAGGAGGCAACTAAACCCTGAACAGAAATTGCCAAGAGCAGAGATAAGTTCTTGATTCCCTGCAGGCAGTTCCACTGACCTGGCATTTAATCCTTCCATTTTTAGTTTCCACCACTTAAACCAGGATTAAATCATACCTTACCTCCCGAAGCTTTGCATCACTGAGGCACCTAAAACCCCAGTTTGCATCTGCTCTCTGGTCTTAAGAGATGGGGGAAACTTGCCAGTTGCAGTTTTCTTTCATGCATTCAAGCACTTCTCTTACCCATATCTGTTGCACCAAAACATCCTGCAGATCAGAATTAGTTCTGTAAATGCTCTGCTGTCCATATGATAGGACGAACACCCCATTATCTGCTCGGAAAGCTGCTCTTTGTTTTCTCTCTCTCTGCCTTATCGTTTATGTGATGTTCTTGTCCCCTTTTTTGCCTCTGTTTTGCTCAGGTGGCTTCGGTGCTGCTCCAGTGTTTGGCAGCCCTCCCACTTTTGGGGGATCCCCTGGGTTTGGAGGGGTGCCAGCATTCGGTTCAGCCCCAACCTTTTCAAGCCCTCTGGGCTCAACGGGAGGCAAAGTGTTCGGCGAGGGGACGGCAGCAGCCAGCGCTGGAGGATTTGGGTAAGCCAGGGAACAACAACCTTCTTGCATGAAAAGATTATGCTTGGTGTCCTCTGCTTTTACATGGAGAATACATTCTGTTGTTGATCAGTAAGTTCAAAGTGTCCTTGGTTTGTTTGTTTAAAAGGCAAAAGCAGTTAAGGTAGGAAACTAAAACTCGCACCCCAAAGGAAAGAATGTGTGTGATCTTTTTAATGCTGATAACTCCTGTGTTGAATCTTTAGCTTTAGGGATGTCAGCTTGCAACTGTGTGAGGAAATGCAGGGGTATTTTCTCTGTGTGCATTAAATGAGTGCAAATCTAGGACTACAAACTGTGCCTAGCAAAGAAAATAACAATTATTGTTATCTGCTACTCTGTCCAGACACTTTATTCTTTGGTTAGATTTGGGCTGGAGATGTTAATGGGAATTCAGGCTGTTCTCTCACCTGTGGGATGAGGCACTTGTAACAGTCTATGCTCCCAGAGCACTTTATATTTATCCCTCTCTGATTGTTTTTACCTGTTCCTGTACCCCCTAAGCCTGTGCTTGGCACCAGAGCAGACAGCACATCATTCCTTGCTTTGTTCAGCAAATACAAAATCCCAAACCTTGCCAAGCAGCTTCTGCAGAAGGCAACAAATGCAGTTCTTGAGCATTGTGTTACCAGCCAGCAACACTCCTTCATGTCCTGCAGTTACAGTCAGACTGAACAGAGCCAATTGAAAAGAGGAAAAACTTCCATTGAGGAGAGGAAACCGGATGTCTCCCCAATCTTGGTGTTTATATATTTCACAAGTGTTTGTCTCCTTGTCTGGTTTCAGGAGGAACTGCCTTTATGTAAGGCACAGGGGGACATCCAGAAGTGTGACTTTATAATTCCCTGTGAGGTGTGGGCAGGTACCCCTGAGCTGGGGGTGGCTCCTGCTGTCCAGAATGTGCAGCCAGATTGAGGAGTCCCTTTGGAAAGGGGGAAATACAGGCAGCTTAATTAAATCTCCACGAAAAAGGATGTTTTTGTAGAGATGACATTAGCTCAAATGAACTGGTAGTTTGTTCAGTTCCAGCATCCAGCCATTGTGCTGCAGGATTTGGTACTGAGAGTGGATGTGCTCAGTGACAACATGGAGAGCTTAAAGATAAAATGGGATTCAGAACAAGCAGCATGTGGATGGAAAAGAGGTCTTGCATAAGCAGTCTGCAGACTCAAGAAAGATAATTCAGTGACTTAACTTGTGGGAAGCTTTTAGAATCCTTTCTCTACTAGAAAGATACAGACTTGATCTGATATTTTCAGAGTTCCCTGAGGATGTTGATTTTTAAAACTTTTAAAGGGTGTGCAGAATTCCCAGGCAGCTTTACAAAAATCCAAATCTCACCACAAAATGTTGAGCGATAGTTCAATTCTGCAGTATAATGTAGAATCTGTGCAGGACTTCCTTTCTGCCTTTTCTCTTGAAGTGAAACTTTAAAAATCCCAATTCCAAAGAAGTTACTTGAAAGTACATGGTGTTGTATTAGCTCCGAGTTCCTAAGAATACTCTGCTGACTTAAGTACATGTGATTCATACTGCTTCAATTCTGAAAAATCTGCATCACTCAATAAATGATGGGGGTGTCAGAAGCAGAAACCACTACACTTCTTCAGAGCCTGCAGTTCCAACTGTTGGTGGGCAAATAATGTTTTGCTTTTATAAACTAACCTCAAGTGCATCTCAGTTGTGTTTTGCACAGCAGCTTTACAAAAGACCTGAAAATCTGGGCAAGATAGGTTGAATTAAATTGTTACCAGGCAATTACTGCATTTCATGTCTTTTATGTGTCTGGAAAAAAAATCTGTCCATATTAAGCTGTTTCTTACTTGTACCGTGTGCAGCCTTTCCAACAGGCCTCTTCTGGTTGCAGCTGAAAGGAGCAGTTTGAACCACAAGTTTTCTTATCACTTATTTTCATCTCCTCTTCCTCACACAAGACACAGGATTTGTGTGTTGTAGCACAGTCCTGAGAAGATGGAGAACTCTAAAACCTCTTGTTCTGAACACATCACCCAATCTTGCTTCTTAAAAAAAAAAAAAACAACCTAAAAAAGTCTGTTCTGCTTTTCCTGAGAAAAGCACATTTGTGGTTCTGAGTGCTGCCTGCAAGGACAGGGGTGAGGAGCCCAAGCAGGGCCAGAGATGCAAAGTTACTGAGCTGCCCCTGGTGTCTGCTGCTGTCTGTGGAAGCAGTGTGCACACTTGGCAGTGTCTGGGAGAGGAGAGGTGATGTCCTTTGCCAGGTGAATTGCTTGTCGCATTGCTACAAGGGCTGTCTTTTGTCTGGAGAGATAGCTTTTGATGTGGGTCTGTGTTTTGGGTTTTTTAAAGTCTCCTAGATGTGGATGGATGGAGAGGTGGGTTAACATGCTGTCAGGTTGTGTTTTAAGTGAGAAGTGACAGGAGCTTGTGTGAGGCACAGCCTTGCAGAGCTGGCACACTGTGACATGTCCAGCTCTGCTCAGGCTGCTGCTGGGTTTTAGGATTGTTCTGCACTTGCAGAGGTTGTCATTTGGAAATCTTGTGTGTCTGCATTTTGCCCAGTTTGAGTTAAACTTGAAGGTCGTTCTTGGAGAACATTTCTTACATTCAGAATGGAAGGAAGGGCAGAGAACCACACTGCATGTCATGGTCTCATTAGTGTGCCACACTGAGAGCTTCGTGCTGCCTGGTTGGACAGAGTGGGTGGAGAAAGACACATTTCCACATATAAAAGTGTTTCTCATTTCAGTCCCCAAGGGCAATTAGGGATTAGTTAGAGGTGGTGGGGAGAATCTGCCAGGTTGGTGCAGATCTTCAGGGAAGCACTGGAACCTTGTGTGGTTCAAAATGGGCTGGGGAGAGAAAGGAATTGAGAGATCTGCAGGTTTCTCTGGACAATGGGGAATGTGTCCTCTGAAATTTGGGAATCTGGGTTCTGTATCTGGGCTCTGCTCTGTGCTCTGGCTTTGAGCAGCTCACACCAATTCTGTGTGTGCTGCCCTGTTTGTGAGGCAAAACAATGCTGTACTTTTGGTGAACACCACACACAGGGGTGAATTAAAATATTCCATTTGATCCATTTAATGGCTGGAGTTGGTATTTCCAAGCACTTGAAAACATACCCTGTGTAAGCATGAAGGTATTTGCCTTCCTGCCTAGTGTGTGTCAAGAATAGGAGCTGAGCAGACCTTTTTATGTACAATAGTCTCTCCCAGACCAGGAAATCTCTTTCCAAAATGAACAATTATTCATATCTGGTCTCACCTTTTGATGTATGCTCCTTTAAGGAGTGCACTGTTATCCCAGTGTGAGTGAGATGTTTGCAAACTCAGATTTTCTCTTTAAAACCTGCAGGTTTGGTGGTACCAGTAACAACACGGCGTCCTTTGGCACCTTGGCAAACCAAAACACACCCACGTTTGGCTCCCTGTCCCAGCAGGGCACAGGCTTTGGCACACAGAGCAGTGGATTCTCAGCTTTTGGGACAGGTGGAGGAGGTAGGTGTCACCCTGAATTTTCCTGCTTTTCAGTGTTTGCAGTTTGTAGTGGAGATTCTCACACAGCTTCATGTAAACTACGTATCTATTTAGAATTTATCTATTTTATTTACATATTTCTCCTCTGGGAGGAGAAATATGATTAATGGTGATGTTCACCAACCAGATCAGAAAGGTGGCAGGCAACCTGTGTAGCCAATCTTTTGCCTTCTGATCAAAATGTATAAAAGATGGAGTCAGAAAATTGAAATAGAAGCTTTCCTGCCTGACCTTCTGGTGTCTGCCTCGTCCTTTGTGTGTCCAAAACTGTGACAGGTAGGAGAGGCTAAAATCAGCCTAACAGCCCCCATCTCTCTGGTTTTCCCTGGAAATTGGGTGGGACTCCTCAGCTTCCTGCCAAAAATCTGCCTGGGCCTGGTGGTGCTGTAGGGAAGGCTCCATGTCCAGGAGAACTGAGGTGCAGGGTGGGGTGTAGCACCTTCTCAGCCTTCAGCTCCTAATTCCATCACTGATCTGCAGTGTGTAATGTCAGCACATCACTACTTCTCTGCACACCTCGTCTGGTTATTACTTTTTCATCCTTTTTTTGTGGAGTTGCTCTTTCTCCTCAAAGGAAAATACTGGGAAATAAGGAATATTTCTTCAGTACCACGTGCTTGAGTATCTGTGCTGTAAGTCCTTAGTGTCAGAGGAATATGCACTGAAAAATTGAGCTGGAACACCAACAGCCAAATGCTTTTCTGCTGCAGTTCAGTGAAGGCACAGTGATTTAGGCAGGGTTCAGAGCAGAGCCCTTCCCTGGTGGCTGCCTGACACCAGGGGCCTGCATTAAGCACAAACCACCTCCAGAAAGCAGCTCAGAGAGAGAGAGAGAGGAGCAAAGCAGGCACTTTGTCTGCAGGGCTGCTAATGAATGACCTGGCTGATGAGCAGTGAAAGCCAAGCCCTCTTTGGAGCCAGGCAAGTCACTTCTCTTGTAGATGGAGATTTGACTTTCATTGTTTGCCCATCCTTTTTTCCTGGCCTAAGGCAGGAAAGAAGTATTTTTCAATCTGTGTGTGGGAGGGGACATTTACTACAAATCCTACGCGTTCATTTTCCCTTTTACCAACTATTTTTCTATCTTGCTTTTCTTTCAGGGTTTGGTTTTGGATCCCCTAACACGTAAGTACCATTTTGTGCCTTAGCTCTTCCTTAAAGGTACGAATGGAATCAGAATAGAGAGTGGAATGGTTTACAAGGGCAAACTCCAAAAATAGCATTTAAATACTAGTTCTGATTTCCATTTTGGTGATGCTGCAGAGCTCAAAGCCCAGGCTCTGGATGTGAGCTTTCCAGTGAGGTTTACCTGTCTCTTAAGAGAGAATTTCCACTTGGATCAGTGCTTCTTCTCCACCTCTCAGGGACATGATGTGTGTGCTCAAGCTGTGTCTGTGAATCAGGAGTCTGCTCCATTTTTCAGGTTGAAACAAGGAATGAAATAAATTGGTACTTCGGTGGCTGAAGTGAGATGATGATTTACAGTCAAAGGTTAACTCTGTCATCTGCTCTGCCTCTGCCTGGCTGGATCCCTTCCAGCAAGTTTCTTAAACTTTTGTTTCCCTGTCAGATAGAGAGAACATGGATCTCTGCAGATGGCAGGCTCTAGAATAAGCACAATTATATCTAGTCAGTGTGTGTTGCTGCAGGCTCAGGTAAAAGAGGCTGGAAATACTCATGTGTTCTCATAAAAAGCTCCTGGTACTAGGGAGACTGGAGGTTTGATTGAGAGATCTGCTGAATTAATGCTGCCTGAGGGAGGCTCTAGAACTCACTGCTGTGGTTTTCTTTTTATCTTGCTCCACAGATCTTCCTCTGGATTTAGTGGATGGAGAAGCTAGGAACATCCTGAACTCTTCCTGTAGCTCCTGCATTCATGAGTCACCCACATGATCGATACCCAACCAGCTTTTCTTCTAAATACGAGTTCTCAAGACTTTTTTTTTTTTTAAGAAAAAGATTTTCCTTATTTTTATGCAATACTTGTTCTCGCTCTATATTAAACTATTTTATCTGGCTTGATGTTTTTTGTGGTGGAAGGGTTTATTATCCCTTCATCAAGAGGAGGTGTGCTGGGCTCAGCTTTCTCTTGTCCATCCCTTGCCTACACAAGGGAGTAGCTCCAGTTGGTTCCTGACATAAACCAGCACATTTTTCATTAATAGAATGCCTGATTATCCCAGGCTCTGAAGAAGGGGCTGAGGTTAGCCCTGCTAATTTTAAGTCTAGGATGGGGCACATGCTTATCTCAGTGAAGTGCTGAAACTGAGTCATGTGTGAGCCAGAGGCTTAGTGAAGAAATAGGAAATTATCTGGGAAGAAGCTGGCAGCGTGCAGAGCACGTTCCCATGGCAGTAACATTCAGCAAAGAGGTGGGAAGTAAAAGCTCTCCTATTTTTACCTTTCTGTAAACCTTACAGAGCTCAAAAAAATGGAACTCCAGTTCTGGGGAAGACTTCTGGCCCTGGAAGCAGACATGTGACCTCCATCCAGAGGCATTAATGATTTTGCTTTTTTTGGCTTTGGCTGTTGGATTCTACTGTAGGATACATTTTTTTCTAACAGGGATGAGATTGTGCTTTTTCCCTGTAGCTTTAGTCGATATCATTTGTGAAATTCTCATGTGTTTATACTTGAACATACTAAACAAATGTTTTAAAGAATACCCTGAAGGCTTCTGGCCAAACACTTTTTCTATTTGATGCATCTGACCTCCATGAAACCTCCAAATGATGCAGTCAGGTTTTGTGGATAACACATTTGAAATGTGCTGCTATTTGAAATAGCAGCTCCTGTGTTAGCTGAGTAAATGCACATTGGATGGTGTTTTCTTCTTGGTCCTCTTAGGATGTTTTGGGCAGTTCTGCATTTTCTGTTTTCAGCAGAAACATTCTAATGTTTCTTTTTCTCTCTTTTTTTTTTTTTTTTACTATCAAGTGATACAATGACAGGTGACATTTTCTGGTTTGGTGGGCATGTGATCATTTTTGGGAGTTGTAAATAATTGATAACTTCTTGTTTTCATATCCATTATAAACTACTTATATTTGTCAACAGTTCCTAAGAAATTGCTTTTTTCAAATCAGCCGGAAAACGTTTTCCTAACTGCTGTCCCTGCTTGTCTTTCCTGTCTCTGCACCTGGGAACAATGTTAAGCAGGTTTCCTTTAAAAATGAAGAAATGTGGGAAATTCAGTGTACAAGGAGGGCTTGGTTTTAGCTGTGGAGGGGCTTTGTAAGACCAAGAGAGGAGAGGCTGTGGAGAGGCTTTGTAAGGGCTCCAAGGCTTTATCATCTGTCCTGGATTTCTGCACCCTGGTGTGCCATGGGTCATGTTAGAGGCAGCACTTCTGGGATTTGGGTGTAACCTCCCCGTCCCTTTGGGGAAAAAGGAAGAGTTCTGGTGGTCCAGGGGTCACAACACTGGGACAGAGTGAATACTCCCAAAGTGGCTGGTCTGGAGGTGAAGAAATGCTGAAGATGGATTGAAGTGTGCCCCTCCTGGTGTATTCCCCCTGACAAGACATTTCTTAAGGCCTAGAGGTGACACTGCTGTTGTGCTTTCCTTCCTCTTTATAAATAGCAGCTGGCCCAAACCATTGACCTTAAATTCTTTGCATTAATCTCCCCTCACTGTGGCATGTGACACCTCCTGGGAGGCCATATCAGCTGTGCTCCCCCAGATAGCTCAGAAGCCTCTTGCTATGGAGAAGATTGGCTTGGTAAGAATGTGGTGTTGGCAGACTGAGACATTTAAAGTTTCTCTTTTGGAATGATGGGAGCAGTTGGGGGTGTCCCTGCTCTGCTGCTTGGTACCTGTTTAACTCCTGGCAAGTGAAGTGCCTTTAGAATTACCCCAGACCCTGACTGAACACACATTTTCTTGCAATTGTTCCCAAATCCTGTCTGAAACAGCCCAACCCCCTGAACTATCTGCCCTTGGGAAACAGGTGCTGCTCCCTGTTTCCATAGTAGCTGCTGGAGGAGCTGAGCAGCTCAGGGAGGCTGATCGTGACCACAAGCCCACAGGAACATGCACAAAACCCAGCAGAGTCAGCTTTGGAAAATCTGCATTTTCATTAGGTGACTCAAGGAGTTGGCAAGTGCCTGTGGCAGTGGCTTTGGTGGCTGCCAGAGGCTGTCACAGGCTGTGTCACCTCTGATCATGAGGCCTCTGTCCAGTGCTCTGTGGGTGGACATCCACCAAAGAGTAAAGCTGCTAATGCAGAAAACCCCAGTCTTGGGGAAGGAATTCAAGGACTAACCAGGCTTGGAGTCTCATTCAGTAGTTTGTCCCACAGCTCTCACTCCACTGTTCTGGAGGAGCTTTGCTTTCTGTGCCTCTTTTTATCCTGCTCTTTCAGTATGAGCAGGAATCTTCCAAGGTTTTTATCAAAGGCAAAGTCTTAATTATTTCTAATGAAAGCACATAGTTCTTTCCCCCTCCCCTGAGACCACGCTGTGGCCTCAAGGCAGTGGGAAGCCAAGGGCTAGAAGTGCTCTGCTGTGACAGAGCACAGGGATGGTGTCACTGTGCTGGCCAGAGGGGAGACTTAGACACAAAAAGGATCTCCTCAAACCTGTGGGGAGACCACAACAGGGATTTCTGCTTCCTTGAAGGCTAAAAGAGCAACAAAGAAAAGAGCTTTTTTTCTGGAAAAATAAGGTAAAACCATAGCTTTGTCACAGAGATAGAAAAATTAATTACTTAAGTCTCATGTTTGAAAGGCTTTTGCTGTATAAATGCTTGGTATTTCAAAATGTGATCTTGGCCATATCCCTCTGTCTGGTTCTATTTCCTAGGAAGGGAAGGACATTGTTCCTTTGGCCCTTCTGTGCCACTGTGGAGGTGACCAGAGGACAAATGCCAGTGGCATCTTTCTGCTGTCAAGCTGGGAAGGGAGGGCATGGCTGGAGTTCATCCCCTGCTGCTGCGTTATATCCCTTGACTTGCCTGTCCCCCGTGGCCACCCTCCTGCCAGGGGCAGAGCTGACCTGTCCCTGACCAAAATCTGCTCTGGGAGAAACCAGCCCATGCTCCTGCCAGGACCCTCCTGGGCAGGAAGGGCTGCTCAGCCCCAACAGGGAGCTGCTCTGGTGTGTTCAGGTGTGGGCTGAGTCTCACAGGGATCCCTGTGAGAGATGATGGAGGTTGGAAGAGTGCTGCAGGACATTCCCTTGCTCCAGATGCTGGGAGAAAGGCTGGGGAAAGGTGAAGGCAGGTGGTGGCACCACCTCTCCTGCCAATCCTTTGCCCAGGAATCAGGGCACTGCTCTGTGTCCCTGCCAGCACTCTGGAGCAGAGCTCCCTTCTCCCCTCAGCCGTGTACGTGTCCAGGCTCAGAGGCTGAAGTGACATTTTATTTATCCCTTCTTAGTTTTCATGTGTCTCTCGTGCATTGCTTCCAGCATTGCTTACAAGGAAAAATAATCCTGCATGAGGCTTTGGCATGAGTGAGTCTGGGAGTGCCAGGGAAGGTTTTGTTCCTAGATAAATGTCGTGTGGAGCCCCAGGGGCTGGGAAGAGGCGGCTGTGGCTTGCAGGGATGAGCAGCCCTGGGTCAGCAGTGAGTCCATCTCTGTCCTCCCTCTCACAGCCATGAGGTCTGGGGTCTTGCAGCCATGGAGAGCAGGCACTCGGTGCTCTGGTTTAATTGACATGGAGGTGTTTAGTCAAAGGTTGGACTCCATCACCTTGGAGGTCTTTTCCAACCTCCATGACTCTTCCTCTCCCAGGGATGAGCTTGGATGTGTTAACACATCTCCCAGCTCTGCACACCTACAAGTGTCTGTGGGCTCAGCTCCCCAGGGGCTCTGTGGTTGTGCTGAGCATATTCCTCACTTCACCCCATCCCCACCTCCTCTTCCTGCAGCTCCCAGTGGGTCACAAAGCTCCTCCTCTGCCAGTGTGTCTGTCCCCTGCTGCAGAGCCAGCACTTCCCCTGCCTACCCTTATCTCATGCAGGCTTTGTGCTGCCAGGGCCTGTATCGGGCCCCGTGTGTTCCCTGCACAGGAGATAAGCTCAAGTGCTGGGGCTCCTCTGCTGCTGCTCCAGCCTGGGCTGCCCTTCTGCCTCCTCACAGACCCACCCCAGCATGGAGAGAAGCAGTGAGCCCCCCTACACCACCCTCTCTCAGAGCAGGGTGCTGCAGTCACTGCTGCTCAGGGCTCTCACAGAAACTCTCTGCAGGTGCAGAGGTGAAAGGGAAATGTGGGACAACCCCAAAGTTATGAATCGTGGTTGAGTTGGGCCTGATTCTCCAGTGCTGCTCTCCTGTATTTGGGTTCTTCACAGAATCACAGAATGGTTTGGGAGGGAAGGGACCTTAAAGTCCATCTCATTCCACCCCCTCCCACACCTCCTACTATCCCAGGTTGCTCCAAACCCCATCCAACCTGGCCTTGGACACTTCCAGGGATGGGGCAGGCACAGCTTCTCTGGGCACCCTGTGCCAGGGCCTCACCACCCTCACAGGGAAATCCTTTTTTCCAGGACTCTACAACCAAAAGCTTTGTGGGGACCAATTTACAAAAGTTACTAAAGGTAGGCCTGGGAATCTCAGTGCAGGTTCTTTCAGGAGCTGTTCCAATCACATGTCAATTCATGGCACTGTATTTTTATTTTATTTTTAATAGGTGCTTCAAGGTTCTTTAGGGCTATGCTAAAAATGTTTTGCTTTAAAGCTTGAAAACATGAAGGAATGAAAGCAGTATTTGCAGCTGCTGCACATGAACAGTTTAAGGAGATGTGAAAGAGAAGAAATAGGGAACAAAACATGATTTGCATCAGCAGAGGAAAGTCCCTGCAGAGTTTCAAGCAGGAACTGTGGAGGTCAGAGGGCTTCTTCAAATGAAGGAACTGTTGCCTCAGTCTGCTTAAAATTAAGCTTAGAAAATTGCAAAGCCAAGGGACAAAACTTGCAGAACAGTAAAGTTTGAGATGTGCTGCAGTCAAGGATTGATGTTACCTGAAGCACCAGAAAGGAGCTCCAGCATCACCTGGGCTGTGCTGGGCTCAGCAGCTCATGGCCTTCCCTCTGCCCTTCTCATCCCTCACAGGGGCTTTTCCAGTGTCCCTGTGCAGGGAGAAGTGACCGTGTGCTTTCAGCTTTTCCAGGATCTCACCAAAGCAGCTGTGAGTTGGCTGGTGTCCCCTCCCCACCCCTCCCTCCCTCCAAAACTGGGACGTCTAAATTTAACCTGCTATCAACAGATGAGGCTGGAGTGTTTCCACTGTGGAAAGGAATCCCACTCAGAATCTGTCCTCTCCCCTGCTCAAGCTCCATCCCTGCACATTCCTTTTCTCGAGCTGGGAGTTTCCTTCCTCCTCTTCCCCTCCCGCACTTGTTTGTGTCACTGCCACAGCACTGATACCACAGCAGACACAGCAGGTCTTTGGTGCTTTTTGGAGAAGTTTGATGCTGCTTTGCCAGCTGGATCACAAACCAGCAAAATTTCTCAAAGACCAAAAAAATTGTCAAAAAGAGAAACCTGTGTCTTGCTTGGGCAGAGCTGGTGGGACAGAGCCTGCAGTGGGGTCGGGCTGTGGCAGGAAGAGCTGGAGCACAGAGCTGGAAGGTGCCAGTGGGGCCCTGTGGATTTGAGGGATCAGCAGTGGAGCTGTGCTTGGCCCTGCTCTCCAGAACTCAAGTCAGCACTTTCCTTCCCTGGAAAGCAAACAAAACCTGAACGTGAAAATTTTCGGGGGCGGGCAGGGAATAATGGAATGAACACAGGTGGTGTTTGAAAACCAGTCATGGACTGCAGCAGGTTTATCCTCTCCTCTGCTCAGGGCTCTGCGCTGCTGCCTCTCTCCAAATGTGGTATTTTCAGCGAGCATCTGACCCAGCTTTTGCTAAAGAAGCAAACGGTGTCAGGAAACCAAAGCGTGCAGAAGTTCAGGCGCTGCCCGGCTCCGGCCGCCCCGAGATGCGCAGCAGCCTGGCGATGAAAAATGCAGGATGTTTGCTGGTGTTTTTCACCAGAAACCCCCGGGCTCTGTCTCCTGCAGCCCAAGAGCCGACACGGAGAGAGAACTGGTGGTAAATAGGGCGCTTATCGCTGCCTCGAAACGTGAGCGCAGAGCCATTTGTTTAAAAACAGCCACCGCCCAAACGACTCCAGGCAGACGCGTTTGAAAATTTCACTTTATTTCTCTGTCTGTTATAAAAGCAGGGTTTTGTTTTTTACATCTCTGTAAGTGTCCAGACTCGGTACATCTTGGTTTTGTTTTCACAGTATCTCTGCAAGACCAAGGACGATTCTTATTGCTGCGCCGGGAGCCAGGGCAGGAGGAACGGCGGTGCCTCGCCTTCCCCCCGGGCTGGACCCAGCCTGGCGCCGGCTCGACAGGTCTCTACCCCTCCCCAAGGCTGCTGAGGGTCTGTACTGACTTCCCGAGGGGCTGCCCCTCTCTCCCCACGCTCATCTCGGTGTCAAAGGTAGGGAAGGAGAACCACCAGGTCCGCGACCCGCCCGGCGCCTTGGCCGTGCGCGGCAGCCCCTGCCCGGTCCTGGGGGCAGGTGAGGGTTTGGGCCAGGGCTGCTTCCCACCCTGGACCACGACAGGGCTGTGACAGGGATGGCCAGGCTACACTCTGAGCCCCTGTGGGGATTTGGGTCTATAAAGAGCTGAGAGCATCACTGATGGGAAGGGTGAGGCAGAGACATGCTCACGCTCATCCGTGTATCCCGTGTCTGTGCCCCAACACCTTCCCAGTGTATCCTTTGTGCATTCCTGGTTCTGCAAAAAGCTGCCAGAGAAGGAGCTTGATTCACCTCTGCTCATTTACCACTCTGCCCTGGGTCCCCAGATATTTAAGTCCCCACTGGAACCCTGACAATCAATCCCTGTTCTAACCACGAGGCCATTAACCAGCCACAGCAACAGTGGGGTCTTAGACCCTCTGTTACTGCCAGCCATCCTTCCTGTTATAGACAATCTGTCCCCACCAGGTCTGTAATGAAGCAGCATTGGAAAAACATCACTTTTAATCACAACGCATGAAATCTCAACAGAGGCAGCATCACTCTCTATGCCATGTCTGGTGATGCAGATGGAGGTGAAGGGGCACGTTTTGACCTAGGCACGGGATAAAGGCATTCTTTGGGAAGGGAGAAGTCCATGCAAAGCCGACCCCAACGTGAAATTTTGTATTTACTGCTTAGCTGGATCCGTTCAGTGCAACAGGACAAATTAGCCAGGAGGTTACTATCAAATTGCATGGATGTGTCCAGTCCACCAGGTAGAGGGAATAGGAGGAACCAGATTTACTTAATGCACTGGGAGACTAAGTCCAACACAAAGCTAAGTGGAAAAGGACATAGGTGTTCCCTGAATGTGGTTTTTGGTGACTGAGAAGAAATCTTTCCTTGGAATTCCTTCGTGCAGCTAATTAAGACAACTGGGCCCGATTCCTTCGACCCAGGCTGACATCAGTGAGAACTGTAAGTACTCAGCACCTGGAGACAAAGTGAATACCAGACACAAATCCCCCTTCTGCTCCCACCCATGGGACTCAGCAGCAGCCAAGATGCGTGAGAGCCTGATCAGCTATTCACCCACAGCTCAGAGTTTGTCCTCTTCTGCATGTATTGCCTCGGAGAAAATACAGACAAGTCCCAAAGGGCTGTGCCAGTGGAGCTATAGTTGGATCTGAATCCAGGTAAGAAAACGGAGTTTAATACAGAGAATGACTGTGCAAGTCCAAATCTCCCTAGCTTCATCCTTTATAGTCCCAAAGCTGAGATTTAGGCACCCTTTGGCTTGTGGATTTGGGTTTGATCCAGTCCAGTCGTTTGCAAGCCGGACTTCCCACCTCAGAGCTCTGCCCCTGGAAAGGAGCAGCTCGGTGGCTGAGCATCTCTGAAAGCCAGTGGATAGAGGAGAGTGGGCTCCCCTGGACACAGGGGAATGGCTGCAGGGCCCCAGGATCCTTGTTTGCTGGTTTGAGGCTGTCTTGATGGGGAACACAACCTCTGGACGTGTGTTCCCCAGGCAGGGAGTGATGTTGAACCTGTTGCCAAAGGAGGTGATGTGGCTGTGGAGAAGTGAGGAAGGAGAATTTCTTGCTGGTAACATCCCGTGTGGAAGGTGAGGATAGGAATAGCAGCTAATTGGTGCCTCTCCAAGGGGAGAGCTTTTTGAGCAGCGTGTGGGGTTGTGAGACCTGTTCAGACCAGCTCAGCAGGGCCAGGCTTGTACCTGGCATGCAGAACTCTCTTTAGTTCCAGCTCTTGAGGCAAGTTGTTAATAGGAGGAAGAAATATTTTCTGGGGGAAGGAGCTGCAGAGGGAAGTGATCTGCCTCGGGCCATGTGCTGGAGCAGGGCAGATCCTCCACCCCCATCCTGTGCCCTGGTCTCCAGATGCCACCTCTACCACAGAACTTCCTCTGCCTTCACACCCATCCCTCCTGTTCAAAAGGCTTTTCTGCCTCTTCCTCCTCTGCAGAAGAGCATCTGGTTATCTCAGCAGCCATCTGGTCCTTATTAAAACCTACAGGTTTCACCTCCTCTTCCAAATGCTCCTTCCTCACTGAGGATCCACACCCAAGGCTCAGGTGTTGCCCTGCCTGCACCTTCTCGTGTGTTACCCTTTGCTACAATGGATGTTTGGGCCATGACAGACAGGGACGGTGCCATGGTCCTGCCTGTGCCTTGTTCCTGACAGTCAGGTAGATAATGAGGTCATTGGGAAGAAAATTATCTACTAATCCCAACGTGATTTGTTACCACAGAAGGAAGAGTTTTCCTCAGCTGTCACTGCTGTGTTTGCTGGGAACGAGCCCTGTTATTCTCAGATGTGGCTGCTCCTGAACTACAGATCTTGCTGGGCAGACTCGGTGGGTAAGATCTGCCCTTGCTGACACCTGTGTGTCTCCAGTGACTCCAGAAGGATCCTTTTTGTATCCTGCTCTCTGCACAGCACCATCATTGGGATTTCACAAACGGGGCGACGGAGCTTCACCCGACAACAGCAGGAGCACGAGCCCCTGGCTCTTATCCACGAGAAGGTGAGGCTGTGGGCTAGCTGGGAAAACATCTGTGTGTCCTAAAGACAAACCCAGTGGGACATCCCCCCCCCTTGATTGGTGTTGACTCCCAGGGCCACGATTCCAGCTGTGAGGTTATTCCATGTTAAACTGCTAACGGGAGGCTGAGATCACCACGTGTGAGCAGCACGAGGAGCTCCCAACCCCTCCTGCAGAGCAGGGAGGTGGCCTGGGAGCTCCCCCTCGAGAGCCATCCAACAGCAGGTTTGTTATTTGCATTGCTTTGAAACTGAGATGATTTCCGTGCTTCCTTGTTCCAGGTTTTAAAAAGAGGAAGATTTTCTTGCTTCTTCCAATTTCATGCCCTTCTCATCCATCAGCCCGTGCCACGCTGACAATCTATTCCTTGTTCCAAAACTTTCTCTCCAGAATTCTGTAGAAAGGACATTCTGCCTGGTGGTGTTTTTGTTGGTTTTTTTTTTTTTCAAACATAGCTTTAAGGCAAAAGTTTGGCAATGCAAAGCAAAGTCTACATAAGGCCGCATGACTTGGATTTGCAACTCAGAACCTTACAGCTTAAAAAAAAAATACCTTATCTTAAATAGTCAACTTTTTGCTCCAGGAACTTGTTTCGTTCTCAACCAAAAAGAAAAAAAAAATTCTTAAAATCCCAAATAAAATGTTCTTATTGTTCTGGGCAGTTCTGGACAAGCTAATGAGACTGAAGTTCAAACAGGAACTAAAGTAGGGAGGAAAAAATAAAAGCTATAGGGTAGACATCAGTGTTAGTTTCTTCCCTTAGGAATCCAGTGATGAGACAGACCCAGTCCAAGGTCTCCTCTTTAGCTTTAGCACAGTGAAATCCGTCCCAATGGGAGAAGGTAGAATGGTTGCATTTGTTGAATGAATAAAAAGTGCATTTTGATTTTGCTCAGATTATACATGTGTATCCTAATACCTAAGTGATTGTTTTGCTTCGGGTTTAGTTTTCTCCCTTTCGGTGCCGGGACGCCAGGTGTGTATTACCGATGTTTGGGGGGTATCACCACGAGTGGTGGTCCATCCTTTGGCCTCCACATGAGTACCTGAGCATCATTGGCATTGGGTTTGACAAGGGCACTGGGTGGTATTGGCTCATTCTTGCTGAGGACCTGGGGCTGCTCTTGAGCAGAGGGCTCCTGCAGCTTGGCACGCTGCCCCAGGGGCCTGCTGGGGTTCACCTCGATGCCCAGCCTCATGCGCCATTTGATAGTCTGCAAGGTCACCATCTCGTTGGTGGCCGTGTTGGTGGCCACCAGCCAGGTGGTGAAGCTCTGATCCCGGTGGATGCTCGTCAGCTTGGCCACGTTGCTGTCGCTGACGGGCACTGCCCACGTCACGCTCGGGTAGAAGTTGTCGTTCATGCTGATGTTGAACTTGGACTCCTTCTTGGTGGGACCCACGATGGTGCAGGTTTCTGTGGTGTTCCCGTACCAGGGATAGTTCACTCCATCTGAGTCACTGATGGCCTGGATTTTGCCGTCCAGTAGATCTGGAAGCTCCCAACTTGACCTGCCATAATCAATAGCAAATTATGGATAATGCGTTAATTAATTGGTTTAGAAACATGCCAGACTTTAGAAAGGAGAGAGAAGAGCTGTGGCTGCATTCCCTCTCTAGCTTTTACTAGAATTTGTGCCCTTGGTGCCATCCTGCTTAAAGAGCTCATCCCTGCCATTAACAGCAACCTTGTCAGGCCTGCTCTCAATCCATTCATCCCCTAAATTTCTCTCTGGATGAGCCACTGTCCCTCCCCGCTGTCTGCCTGGTGCTGGAAGTGTAACCCATCCTCCTCCAGCCCTTGGAAGGACCTAGCTGGAGGGCTGCACACCAGGCTCTGGGCTGGGGATGGTGTTACAGTAATCAGAGAGCCCCAGGTCAAGCTGCTTGTAAAACTGCCCACGCCACTCACCTGCAAGAGGGACAGAAAGGTCAGTGTTTCTAGCAGGAATATCTGTGAAAACAGGCCCCTGTCACCTTGTGCTGCTGATGCACAACTTGGAGTGGGTTTTTTTCATTAACTTCCAATTTAATTTTTAAGATTGGATTTGCCAATAGAAGCAAACTGCTGTAAATGCCTCAGAAGGAGTGTTGGGTGTTTGCTCTGAGATGGCACAACCACAGCTCAGAACACACCAGCTGTTTTAAGGACAGTCTTAAAAATCAGGCTGGCAGAGGTGGCTCTCATGTACCTCATCCCTCTTGCTCATGAATCAGCACTCCCCACCACCCAGGGATGATGTCCCAGCCATCGAGGTGGCAGAAGGGACAGGGTGGCAGCAGCAGTGGCGTTTGCACCTGACCCTGCCATAGGACTGGCTGTCCCCCAAGCCTTGTGGCTCCCTGCTGCAGGCTGGGACATGGGGAATTATTTATCTTGGAGAGACACAGAGGGGACGCCCTGAGGCTCGTCAGGGTCAGGGTGACTGCCCAAGCCTTTCATAAGTCTGGTGCTGCAGCTTAAAATAGCCCTTTGATTGCAGAGGAGGCTGTGGCTGGGGGTACTCATCGGCCTGGCTGGCTCTTACACAGCTTTGGGATGAGCTGCTCTGGCCAGCACTGATGTGGCCATCTCATAAGGCTGTTTTGACTGTTAATTAGTTAATGACCGTGAAGTGCCTCCATGTTTGTACCCGCTGGATCGTTCAGCACTTAGCTGTGTCTGGCTCTGGCTAAGAGAATACCATGGGGGATTTAAAGGTCTCATTTATCTTTTGTTTTATGCGAGCAGGGGGTCCTGGCAAACACCTCCCCAGAGGGAGATGAAGTGCCAGACAGGACATGGGGTGCCCCGGGGGCTGCAGGGATGCTGGGAGCAGCAGGATCAGGGGATGCTCTGAGCACCAGGACCGGGGGATGCAGGGATGCTCTGAGCCGCAGGAGCAGGGGTTATGCAAGCACAACATCTCCCTGCACAGATTTACTGGCTGCTGTCAGCTCCGGCACCGCAGCTGCAGCAATCCCTTCCTCCCGAGCTCATCGCCAGCAGGCAGAGGGAGTCCTTTCCCTGGAAGAAAATTTTTAGTGAAGGCAGCCAAAAGGAGATCCCTGAGCAGTCCTGCCAGGACCCTTGTGCACTGCAGAGATGTTTATATGCTCTGCTCTGCAAACCGGAGTCACTCTGGCTCAGCACCCCTCACGCCCTTCAGGCACAGCTGAGCAGGGGAAGGCTCTGGGAAGGCTCTGGGGAGGCTCTGGGAAGGCTCTGGGAAGGCTCTGGGGATGCTGGGTGACCCAGCCCTTGCTGATGGATAACTGGAGGTCATGCTCTGCAGCCCCCACCCCTCCCTGCTGCACAGCCCAGCTCCGAAACCCCATCTGGGGGCTCTTCTCTCCCTTTCAGCTGCTGGCTTAGGATTACTTTCCATTCAGTGGCTGGTAGTCAGCTTGGCTGTCACCCAGGGATGAGATGTGACAGTGTCCCAGAGGTTGACTCTGAGGTGACAGGCGTGGTGCAGCCACAGCATCTCTGCAGGTACAGAAGTGCCAAAGAGGGAGCTGAGATGCCACAGAGGGTGAAAACCCTCCTGGGCTGCTCCAGCCTACTCAGATCAGAGCTGGTGAGTGAATGCAGGAGAACCTGGTAGAGTATGCTCAGTAAATTCAGGTCCTCTAAGATCTGCTTGTCCTCATCTCCATTCCCAGGAATTGCAGGAGCTTCTCAGGATTTGCCCAGGATTTAAACAAGAGCCCAAAGGTGGAGCTGTGTCAGGGCCTAAGCAGGATGGTGCCTGCAGAGCCTGCAGCATCCCAGGACAAAGCTGAGCATGGCTGGGCTCAGGGTGGCCCAGAAGAGCACCCAGCTTGAGGAAAGGTGTGGGCAGGAATGGGGAAGGAGAAACCAGCCTGTCTTTCTTCACAGAGCAGGCTGTGCCTAATTCTAGCCAGTGTGGTTAACCCCAGAGTTTCAAAACCATCATGCTTCATCTGCACAGCTTGGAACGAGCAGAGAAACGAGGGCTCATGATGATCCCATGACTGGAGCAGAGCAGAGGCTGCACAGTGGTTGCTGCTGGTGGTTCCCCCTTGCCTGATGCTACAGCAAAGCCTCTGTGCCAGCCAGGCTGGCAGCCTCTGCTTGCAGAGTGTGTCCATGTTAAATAATATGCCAACAACTGGATGATTTTGGAAAGAATGCTGTGGAATGATCTTTGGCTGCATCAGCATCTTTCCCTGGTAGTGTCGAGCCAAGGAGAGACCAGAAAGTGCCCAGTAAACACTTTGCTGACAATAGCAGGAAGGAGGCATGAAAAGAAACCAAGCTATCTGGTTTCATGGGTTCACTGATCAGCTCCAAGATCAGTAGGTTCTGGCTTATAACACTGACAAGCCTGTTTCTCCCTCTTCTGAAACCTTCAGAGCCAGTGTGGGCATTGCCAGGGACTGCAGCTGCCAAGAAACCTCTCTTAACAAATGTCTTCTTGCTACCAGAAGGAACTTGGAGCTATTTCTTGTGGTACAACTGGAGCCCTGCTGCTGACAGCCAAGAAGCTTTATGCAGGTTTTATCTTCCCAGTCCTCATTCAGACACTTTTTTTCCTATTCTGTCACATGGAACAAGTCCCCCAGCTCATCCTGAGCTCCCAGATGTCTGCCCCACCAGGGCAGTGACAGCAAACCCAGCAGAGCAGCCTGCAGCCCTGGGCATCCAGCAGTGTGGGTTCATCCAGGTGACCTTTCCAGACAGGCGCCAGGCACTATTGCATCCTCAGCTCTAATTGCTTAAAGCCAGCTCCTAATTAGTCACAGGCCAGATGGACTTGCACAACCTTGTGCTCTCCAACACCTTCCTCTCCGAGCTCCCTAAATAAGAGCAGCCCCTCTGGGACACAGCCCCTGCTTGGTGCATGGACCAGGGTCATGTGTGGGTGTAGTGAAGCTCTGTCTCAGGCATTTCACATCCCTGCTCCTGCCTCTCTCCACCACTGGCCTGCACTGAGGCCTCATTGAGAGAAAGAAAACCTGATAGCCAGAGCTGCTTAATTTTAAATTCTCCTTTACAGTGCCTCTCTCACCTACTCCACCACGTCAGGCAAGTCAAGGCAGGGTTAGAGTTAAGAACAGGAAGGAAATTTAAGATGTTGCTCCCTGGCTGACAGAGCTGTGCTGCTGTGGTCCCTCTTCCTCCCACTCTCCAGCTGTGTGTTCCTGCCTCATCTCTTGAACCAGCAGCAGTGTTTGATGGCTGGGTCAGGGAGTAAAACTAGCACAAAACTGGCATTAGGAAAATGGGAACGATTTGTGCTGGTTTAGGGGAGCAGACTCAAGTCCAACTGGACAACTCATGTGACTGGGCTAAGGTGGGTGCTCACAGCACAGGTGAGTTCCAGAGGCCATTGCAGGGCAGCAAAGCCTTTTCCTCAATCCCTGGAGGGGTAAATTCCCACAGTGAACTGACCTCCCTTCACTTTCTTTGGAAAAGATACCCTTGTGGTTTTTCTGATTGTGTCCTCCCCCCTGGGGACTGGGGGTTTATTCTCTTGACAAGTTGAGTTCATTATGTCCCTGCTGCAGGGCACAGAAGATTTAATCTCACCAGGGAGAGATGCTTGGGAAGATGAAGTGATGATGTAACAGTTTAAGTGCCCCATCGGGTCTTCCAGGGGGGAGAAACATCCACAAGAAACTTCTCCAGATTCCTGGCTGATCATATTCCAACTCCAATTTATTTATCTCCCTCTTTTGCATATCTCCATCTGCACTGCTTCTTGCACATCTCCATGGAGATGAAGGAGGCTGGATAATGCCATTCCAGCATGGCCCAGACACTGACACAGGTTCCACCAGGTGCAGAAACCAGCACCCATCCCAGGAGATGCCAGCAAGGACTTAATCCAGCTGCTCCTGCACAGGTCACAGCTCTGGCCTGATCCTGATGCCTCCCCCTGCACAGCAGCACCCTTCCCTAAGGACAAGGTAAAACCCTGCATGGGAGGAACAGCAATACCAGCCATGGGGTGGACAGGAGTTTGCCCCAGTCCTGCACAGAGAGGGGTCAAAGAGCACATCCTCATCCTCATGCTGGGGGTTTTCATGTTCCCTGCAGCATCTACTGACTCACATGTAAAGTAATGCCAGCACTTATGCGTTATCTGAGCTCTAATTCTCTCCCTTTAAATTTAAAAATGCTGCATTTAGCCCCCAAATTGTCAGTGCCACTTTAAACGTGCGTGTCTAAATTATCCCCTCTGTAGCTCCCATCCCTATAGCAGCATTATGCACAGCTCCATCTGCTCCAGTATTTCTCAGCTGTTTCCATCCTCAATGTAATGGCCAGCTTATGCACAGCTAACAACTTCCCAGCAGAGAAGTGAAAAATTAATCCAAAGCCTGCTGTAAGTATTGGTGCTTGGGTTGGATGACTGATTTTTGATTATTTGGGGTTTTTTGTTTGCCGGTCACCACAGGGGTTAAAAACATGGATGTGGCAGTAGCCTCTCCCTATCATGGAAAGTTGGGACTCTGTTGGCATCAATCGATGCAGCTCTGTGGAGGTCAGTGGGATTACATCGAGTTACACCAGCTAAAGCCTTGGCCCACCCTTTCTCTTAGGTTTGTGTCCTACCTTTTTTTCTCTCTCTCTCTCTCTCTCTCTCTCTCTGTAAAGGTCTTCCAAGCCCATGTTTCAATGGCATTGAAGAGGTCTTTCCTCCTAAATGCCTTTATTTATAGCCTTCAGATGGCAACGAGTCTATAGAAGGAGAGTGCAGGAACAGACCAATTCCTGCTTGTGTTCGGGTAACTTTTTTTTTTTTTAGGGTATCAGTTAAATGTCAATGAACCTCCTAGGGAAAAATCTTTGTTTCCATGATTTTCTAGCTAAAAGCTCTCATACATAGCTGCAGTGTTTAAATCTACCTGTTTACAGCAGCAGCTACTACCCCTCTACTCCTTTTTCCGTTTTGTTGTTTTTGTTTTGTTGTTTTGGTTTTTTTTTTGTCCCAAAGCATTCCCGCAAGGGCAAGCTGTACCAAATCCTCGTTTTAAACACAGGGCAACCCAGGTGCAGGGAAATAAAAGGCCACGCTGAGGTTTGCAGCCCAGAGCAGCACTGGCAGCATCACTCTGTACCCAGTCTTCTCTATTTCAGAGCATCTGAGCTGTATTTATATAAAGTGGACTTTTCTATTTTCCTTTGCAGCTGGTCGCTAAAGACAGGACTTCTAAATGAGCCGGAGAATTACACATGCAAATCCCAAAGGCCTGGAATTGGGAACATCTGAGCAACAAATTGTCCTTGCTAAAGATGCTGTTGGAGCCAAAAAGCCTCCAGATTTCGGGCCTGCTGTAAATACTTTTAAAATCAAGATCAGCCTGTCTGCACTGCCGGTGTTTGCCAGGTGCCAGTTCTCTTCTCAAGAAACTTTCTGCTTGAGCAGAGAGGGGACACGGGGACAGGAGTGGGGGGAGCCTGTCTCTTCGGGCTGCTCCTCCCGTGCCCTTCCCTCCGGTCCGCATCAGCAGTGTGATGCCGGGATGCTGAACCCGCGTCCTCGGCGGGGCTTAGAGGCAGCGGGGAGGGAAGGAGGGCCGGGCTGTGCGTGCAGATGTTCAGGCCGTCAGGAAGGCACTGCATTAAGTCAGCCCTGCTCTCCAGCCCGCCGTGTCCCCCTCCTCCCTCAGCATTCTTTATTCAGGGATATTATTTTTTTTAAGCCGCCCAGACTGACCCTCAGGGGCTGAGCCAGCATCTCCCTGACTCGGGGCACTCGGGATGAGCAGGGAGAGGATTGCTCAGACCTGACCTTCCTGTCCTTCCTCCCTCGCCCCCAGAGACTGGGCAGCATCAGCACCTCCAGCCACTGACCCATCTGCCTCTGTGCTGCCTCTGCACTCAGGGTCTGTCCCCGTGGCTGGACAGACACATTGCTGCTGCACCGGGAGGCTGCACCTGGTGCTGCCCAGCACTGTGAGTTGCAGAATTGCTGTTCTGTGCAGGCATTTGGAGGATCAGGTGCTGGGGCTGAATTAGCTGTGGGCCAAAGCCTGCAACGTTTGGAGAAGAAGCTGCCTCTTCTGGGGGAAGCTGGGGGACTGGGGAGAGATGACTTTTCTTGGCAGGGAGGTGACATTCTGATTTGACTCATTCCTGTCTCACTGTGACTGTCTGACCAGTAACACAAGGATTGTTGGTGTGCAAACAGCCCCTGGATTCCTCCCACCTCACATATATACCTATATATTCCCTTTCACATTACCCATAAAGGAAGGTAATGTGAAATTTGCCCCCTGCTCCAAGGGGATGCAGATGGTTCAACTACCAACGGGTTAAATCCAGCTTGTGCTTTCCCGTGGGCTGCCTGCTACTGTGGGCAAAGCAAGCAGGATTCCTCCTGTGATGTTAAATGTGCTCCCAAAGCTGGTGGGCTACCGAGCTCCCAGCCACGGCTCACTGCAGCAGCAGCAGCAGCAGCAGCAGCAGCAGCAGCAGCAGCAGCAGCAGCAGCACTCCAGGGACAGCTCAGTGCCACAAGTGTCAGCCCTCGGCTCTCCCTGGGGCTCCTCAATGCGCAGTTTTGGGATGGGGAGGGATGCAGGCAAGAGGAGCTGGAGGAGGTCAGGAGAACCACTGTGTCAAGCACCTATCAGAGCAGGGGTGCCTGTCGTGGCAGGGTTGCTCCCGGGGTTTCAGGATCTCCTGTGCAGCCCAAAAGCTGTGGTGAAATAGTGTTGCTTTTGAGTTCCTACCAGAACAAGTGGGGTTTGGTTGGGGCTTGGGCAAATTCCCATTCAAAGAGAAGAGCGCCCAGTGCTTTAAAAGGGCAGGGACAAGCTCTCCTGTATTTTAAACACATGGGAAAGTCATGCTAAGTTTCAGAGGGGCTGGGTTTTTAAATACAGATTATGATTTTTGGCTTAATCCACTATCTCCCAAGCAGGCCATGGCCCTCCCGCTCCCTCTTCCCGCTATGCAAACGCACCCGCACGCGCTCTTGGGAATACTTACATCCCCTGCTCCCCGTAGTGATTGTAAAATTCCATGTGGCTGCAAGCCTGGATCCAGCCCACGATCCAGGTCTCCTTCTTGGGCAGAGGGGGCACCAACACCTGTGCAGAGGCTCGGAAGTGAGGGGTCCGGTAGCGCAGGACCACGCTGGAGGACTCGTCAATGCTGGTGGGAATGGGATCAATGGAGGCTTTGACTTCAATCACTGAAATACTTTCCCGGAAAACTTTGGATTTGCAGCTAATACTCTGAATACAGCCCATGGCATACCCCGAGTACAGTCCGACGCAGCTCCTAGGGTACTCCAGCAATCCTGGGGAATATTAGGCATTGAAATTATCTGGTGCTAGATCAATTACAGATCTTCTTGGTTTGTAATTTCAAAACTGATATCCATAGGATAGAAAATTCATCATGTAAAGCCTTAATTCGAGTATCTGTCTTACAAGTACTGCTTTTATTTTTGAGGTTAGCTGCGCTTCAGAAGCAAAAGGGCCTTTAAAATTTTTTTTCCCCTTTTAATGACCCATTAAATCTCTTGCTCAAACAGTCTTTGGGTTAAAAAAAAGTCTCTTGAGTTCAATAAATAAAGGTGGTGTTCGTAGCTGATATATTTAGTCCTTCCTTTGCTCAGACGCGGTCTGTCATTCACCATCAAACATAGGACTAGCCGGTATTTCCCTTTATTCTTTGGATGAAAAGCAGAATGTTGATAGACACATCTATATAAATAATGAAATAGTTTTTAGCCCCAGCTTGTCACAACCGGTGTGGATTTCCACTTCCTGACTTGCAGTTGTTCATAACTTCCTTTCGCACAAAATTACAATAATAACAGAAAGAAACGACGGCTGAAAAATGCAAAAAGTCGCCAAAACTCCGATTCTGAAGGCTCCTCCGCCAGCGATGTCTGAGCTTTGGGGATTAAATTTTTTTTTTTTTCTTCTCCTTAGAAATAGCCGGACGCAGAGGGAAGCGACCGCGGTGCCGGTGGGGCCGGCGGCTCCGGGAG
>JANPWX010000219.1:1409140-1420563 GCA_024734555.1 Trochalopteron elliotii
TCACCCTCTTTATTATTATTATTATTATATTTTAATTTCACTGCAATGTACTTTTTCTTGGGATTCTGGATTATGATTTTCCTCTCCCAGCTGGAGCCTGCTGCGTTGATTTGGTACCAACCAAAGGGCACCAGAGGGGATGGTCACCTTATTATGGGCTTCTGTAGCCCTAGGTTGGATGGGCTGTGATTCCAGCAAAGAATAAGGTAAAGCTCTCTGTAGCAGCAGTGGGACTCAGGAGCAGCTGGAACAGGGAGTGAGAAGCGTTTGAGGCAGCAGTGGCCTGTGGAAAAGTTGTAAACTTCTATTACAGGCAGTTTTAGGAGTAATGCTGCCAGCTGGTCCTGCTGGCCATCAGCTGGCTGAGGATCTGAGCACCAGGGGAGGTGAAATTATCTGGCTTTTCAGCAATAGCTGATGGACATCAGGCATTGGGTGATTGTGTCCTCTGTCACTGTTTCTAAATAGGAAACCTGGGGAAATGAGAGGTAAAAATCTCTTTGCCTGTGCTGCTTGTGGTGTGGCACAGCAGCACAGAGCTGCTGTAAATGTCTTTTAGTCCTTTCCACCCTGCACTCTCAGCAGGCTGGATTAGCCCTTAGCAGGTAGGAGAGACCAGGGCTACCAGGTGATGCTAACAAGTGAATTTTACAGGAAGAGGGGAGGCAGATTTGCTCCTTTCCACCCACAGCAAGTGGAAAAACCATAGTTTATTATGTTTTTCCACCTCACGTGTTTCTCAAAGCATTGAGAAGTATTTATTTTAAACTTCCCCATTGCTGTGAAAGGCACAATTTAGTCACTAGTCCTGTGACAGAGAGAAACACTAAGAACCCTCTCAAGTTACAAGCCACTTACTATCATGTAGTACAAGGAAGAATGAAATTAGCATCTTCCGAATGAAATATCCAGCAGCCTCCAGAAGGTGCTGAAATCCTTTGACATTTCCAAGACTCTTTCACACTTTTCAAACAAGCTTGTCACAGTTTCCCAGAGCATCATGAGTCTGGTGAAACTGCATATTCTGCGACTCTAGCTTCACTGAAGCTTCAGCCAGGTCTTGCTTCAACTTGGCTGTCTCTGGTTCTCTGGTCAACTAGGAAATTGCATTAGCTCGTTCTAATTAAATCAGCTCTTCAGATGGAATTTTTGTTGGGTTTTGGTCGTGCCTGCCTCCATCACACTGCTGTGAGTGATTAAGGCATTAGCACATCCCAGCCCAGAGCAGCTGCTTTAAGCCATGTGCAGAAGGGCTCCTTTGCCTGAGCTCCTGGTTTTCTCTGATGACATTGCTGGAGATGCTAGGCCAGGCTGTGGTGAGTACCAGGAGTGGCTGGTGATGCTGTGAGTTATGTTTGCTTCTGCTGCTCATTTGATGCCCCTGACTGTGTCTCCTCACAGCTCAGCCACACTCCATTTCTGTGGCCTCCGTGTCTTTCCAGGGTGTTTTCCAGGTTTATAAAGGACAGGGTCTCCCCTCACCAGCCCACCAGAGGCTGCATGCTGTAAATACTGCAGGATATTATATTTTATTTTGGCCAAACTTTCTTTTTTGTCCCTAGGAGAATCCCAACCAAATGCACTTTGGTTGCCAGTGCTGATTCTTTGGCCAGCTGCTGACAGAGGCTGGGATGCATCAACACTGCCAGTAAATTGCAGAGAAAGGGGATGGGGCTGTCACTCCTGCCCCACCCACATTCCAGCGAGGTTTTCCTGGCCATGCTGGCCACTGACACCCCGTGTGGCCGTGGCTGTGCAGGGAATTGTGGCCGGCAGCCCTGCAGGCGGGGCGGGGAGCACAGCCAGGGCTGAGCAGGCTGGGCACAGGGAGCATGCTGGATTTGTCTGTCTGGGCGTTCTCCCAGGTGCTGGATGACCCCTGTGGATCATGTGTCAGGACTGGAATAGCCCTGCCGGAGCAGGGAGCCTGTCTACAGGGATATTTATAAACCCCTGGGTTAGTGGCTGTTTTGCAGGACAGGGCTTGTCATGGCCTCAGTGGGATCAGGGATTTTTCCCTCCCGAGCTCAGTTTCTCCAGCTGGGACTGTCAGTGACAGCCCACCTGGCTGCAGGACAGACCAGACAGTTTTCCTTTCCCACTCCACCACTGACAGGGGTTTTGCTGGCACTGCATCCATCCCATGCTGTCCTTCCTCCTCCAGCCCCTTCCTGCTCAGGACTGGTGCTGGAGTGCAAGGCTGGACTCTCACAGGGAGGCTGGGGCAGAGAAATTCCCTCAGTGTCAGCAGAAGAGACAGGCACCAGATTAAATTCACTCCCAGAGCTTTCAAGGTATTTTTTAACCTGTGACAGCCCCAGAGGAACATGTTAAGTTGTAGATCAGCATCCCCAGCACCAGACTGGGCAGGAGTCTCCCTGTTTCTGCAGGGTCCTGGCCACCAGTGCCTTTATCCCTCTGCCCACTGATATTTGCAGTGCCCCACAGAGCAGCAGCCTTGCACAGAGTGGGAAAATGCAGGAGGCCCTGCACTGGGGAGGTGATGGCTACAGCCAGATGGAAGCAGTGCTGACAGTTCTCTGCCTGGCTGATGGCAGGTAGGCTGAGATTCTCCACAAGAAATGGGAAATGGGATGAGGGTAGGCAGGTAGGGATGGGGTGCTGACTGCCCTGGGAGTGGCAGCACAGCCAGGGATCAGGCAGGAGCTGGTGGGTGCTGGTGATGTGGCAGCTCCTGTGCCATTTAAGGGCTGCCACAGCCCCACGTGGTCCCTGAGCCAGGAGAGGTTGTGTTTTATGGGCTGGGTATGGGAGCCTGAGAAGGGAATGAGATCTTCCTCCAACTGGGATCATAGAATCACATGGTTTGGGTTGGGAGGGACCTTTAAAGGTAATTTAGTCCAACCTCCCAGCCATTGACAGAGACACCTTCCACTAGCCCAGGCTGCTCCAAGCCCTGTCCAACCTCGTCCTTGTAAACCTCCAGGGATGGGGCAGCCACAGCTTCTCTCAGCAACCTGTGCCAGGGCCTCACCACCCTCACTGTACAAAATGTCTCCTCAATATCCCATCTAACCCTGCCCTCTGTCAGTGTGAAGCCAGTCACTCCATTTCCAGCTCTCCTGGAGCTCCTTTAGGCACTGGAAGAGGCTCTGAGGTCTCCCTGGAGTCTTGTCTGAGCTGAACACCCTCAGCTCTCCCAGCCTGGCTCCAGGAGCAGAGGGGCTCCTCAGGATCTCAGACACTTTCTTGTCCAAGCATTGCTGCCTGGATGGTCTATCAGTCAGATGGGCACAGCCTGGATGCACAGTTCACTGAGGGAATTTTGAGAGCTATGTATAAAAGTGCAAATAAAATGTAAAATTTGTGTTATTATCTTTGGAAGCCAAAGAACCACCTTTCATTTAGCACTTAAACTCCCCAGTGCAGTTTGGACAAGACCTTTAAAGACACCTGAGGTGCCCAGGGTTACCTGTGCAGCCACTGACCTCTGTAAATGGACAGTTGTGCAGACAAATGTCACTGGCACCAAGAGACGTGGCTGTTCTGCTCCTCAGTGTAATATCCATCTTCCCCAATTCTCCATCCACGGGGGATTTTCCAGCCTATTTGCATAGGAATAATCCTGTTCCTGGAGCCTGTGGGTGGTGTGGAGAGCCCGTTGTCCAGGGAAGGTGATGGCAGTGACCAGGCCCTGGGGTTCTGTGGCCGGGCTGTCACCCCGCAGGCAGGAGGAGCTGAGATGGATGGATGATCTCTCACAGAGGTGCTGGAGGCTCACACAGCTGCTCTTCAGGGACTGTGGCATGATCCTTCAGAGCTGTGAACTGCAGCTGCAGGCTCCGATGGGATGCTCCCTGCTCCCAGGGGCTGCTCAGCGATGTCTCAGGGGGGTTGGCCCCAGCTGCGGCGGGGAGGTGACAGCGATGGAGCACGGCGTGCGTGGCAGGAGGGACAGCAGGGTATTCCCTGTCCTCCCTGGGGCCTGGCAGAGCCTTCCTCCTCCCCGTGCCGCGATGCCCATGCTGCTGGGGCCAGTGGCTGTGCTGCTTTCGGGGGACACAGGCAGCGGCTGTCACCTGCTCCCAGCTCGGGCTGTGCCGCGCTGGGTGACACGGCAGGGACACGTGCGCTATCGAGGCCACAGCGCAGCGCCGGGGGCAGGAGGATGGGAACTCATTAGCGGCTCCTTCCCGGCTAATCAGGAGGCAGGTGATGCTTCTCCTTCCTCCAGGAACGCGGTGAGTGATGGAAGGCGCTCCAGGGGCGCACCCTGAGCGGGCAGGGAGGATGGGGTTAGCGGTGCTTTGAAAGGTATCCGTGCCAAGGGGAGGAGGGGGGTGTTCAGGGTGCCCAGGCAGGGGGGAGAAGTTGGAGAACAGATTTATCAGGAAGATTTGGGAGAGAGCCCCTTGAAGGGGAGTCCCTGAGCAACACCTGGTCTTGGTGCTGCAAAGTCGGGCAGCACAGCCCCCCACGGGATGCCCTGAGGAGGGGGATGCCATCATCTCCAGCTCTGACTGTGGTACTGAAATGTGAATTGCAGCACAAAAAGAACTACATTTCCCAGTTTCCCTTGCAGCCCAGGGGAATAAGCAATTGGAAGATTTAAATAGACCAGGCCAGAAGCAACCAACCTTTGGCACAATGTTTTTCCCTCCTCTTCTTCATATCTATTGGTTGTCTAACCTTCTTCCCTGGCACTGGAGTGGCTGCCAAGCCTGGCATTAATTTTCCTTCCAAGCTTGCTAGGCCCATGAAGTAAACAGCCATGTGCATTCCTTACTCTATATTTAACAGCTGCAGTCTGTGCTGGGGGCAACTGCAACAGAGGGGAACCTTTGTAGCTTCCCAAATTCACAGCTTGTGAGGGTGGGAGTGGGGGAAGCTTTCTGCAGGGAGAAGAGGGATTTCTCTCCTTGCCGGTATTTGCAGAGCAGGTCGCGTTAAAGAGAGACTGCAATGCCAGCATCCCAGCCACGGTCCAGGGCCAGAGACAGGAACAATGTCCTCAACAGGGCTGAGTTCCTCTCCCTGAATCAGCCCTTGAAGGGGAACCAGGAGAGCAGGAGCTCCAGCAGGAAGCAGAGTGGCCAGGCCGGGGCAGCCGGTGCCCAGAACACCAACCCCAAGGAGAGGAGGCAGTCGCAGCAGCTGCCTGAGGAGGATTGCATGCAGCTCAACCCCTCCTTCAAGGGAATCGCCTTCAACTCGCTGCTGGCCATCGATATCTGCATGTCCAAGAGGCTGGGAGTGTGTGCCAACAGAGCCTCTTCCTGGGGAGGGGCCCGCTCCATGATCAACCTCCTGGGGATAACGGGGCACGGGATCCCCTGGATTGCAGGTACCCTCATCTGCCTGGTGAAGAGCAGCACGCTGGCAGGCCAAGAGGTCCTCATGAACCTGCTGCTAGGTGAGTGGCAAACCTCCCTCCCTGCTGGGAAAGCCCAGCCCTGGTCACAAGGGACAGCAGCACTGGGACTCCTCCTCTGGCTGCTCCCGGCATCAGAAGTGGTCGGGAAGCAGGGAGTGACCTATAGGGTAAATGCTGCACTTATTGGCCCCATTAGTCCCAGGGTAATGTGGGTGATGGATGTCCCAAAAAGGTGTCTAAGAGGGATGGGGTTAACTGTGGTAGCTGGGGACAGCCATGGAGCAGGGACAGGCCCCTGGTGCTGCATGGGGCAGGGTTGTCCAGTCAGACTGAGGGAGTGTCTGTGGTGGGAGGGTGGATAACAGCAGTGATGTTTTTTATTTAATCTGTGGTCATCTGCCTTGGTGTTTGATAGGTGGGGAAAACATAAAGATATTAATCTTTAATATCTGGATCAATTCCTGAGGAGGTTATTTGCATCCCCTTGCCACCTTCTTGACCAGACTCCACGTGATGGAGTCCTGTCACCTTCCCTGCTGCAGTTTGCTCTCACATCCTCCTTCCCTTGGGTACCTTTCTTGCTGCTGTCCCCATTTCCATGTGCTAATTTGACCCAGAGGCTGTGTAGGCAGGCTGGAACGCCTCTGGCTCTCCTGCTACTCCTTCCTTGCATGGTGGTGGTCAGTGTCCATGTTTCTGGAAATTGGGATGTGTTGAAGGGTTTGGTATCTCCATTGTGCAGGGCCTGTCCCACCCTGATGTCCCACCAGTGACCAGGATGAGCTCTAGCTGTGACTTGCCTTAGATCCTGGTCCCAACCTGCCCAGGCCATGTATACCTGAGGACTTTGCTCTTTTTGCTCTTCTGTCTTTTGCACGGGGTCCAGTTATTCTACTTTTCCTTGTGACTAATTACCCTCTCCTCTGGCTATGACCCACCCTGGTGTTTCACCCTCCCTAAAAACTCAGCAATCCAACTTTTGGCTGGTAGGAGAAATTGAAAACATTGGATTTAGATACTTTCTTCTCAGGGAGTGTTTTGAGGGGCTGTAGGGACACTTTATTTCACAGGCACCACAGGAAAGGGACGTCCTGTCTGCAGGGGCTGACTGTGATGTGACAGCTCAGCAACATTGGCTGCAGGTTTTGGGGTTTTTTTCACAAGTTCATCCTTCAGAGAGGGCGAAGACTGAGCTGGACTGTCTTGAAAAGCACAGTGGTAGCTGCCTTTTCTCCCCTGTGCCTTTGGAGGAGACTGTCCTCGTGCTGTGACATCTCATGGGGGGAGGCCTTGGCAGGGAAGGAGCCAGAATAGCAGCAGCGTGATGCAGAGCCCGCCAACGTCAGCAGTTCTTCCAGGGGCTCCTGGGTGAGCAGGGTCAGCCCCTCGCTGGGAAAAGAGGATCCATTCAAAAGGGCACGAGGATGAAATAGTCGGTGACTAACAGCGGCCGGCACACTTTCCACATGTCTCTTGACCCGAGAGCTCATGGTGGGGTTGGAGCCTGAAAACAACTGCTTTGACTCCAAAATATTTAAGGTCCTTGCAAAGAGCTAATGCCCCTTTTGGCTTAAAAACGAGGAAGGTTTTCTGACCCTTCTGTTGCCATATGAGGAGGCCAAATGCAAAGCCACCTCAGGTTCAGGTTCTAACTTTGTGGAGTGGTGGCTGGGAGAGCTCATCCCTGCATCACTACCCACATCTCCAGGTCTCCTGAGCTCCAGTGTGGTGCCCAGGGACAAGCTGGGGGTTCTGGAGTCTTACATCTTTGCCTAGACACACTACTCCCACCCCTCCTCTCCCCCTGCCAAGACAGGAAATAGTTAATTGGTGTGAAGGACCATCTCCATAGGTCTGGCAGCTTCCAAGGAGCTCCACTACTCCCTCTGAAAAGACAGCACTGAGGGGTGGGACTGGCCAAGGTGCCCTCAGCCTCTCTTGTCAGAGCTTCTGCAGCAGGACTTGTGTTACCCCACAGAGCAGATCTCTGCTGTGAGAGTGGCCTTGGGCTGATATTTAAGATTGCAGTCAGGAACTCTGAGTAGCTGCTGCCATGATATCTGCCCTGCTGGTGGAGAAGGAGCCTGGCTGGACCTCGACAGGTCCCAAGAAAAGCGGGGTCTTGTGTAGACAGGAAGGTCATGGCACCACTGCTGCATCTGGCACCCTTGGTCCCTTTTGCTGCTGCTTTCCTGTGGTTCAAATCCACCAGGATGTGGTGAAAAGCCCTGCTGGATAGGCACAGGTCAAAGGGAAGGGAACCTCCTGGTGCTTCCCTGCTGGAAGAGGGAAGCCGGGAAGTTGGGGTTGTCTGTGGCACCCCTTCCGTACCTCCCCGGGCTCTCCTCCCTTCCCCCGGCTTGCTGAGGGTTTGATACATCAAGCAGAATTTCTGATGCAGTCTCTGGGCAGGGAGCCAGCCCATCATAGAGCACTTGTTTAGGATTTGCAATCAGGCTTCCAAGGCGAGGAGACGGGAGACTGGGACTGGGAACCTGGCAGGAGCACCACTGCAGATGGAGGAGGAGCTCTGCCAGGGGCTTTGCCAACACATGTGGGAGCATTTCGGGTGAGGGGCTCTGACCCTGGCATGCTCCATCCATCCCCACTGCAGATGCTGATTAGCAACCCCAAGCAATGTTTTCCCTCCATGTTTGTCATCTGTGATGGAATTTATTGATTCCCCTTCTCACAGTAATCTTTTCCAGCAAATGCCAAACAGCCAGAGAAGCACACACAGCCTGTTACTGAAAAGATGGAAGAAACCAGATATCTGTGCCCACTGTAAAAATCTGCCAGGACATGCTTTCAGGAAGATTGTCTCAGCATCACCAGCTGTGGCTGAGAAAAAGTCAGGGAGAAGCTCCACAACCCCTTGGCTAAATCAAGAAAATCATAACTCAGGAAATCTCCCAGTTATAAAGTTCATTTTATTTGTCTGCCAGTGTTGGAACTTTTAGGACCATTGAAGGTTTTCTCTGCAATCACAAGGGTTTCATGAAAACTAAGGTGCTTAAAGTCATTTGAACCTTGCAATCGGGCTTGCAGGGGGAAAGCAGTTATAAAACTTTCAGTAAAATGTCCAGATCTGCTTCAGAACCAGACACAAATTCCATTAAACCCTGGGGGCAGCGGTACCTCGGTTTCTGGTTCTGATCCATCTGGTGAGGATGTGGATCCAAATTTAGTGATTCATTGACTGCAAAGCCAGCAAAGAACATTTGGATCATCGATCTAACCCACGGCAAAATACAGGCTGTAGCACATCCCTTAATTTGTTCCTGTTCAATTTGTTAAGGGAAAAAACCCAAACACTCAATCTGATGTACAATTACAAGTGAGGGTGAACTTGTCAGAGCCATTTCTGTATTACTGCAGTGCTAGGGATTCTCACAAGTGCTTTTAGTTGGACTCTTCCCTTCACTGCGTCTCCATACCCTTCTCTCTCCAGCTGAACAGCTCTCTCAGCCAACGTCTCTTCCGCCTTTCAGTATTTTGGATAGTGCTCAAGTAATTTCTTCACCTCCTATTTATTAAGCTAAACAGATTGATCTCGTTAAACTGATGGTCTTTGCAGATCCAGGCACCTTCTCACTGCAGTGGGGATGGAACGTGGTCACTGGGGATGGAATATGGTTGCCCACCCAGAGTGGTCACTCCAGTGAGGCCCCTCTTTTGTGTTTACAGCCAAACCACTGCTATGTTTAGTTATTTGCCATCCAGCTGGGTGCCTTTGCTGTTGGGAGGTACCTGCTTGGGTCATCCTTGCACATAAAATCGTGTTTGTGCTTGGTTTGAAGTACCAGTAACTGGTTCTGCTGTGGTCGTGGCTCTCTGGAACAGGTATCCAGACCAGGAGAAGGGGAAGCCCTTGTCTTCTCTTTGCTTGCTGTCTCAGTGACACTGGTCCCAGTGCTCAGCCATCTCCAGCTGGCTCTGTATCCCCTTGGAGGGGCGGGATGGCTCTTTGGTGCTGTCACTAAACATTTATCCGATTAAGTACAGCACTGCCTCAGGGCCTGGATGTATCATCCAACAGTGTCAGGCTGGGGATGGGTGAATACCACGGGAGGAGGAAAGGAGGGAGCCCAGGGCTGCTTCTCCACTCCTGGAGGTCAGCAAGGAGGAAGTTCTTGCTCTGTCCAGCCTTCTTCCTGAAAACTGACATGGCTTTACTCTGACCAGGAAAGAAGCCCTGATATTCTGAAGTATAGTCCCTGCAGACCCCCTAAGAAAAATTATAAATACATATATATGGTCAGAACTCTGTGATCCCATCCTGGCAGCTTTCAAGCAAGACCAGATTTGCAAGAAATTGGTGGATTAGGAAGGAAAGAGAGAAAGAAATGCCTTCACCAAGCCCCTTGAGACCCCAGTGACCCTGTTCTGACAATACGGACGTGCTTCAGGTATTGTCGTGCTTCTCTTTGGAGGCTGTGTGATGAAAATCCAGACAGTGCAACCCGGTGCTGGTAAAGGTCACTGGGTAGATGAAATGCCCAGGCAGAGCTGATCCTGTTGAGCCCCAGGGCAGCCCAGACCCAGCAGAGAGGCCAGGGAGCTTCATGGCAGATAGTTCAGTCTGTATGCAGCAGAACTTGCTCAGCCCAGAGCCCCAGAGATGGTTTGGGGCCAGATGTGTCTATTTTTCCCCCTTTTGTTCCTCCACTGTAAGAGCAGGCATTTTCTGAGTCAGGCAGGGCAGAGGACATTCCATCAGGGATGGGTAGAGTAGCTCAGGAGTTGGTGCCCTGCAGAATCATCCCTCCTTGGACAGCCTGGCACATGGAGGGGGCTCAGCTGCTGTCCCACTCCCCTCCCAGCCCTGCCAATGCCCACCAAGGTCTCACTGAGCCAGCAGCACGTCTGCCCAGTGAGGTGCAAACATTTAAATGCCAAATAACTCAACATGAGTGACCCATGGAAGGTGCCAGGCAGAAGGAACAATGCAGATGCCCCCTCCCTGCATCCAGCATTTAGACACAAGTCCAGCCTGGCATTAAACGTTCCTGTTCATCACTCCAGGCTGCTAATCTGCCTCTTTTCTGCCCAGATACAGCAGCTGAAGTCCGTGGTCCTTTGGTGGGTGCCGTGCTCACCCTTCATCCCTTCACAGCTGATGAGCTCAGGCATCTCTGAACAGCCAGCAATGCCCAGCTCTCCCGGCTTCCCTGCCCCCCTTCCTGCCTGCTTCCTCTCCAGGAATGTGTCCTGCTCACTGCAGGGCAGGCTGGCGAGCCTGCAGTGTCCCCTTGGATGATGAAGGACAGTCAGTGACAGGCTGGGACTCGTCTGACTGTGGCTGGAGTGGGCACGGGGGTATTTCCAGGGATGTCTCCATCAGCCCCTTGGTCTGATCAGCCCCTCGGCACCAGGCAGCACCGATTTGCTCAGGTGCTGGCCGGCTGCTGGGGATGCTGTGAGCCCTGCAGGCATCAGTGTGCAGCCCTTGGGGAATGTGCAGAGAGCTGGAATCCAACCCTCGCAGAGCAAACAGTGAAACGTTCCCGAGCCTGAATGCAGAGCAAAAGAGAAAAGAAGTGCGAGGGTTGTTGAATGGGAAGAGGGGGAATAAACATGGGAAATGAGTCATCCTTATGTCTGTCACTCCGGGAACAACTTCCCATTGCCCCTGCCTGCAGCTCAGAGGGGACAGTAGCTGTTTCACTCAGGCAGAGCTGGAGAAGCAGAGCTGGGCTCTGGCCCGGAGGGAGATCCCAGGAAATGGGTGAGTGTGTTTGCCTCTAACACGCCTTGACAGGAGCAGTGGCTGGGAAGAGGAAGGTGGGGGAGTGAGGTGAGTTGTCGGGAGGAGCAGCAGGCAGGGAGAGCCCGTCGGTCTCCTGCTCCGGGTCAGGATTGGTGGAGGATGGGGTGGGAAAGAGGGGGCTCAGATGAACTCTCCTTTTTTCCTCCACTTTGAGGAAACCTCCATGTTTAACCTGGAACAGAGAACCATTTCCATCTGTACAGGGATGCTGGCAGATGTACCTGATCTGGGTCCACGCTGTGAGGTGTGATGGTCAGAGACCCTATGAGCATCTATTCTATTCTATTCTATTCTATTCTATTCTATTCTATTCTATTC
>JANPWX010000219.1:1420573-1441859 GCA_024734555.1 Trochalopteron elliotii
CAGCTGCCAGAGCACAGTGTTTCCAAGGGGAGAACTCCAGGCAGCCTGTGTTTGCACTCAGGGCTGCTTCTAATCATCTAGAATATAGCAAATCTATTTTTAGTTGTTGTGGGTTTTTATTTTAATTAATTGCACAATTCTGCTTTCCACCATTTTTTCACCTCCCCATGACCACTTACCCCACGCTGATGCTTGTTCAGCCAAAAAAATAACCCCCCCCCCCAAAACCAGAATGCCTGATTCATTGGCTCTTCAATGTGTCATGCCATCTGTGCTTTTTGTCAGCTCTTACACCCAATAGTGCCACATTTGGGGAACAAAATGGGATGGAGGAGTTCATTTCCAGAGTGGACCTCTTCCAGCAGCTGCTGACTCCACTGGAGAGAGGGTGAAGATTCTTTTGAAACCTGCATCTTTCATTAATGTCAACGAGATAAGGCTGCAAACAGCTAATTTTCCAGGTCAGGGAGTGTAATGCCTGCAGGAGATTTGGGAAGTTCAGAAGGAGTAGGAGGGGGCACGTAAGTAAAAAGAAAAATGGGGGGAAAAAATTATGAGTTCTAATTATGGAGCTAAAGAAACAGTTTCCTGGGACTAGTGGCATTTGTCCAGAGTTCAGTACTGAGTGAGGGTGGGTAATCTGGGCAAAGCAGGACCTTCAGAGCCAGTCTTGGCCCTGCATGTAGCCTCAGCAGCTGCAGTGGGGAGCACATGCCACCTCCAGCATGGTGGGTTTGAAGCCCAGGCAAGGAGTTGTCACCAGCTTGGCTCTGCTCTGTGCACATCTTGTCTGAGGCACATCTGCTCCCACACTGGGAGCCTCCTGAGCTCGTGAAATGGGCTCACTCTTCCTTCTTGGGAATTTACCTCCCTGTTTTCCTCTCCCCATCTGCTCAGCCGTGGCTCTGGGAGGCTGAGTCCAGCTTGTGAGTGTTTCTGATGCCGACCTCACAGGCTGGGAGGATGAGCCTTGTCTCATCCAGGCAGCCCCATGTGTGAGAGGTCATGTGGATCTCGGCTGCAGGAGCAGATGAGGCCAAGGGCTTTTTTGGCTTTCTCCTCTTTTCCTCCCCCTGTGCTCCCAGCACTGCACCCAGGTTGGTTTTCAGCTGTGGTTTTGATAACATGTTTATATAAACATCCCAGCTGGAATCTGCCTCCGTCCCTGGAGACACTGCCTGGCTCCAACCTGGAGCTGACCATGTCCCCAGGGGTGCTCACACCACCCTCAGCCTCTTCCAGCCATAAGGGATGGCAGCAGAGAAGCCACCTCAGGGACAGAAAGGACCTTATGGTGGCGGGGGACATCCAACTGTTTCAATTCCTCTTAAATACAACCTTTGGGGTTTTGTTTGGTTCTGCTGATGATGGTTCAGGTTTGTCCTTGTGCCCTGCCTGCACAGGGCTCCTCTCTGATTACCTCCCCACTCCTAATGGGCTCCTAATATTCGGTGGTAGGAGCAAAGCAGATAATTGTTTTCCTTTCCTTATTAATAGATATAAAATGCCTGCCCAGGGGGCTCACTTTCAGCTCATTTACTGTGCATCTGATGCCAGATGTTGGCTTTTTACAATACCAAGGTGATCTCTGATGCTAAAATTGTCACAGGCAAGAAGACAAGACTTGCTCTTTGGTTTTGTGTTTTAAGGGAGTTTTAGATGTTAATGTAGGATTTGGGGATTGGATGGTTTTGCATTGGACATCTGAAGGATCGTTTCCCTTAACACCAGGTCAACTGGGAAATTCCTGATCTTTTTCAGAAAAATGTGAAAGGAGCAAGAATGGGCAAGAGCTAATCCTTCTTTTGCTCTTAAATACAGCACTACCTGGATTTTACATCCAGTGGTGCCTCTGGTTTAAATCCAGTGCTACCTGGCTCTGGGCGGGGGAAAAGCATGATGAAGAAAATGCTTCATATTAAAATTTCTTGCTCCTCTCATCTCAGCCTCAGTCAGGTGGCACTCTGCCATCTCTGCTGTGCTTGTGACAGCCCTGAGGGTCCCCAGAGAGCAGCCAGAGCAGGCTGGTACATCAGCTGCAGGCTCCTTTCCACGGGCTCTCCTGGGGCTATGTTTGCTCCAACCTCCAGTCAGGTCAGCCTGGAGGGTTTGCAGGGCTCTGTGTGAGGGACCAGGGAAGGACAGAGCCAAGGTGGTGGTGCTGATTTGCAGGTGGCAGCTGCAAGGCTCAGGGGCTTGGGGTTCACCAGCAGGAGCAGCCCCAGTGCAGAGACACCCACCTGCAGCTGGAGCACCCAGGGGACCCGTGATAAAGTTAACCCCTTACCTGCCTAACGCTGTGCCCACCCGAGCAGGGAGGATTTGATCTGCTTTAAGGGGAGGAAGGAAGCGAGCCAAGGTCCAAGCGGGTATGTAGGTCATGGGATTGCAAGGGAATAGGGCCGGGGATGGGGCTGCTGGGCAACGGCACTGTCTGTATCTGTTCCTGAAGGATGGGCCCTTGGCAGCACCGCCGGCAGCCTGCTGATTCACCCTGCCAGCGCCGGAGGCAGCAGCAGCAGCAGGAGAGGGAAGGGGAACTGCAGAGACCCAGCGCTGGGAGAGGGCAGTGAGACCCCCCCTCCCCGCCTCAGGGGCCAGGGCTGGCTGCTGGGGCTGTTTCATAAAGAAATCTCCATGAAAGGAACGGAAAGTGCAAGGGGGAAGTGACAGAAAAAGCACCAGACTGAGGGATCTTTGGTGGTTTTTTTTTTCCTTTTAACGGCAAATTAACCCTCGGTTTTAATGCTGTCATGCCTTCCGATCTTGAAATGTGGGCAAACGAGGCTTTTTGCTTTCTGTGCATCATTTGACGAAAATCAAAGCTAGCAGTACTGAAGGCCCATTTTATTCATCTTCTGAATGAAAGGATTATTAGAACTGCTCTTTGGCTTGTTCTCCATGCCCTGAACACCTCCATGCACACATGCCTGCATCCCTCGAGTTGCCCTGACATCACCTTTGACCGTAAAAAAATATTGCCAGTGCAAAATACTGATGGGCAATGGTGAACACCACGTCTTGCTAAAGCACATGGCACTTGTGCTATTGATCCCTGGGCAGGTTTGGTGGGGAATGGTCTCTAGGGAATTTATTGAACACTGTGGAGGAGACACTGGGATCCATTGAGGTGCTCAGATTCGTTCTGGAGCTCTGGCTGGGCTTCTCAGCAATGCAATAGGTGCTGATTTCAGCAGAGCAGCTTGGGCCAGAGTCTTCTCTTGGCAGCACTGGTGCATCATCTCTCTGATGCTTCTGGGTTCCCGAGAATTTGATGAGTCTGGGTTCCCGAGAGAGCATCGTGGAGCTTCAGTTTCACACAGTTCTCATCCAGGGTGAGATGGGACTGGTGGGAAATGCAGCTGATGAGCTCTGAAAATCATCTCCTGAAGCACTCTGCTGGATCAGGGCTGTGGGGGGATCACTTTGTGAAGTGAGGAGTTGGGCTGGGGGTGATTTGGGAAGCCCAGCATGAGCAGAGCCCTGCGTGGTGGGGCAGCCCTGTAATGGTCAGCCAGTCCCAGGCTGACAGCATTTGACCTTAACAGGGAGCCAGGGTGAGTGGCTGCTCCAGGGCTCCACAGGCTGTGTCTGAAATCCCTCCCTTTCTCTCCCCAGCCGGCCAGTCAAAAAAACCCCAGCAAATTGCAGACAAGCACTCTGCTGAGTGCAGGCATCCTGATGGGCTGCAGACCTCCCCCTGCTCTCTCCCTGCTCACATCCAGCAGGAGCTGGGCAGTCTGTGGTTGTCCTTGTCCTCCTAAACCCATTGCTACTGGGTGGTGTGACTGGCCCAGTGGTGTGACTGGCCTTCCTGCAGCCCCTTGCCATCTGCAGCCTTGACACCTTTGTTCAGGTGCTACTCATGAACCTTTGCTCCATGTCAGTCTCCTGCTTTTTGTGTCTAGCCTGGATTCCTGCTACTGTTCATGCCAGGGAGGAGCTGTACCCAGATTTTCCTCTGCTCCATCTGCCCTCCACAGCTCTGAGACCCCAGGGCATGCATGAGCTGTTGGGCAGAAGGTCCACGAAGGTCCTGCTGTCCCATTTCCCCATGCAAGATGCCCTGCACATGAGGGAGAAAAAAAGCAGCCTCCCATAAGGAGAGGGTTTGGCCAGGATAAATACCAGCCCCTTCCCAAAGCAGTGCTGGGGGCTGGGAGTGGCACAGGAGGAAGGTGGGGGAGCAGAGCTGCTGTGACAGCTCCTCACTTCCCAGCTCCTGCCAGGTGCTGAGCAGGCAGGCGGAGCTGCCTCCCTTGTGCCATCTCATTTCCCATCCCCACCAACGCACTCCCATCCATGCTCCTGAAACCTTGTCAGCTCTCAAGGAATGGTCTTCACCAGGGCCTGGGAACCAAACAACTGGCCCCTGGCATTCCTGCCGAGGGAGCAGGCTGTGCTCCTGATGGCAGATGTGTCCTTGTCATTGCTGCGGGGAGCTGAAATCAGCACTCTGACTAATTAGGAGGGTTGGGGAAAAGCAGATGAGGGGATTAAAGAGAAATAAAATTGATGCTAGGAAATAGAAATGACAGTACCTGTCGGCTGGGACGAAGCGGGTGGGCTGAAGAGGAGGGTGATGTAGATAAGTGCTGATGGGTTTCATTCCTGAAGCTGTTAAGGAAGGAAAGGTGGTTTGGTGTAGAGAGCTGCAGCTGCAGGTGCCTGTGCCATCACAGGCCTGGGTTTGGTGGGGCTGGGAGGTGTGGTACCCCCAGTGCATCTGCACAGGGAAGGGGCTGTGTGAGGTGACTCACAGGGAGAAAGTCACAGTGGGCAAGAGGTGAGCAGAAACAAGAAATGGCTCGTGGGTGTTTGATGCTTTGGCAAAGGAAGAAGGAGGTTGGTGGGGGTTATCTAGGAGGATGCCGCCCACCCTCCAACACACTGTGGTGCTGTTTCTAACATGGGAGCCCATTTTTCTTTGTTGTGTGGCTTTTCCCTTGGTTCAGTGGCTCCTAATGCTCTTTCCTTAGTGAAATCTGTCAGTATGGTGCAAAATCTGTCAGCATGGTGTGATTCCCTGGCTGCTCTGGGCAGGAGGAGGTGGTGGGGTTGGGAGAGGACAAGGGGCAACACTAGAAAGTGCTGTGGGGCACCTTTCCTTCAGCAGATTGCTCACTGCAGCCTGGTCACCCTGGCACAGAGCCCCAGGCAGGGACCTTGCTGCATGAGGTTTCTAAAGCATGAGGTGGAGGCAGCAACAGGAACACCCAGGGTGGTGGTTTGAGGGCCAAAAAAGTTTCAATTTTAGCTTTGCCAGTTGCTCTCTTCCTCCCCAGGTGGGTCGCTTGCCTCTGTGGTTTGGGGCTCTCCTCTGCCAGATGGTGACAGTGATATTTGCCTCCTCTGTGGGCAAACTGGGAGGGTTAATCAACATTTGGGTGGTTACCTGAGGATGGGGAAATTCTGTGCAGCTGCACTGTGGACATCTGGCCGGAACCAAACCCAAATTTTTATTTCAAGACAATGACAACCCTTCGATGTTATGCCTTGAAAACTGCCCTCAACTCTTCTGCCTCTCACTGTTCCCTCTCTGTCTCCTGTTTTGCAGCCCTGCTCCTGGATATCATGATTGTGGCAGGTTTGCAGAAGCTGGCCAAGAGGAAGGGCCCGTACGACATCAACCCTGGGCTGTTGGACTACCTGACCATGGACACCTACGCCTTTCCTGCCGGGCACGCCAGCAGGGTGGCCATGCTCTCCAAGTTCTTCCTCAACCACCTGGTGCTGGCCATCCCTCTCCGCATCCTGCTGGTGCTCTGGGCCCTCTGTGTGGGCTTGTCCCGTGTCATGATCGGGCGGCACCACATCACAGATGTTCTCTCTGGCTTCGTTTTCGGCTACTTGCAGTTCAGGCTGGTGGAGTTGATATGGATGTCTTCCAACACGTGTCAGATGTTGATATCCATCTGGTGAACGTGGAGGACTTGGATACTAGAAGATAACTTTGAAAGTCCCCCTTTCCCAGTATTTTCTACGTGTTGTTTGTTGGAAGCTGTTGTAACTTCCATGAGTAGTGGTGTTTTTTAATGTCGCTTCCCCACCTTTAAAAAAAAAAAAAGTTTCTTGTAATGGATTGGGTTTTAGCAATCAAGGGCCATACCTGTGTTTTGGCCGTATTCTCAAGCTGTGTTTGGACAGCAGCCTAATTAAGCTTTACAAGTGAGACAAATGAGCTCCATGTCTGCCTTCTTTAGGTGGTTCACATTGGCACCTTCATATGTCCTCAGGATGGGCAGTGCCTGAGAGCTTCCTGAGAACACATTAGTGAACTTTTTAGAGGATAAATTATTTTGGCCACAGTGCTTTTTTTCTTTTTGTAAGCCCAGCAGTTGTGTCTTGCACAGAGTCAGGACACTGCTGGTGCTTTACAGATAATAAATAATCATAAAAATCCTGCCTGTTTGGTTCTTATCATGAGGGAGGGGAGAAAATGAGCCCAGTTTGGCTTTGAGATATGCTTTCAGCATGGAGCAGGTTCTGCAGTCTTGCTGCCCAAGGGGATGCAAACTTTTGCTTTGGGTGGGGTGGGCCTAAATGGGTGCTCAGGACACTGAAGGAAAATCTGTTCAGTGAGGGCATGTGAGGAGTTTTTGATCTGGTAAGGGACACACGATGCCCTGACGTGTTGCTGTTTCTTCCCATTATTGACAGGTGGCCTCCTTTAAGCCTAGTGGATCCTTATCCAGGTGGTGGCCATGCTTAATGTGCTGTCTCCAAAATAGATCCCCCCTCATAACTGTCATAAGAAAATCCCATATTTTGAACAGAATGTGCCAGTTCTCTGTGGTTCAGCTGTCTCTAGAAGACAGTTTGATGTTTGGCAGGTGATGGATATTATCAGACAGAGCACCTTCCCTGACTGGATGAGTCCTGCAGAATGGAGGGATCCTGTCACCCCTGTCCTCCTGTGGATCCCAAATGAGTGAAATACACCTGGCTGGCAAGGCCAGGGAGGATTCAGCTGGGTCTGTGCCTGTCATCTCTCCCTGCACGTTGGGAAGCCTCTTTCTCCTACAGGGGCTGGTGCGAAGAAGACATTCAGCTAATGACTGTTGCAAGCTGCTGACATTTGTTGCTCTTTGATGATTAATATGAAAAGAAGCTAAACAGAAAATCTATCCCTGGTGTGTGTCTCCAGCTGGGATGTCAGCACAGAGCCCTGGGAGCTGCTGCCTTCCCGCGCTGCCAGCTCCGAGGCTGGAGCAGGAGCGTGGTGAGGAGGGCATCCATGTCCTTCCAACACAAGCCTCCCACGGAGCTCACAGATGAGCTGTCCCCTGGGAAGGGCTGTCACTGAGCCTGTTGAGGAAAGGGGAGAGCTCAGGGTTGTCCCTGGAGGCTGGTGCAGCAGCAGGCAGAGCAGCGGGGGTGGCGGGTGCTGTCCTGCTTCCCTCCTGCTGCTGCGTGTGGGAGCAGGGATGTGCTACCCTCCCATCAGGGTTTTCCTTTGCCAACCTCCTTCTCCTGCAAAGATTTCTGTGAAGAAGTGAGCTGTGGTGCTTTTTCTTCCTTCCAGGCATTATTACACGTGGCAGAGTTTGTCCTCATCCCCAGCAAGGATAGCAGCATGTTCAGAGCTCTGATTGTGGGTGATGCACCAATGTGTAGCTGGAGATGACAGGTTCCTGAAGGGGCGAGGAGCTGGAGATGCCTTTTCTCCCATGGCTTTGTGGAAAACTCTCACTTTGAAGCTCTGGAATTTACTGAAGCTTTGCAAATAGATCAGATGATTCTACAGCCATGTCACCAGGTCAAGGTTTCCTTGCACTTGCGTTGTCTTCTCTTGACATATCCAGGGTGGCAGAATGACTTTGTAGGAGTTGCTCCTGATCTTTGCTGGTGTAATCAGGAGAGCATGGCCTAGAGAAGCTGCCACGGTGGGTTAGATCAGCTGAGCTGGTCTCATCCCAGCACATGGCTGCAAAGCAAGGCAGTAGAGCAGGGGGAGGTGAGCTGGGGTGATTCCCAGGAGTAAGTTGGGATTCACAGGCTGGGGCTTTCTCCCACATAGCATTTCTCCAGGGAGTCTTCCTCCTCAGCCCCTCTGCAGCCTGTGCCCCTTCTCTCCCACAGTATTTCAGTGCCCAGAGAAATGGAAAGGAAGGTTTTGGGAGACCCCCCACAAGATGAGTGTGAATTTGGGGGCAGAGGCACCAGGAGAGGCCTGGCAGAACCTTGCCTTAGCCATGGCTGCCCTCCCAGCAAGCCAAGATATTCCTGATCCCTCTCTCCCTGCCTGCCACGCTGAAGGTGCTGCTCAGAAACAACCAGCATAGCTGTGGAGAAAAGCAGCTTCTGTCTCTATAGCAACAGCAAGGGATGGTGGGTGCCGTGTCCCCTGTCCCTGTGAGCTGGAGAAGGGCACTGGGGCTGCTCTGTGCAGATGCTCACCATGACAATGTGGGGAGACAAAAGGCTAAACGGTTTGAGCTCCTTCAGGATTGTCCAGGAATGTGAGTTGTTTTGCCTGAACCTTCGGATCCCCAAATTCAGCCACACAGGGCTCAGCCTGCGAGGCTTGGGAGGAGGAGTGGTCCTTCCAAGGCAAGACCTGTCCAACCAGAAGGAATGAAGAAGTCCTGACCATGGCATCTTCTGCCTTTCAGTTCGTCTGACTCCTTAATTAAGAAAATGGCCAGGAGGAGGCAAATACAGTGTGTGGGTTGGGGACTGCTGCCATCAGCACTCCATGGTGCCACTGGGAGAGTCCCAGGCTGCTGTAATGATGATTTCGTGTGTGATCCTACAGGGGACAGTGAAAGGCCCCTCCTCCTCTCACCCTAATGCTGATTATGCTCAGCAGCAAGAAGAGATTTTAATTTATTAAATTAAAAAAAAAAAAAAAAAAGAGTGCCAGGGCCAGGGCAAGTAGCAAATCTGGATTATATCTTTGGGCATATGTGGCAATCACGCCTGGGGTGTTTAGTTCTCCTCTCCTCAACCTAAGCTGATGTTTTTTTCCTGACGAGCTGTTTTGTAGATTTGTGGCTGGGGCTGTGCTGAAATGAAGGTGGGACAAATCCTTTCCCACGTCAGGGCTGTGCTGCCCTTCCTGCCATGGCAGGGTCTTCTCTGTCCTCCCTGTCCCCCAGGAAGGGGTGACTCGTTGTCCATGTCCTTCCCAGGATGAGGCAGCTGAAGGGAAGGGACCTGCAGGAGATGGTGGAGGGTGGGTTGGCAGATTTGAGGATTTAGGGGAGAATTAGAAAGGCTGTCACACAAGGTCTCCCAGCAGTAGCACAGGTGTGGTTCTAGTTCACCCCAGGCTGGGTTTTCTTGGGAAAACACACTCCTTTTATTCAGTCAGGATGTTTCTGAGGGGGGTGAAGGGATCCATGGGTTTATCTGGCGCCCAGGAGCTCAGTGCAGCAGCCCCAGCTCTTGTCACAGCCCTGACACTGCTCCCTGCTGCAACAAGCCACACAGGATGTCCTGACAGCCACAAACTCACTTTTGGGGGACTAGGAGGAATCACCTGCATGGTTTTGAGTTAAAATTTTTAATTACAGTGATAATTAACCATGTAATTTCCAGGCTAAAAGTTTAATATATTGGGCAGAGCCTAAGGAAATGGGATGGTGTCTCCCCTTCGCATGCATATATTCCAAAGGGTGCTGCAATATGAAAGATACATGAACACAGATGATGCCTTTTATGTGGTTTTGGTCACCTGAACCAGAGATGTGGCCAATTCTTGCCTCAGCACACTGGACTTCAGGCAGAAATATGACATGTAGGCTGCAGGGTGGGAGCAGGTGACCAGGGAGGTGTTTTTCTCTGGTGTTGACCCAAGTCCCTGGCTGATGTGCCTATGTCTTCATACAGTGCTTGATTTAGGGGTGATGCTGAGGCTCTGCCCCTCAGACAGGCAGGGGTGGGGTTGTTTCATTCCGTGCCTTGCTGGGACTCAGAGCAGCAAAGGACTCCTTGCTTGTTGGTTCCCCAGGACACAAGAGTCAAAGCGGATTAAAGGTCCCTCGACTGATCACATTTATTTCATTATTTGAGTGAAATCCCTTGTAAATACCGCCTCCCTCCCTTTTCTTTTTATAAAAATAGAAGGCACGAAAGAATTGGAGATTTAGGAAAAGTTAATCACAGGAGTCGCTTGAAATCCATTAACCTCACACAGCCTGAGCGAGGCTGATCCGTGCCCGAGCCCTGCTGCAGAGAGGAGATGCTGAATGGCCTGGGGGGCCCCCAACCCCGCCAAAGAAGAGCTTTCCCTGGAAAATACCTGGTTCTTAGCAGGCTGGGTGGTATTACAGCCTTTGTTCACAGCCTGGCCATGATGAAGTGCTAATTGCAGTGTTGGAACAAATTGGCTGAAGCTCCCAGGAGGCTCCAGAGCTCTGGGTGAGCGGGATCACGTGTGGGAGCCCTGCAGCAGATGCTGCTAGCCAGCCTGTGGGCTCAGGGCCATTGGAAATGCCAGTGCTCTTCCCTTTAGCCTGTGGTTCCTCTGAGCTTCTCTGCAGAATGGGACTTGGGCTTTGCACAGGGATCTATCCCGGTTTTTCTAACAAATTTCAAACAGGTGCACATGGTTGCCATTCCCCAGAAACTGCCCTGAATCCCCACGCCCTTGGGACTCTCTCTGACTTCCTCTCTTCTCCTAGGACCAGCAGTTTTGTGCAAGACCATCAGTGCTGGTCAGCCAGACCTGCAGAAATTAATTAAATGAAAAGCAATGGGAACAGAAGATGAAAGCTAAAATGATGGATGTTCATTAAATACTTGCCCAGAGCCCTAAGTGCTCTGGGCATTTGGTGATGTTTGCTTCCAGCCAAGGAGATTGCAATAGTTAAACATACCCAATGCAGTGGTGATTAAGGAATCTGCTTCTGGTATCTGGGTGTGGGTCCAGAGCTGGTGCCCTCTCTCCATTGGGATTTGCACCTTGGAGTTACCAGCAATGGTTTGTTGTGGATTGCTTCTCCTGGCTGGGGAGGGCGTTTGTTTGCTTTAAATGCTAAACCTTGAGTTCTGTATTAATAGCACAGTAATGCATCGCTTTTGTGTCCAGCATGAGGGGTTATATAAAACACAGATTAATAGGAATCAGGAAAACACAGGAGCATGGAGAGGGGTGCCATGAGGATGCCTTGGAGGGGGAGGCGGGAGGGAGGTGGCAGGGCCAGAGGGTAGAGAAGGTGGCTGAGTGGGTTCAGAGCACTTCCTGGCAGGATTTGCTCCAGTAATTGTTCTGCAGCCCCCAATTCAGGCCATTTCCTGAACCAGCATGTCTGTGATCAGGGGTCTTTTGTCCTTGGGTGATAACAAGAAGGCAGAAAGGAGGTCTGGGAATTTGAGTGGAAATGGCTGCGCTTTTTTTTTTTTTTTTTTTCCCTAGCTGATATGCATCATCTCTGCAACTGCAAAAAAGCAAACATAGTACAGGCAGGAAGATGAATGAACAAGCAGTTGTCCAAAGGAAAGGCACATCTTTCACTAGAGGTAAAAACCTCCATTCTCCACATGGCTTGTTTCTTCTCTCCCATCACAAAAAGCAAAGTGATACTTGAGTTAAGAAAGGCTGAGAATTCTCAGAAGCTCCTTTCTGCTCTTGCAGTGATCAGTACTGGTTTCCAGGGGCCCCATGCACAACCCAGAACAGCAGTTCCTCAGTTTTGGGCAGAAAAGCTTCCTCTTGCAGACTCCTCAGCCCAGAAACATTCAAGATGTTCTGAAGGGGTACCAAGGACGCTGATCCAAACCCCTCCTGCTGCTATTCCTCAGAACAGGGGCAAGGCAGGAGAGGGAAAGCAACAGGTTTTTGGGCACCTGCCTCTGATGTGACCTTCCCTGGGAGAGCATGACCTCGGCAGCTCTGCCCTCCCCCGACGGGAAGATGCCTCCCATCCCGGGAGGAAGGCACAGCTGGACTCCAACCATCAATCACGTTCTGCAGGGAAGGGCTTGTATGGGCTGTGGGATTCCCGGTGGGGTGACTTTTTTTCAAAGCCTCCTGCAATAACAGCAACCGTTGCTCAGCTTCCTTTCTAGATAACCTTTTTCCTGCTGCCCAACATGCTTATCTGCTGCAGACAGGCTGGCAAGATGAACCGGAAAGCTGATACCTTATCTCTCTCCCTCAAGGAGCCTATTTAAGTGCTGGAATGTGTTGAGATGGTTAATGATTGTTAAAATCCAAGTGAGGAACATGGACCTAAGGACAGGTCCTGCTGGGATGGAGCACTTAGTCAAAAAGGAGACTTGAGGGACCACAGCCTTTCCAGGCTCTTCTATCTTTTATCTGCCAAAAGATGCATCACCTAAAATGTAAAATATTTATTTAAAACTAAAAGGTATAGACTGGGTTTCTGGCTAATCTGGGAGTTACCTCTGCAGGCTGCTCCCAACTCAATGAGGTTTGCTGTGTCCCTTCGATATGGTTTTATCTGTGTCTCAGTTTACTCACTGCAGGAAATACACTGCTGTGGGTCTGCCCTGCAAGGGATGCAGTGTGTGATTCCTCACCCACCCTTTAATCTGACTGCTATGGGAAGCAGCAAGACGCTCACACATTCATAAAGGTAAATAGGATTGGAGAGCTATTGGGCTAATTGAAATGAACGGGGCTCAGCGGCTCACACAGCCTGATACAATGAAATGAGACCTCTCTGGGGACACAGGAGTCAAGCATAGCTTCAGCACTTCCCTTATTTCAGCCACTGCAAGTGGCAGCTACAGCAACAGCAATTGCAGGCACCAGGATTTGAGCACTGTGACAGGAGGGGGGCCAGGGAACACCAGCGTGGCCGGGGTGATGTCTGTAACAGCTGCTGGGGATGGGTGAGACAGGCTTATTTTCGTCCTGACCTGGGTGAAAAAATAGCTGTTGGAGATGTTGCCAGCCTGAAACACTCTGCCAGCAGGAGCCAGAGTGCTCTCCTTCCTGATAGGCAGCTGTGTTCCAGCACACCGGGGGGGGGAGTAGGATGGGGAAAGGGGAGCAGGGCCAGGCAAACCCTCACAACCCCAGTGGGTTGTGTGGCCCTGAGGAGCTCTGGGAGTGCCCAGATCCCAGCACACACATCATGTGAGTGGTGGGAGCTCGTGTGTGTGCCAGGGGTCCCTGCACCCCCTGCCCTGACAGCACCCCTGAGGGCCAGGCTCAGATCTGGGCATGGTTCTTCACCACTCCATCTGCTCTTGGACTGTGTTTGTGAGATAAACTGTTCAGCTGCAATGCACACTGCTACAGTGGGCTGCTGCATCTGAAAGTTAATCTGTTCCACATCACCGACTAGTTTTCCATAGTGATGCATAAGGAATCACCCCAGAGCAGACCTCAGCCAAGAGCTTTAACAGAAACACAGGTGATCCTGTGGCAGCCAGGCTGGGACAATGTGCTTTCTGGGAGGTCTGATCCCATCCCAAGCTTGCTACAGCTGCTCTATCCCCTGAGGCTTTTCATCTCCTGCAAAACTCTTGAAATTAGTCACTGCAAATGTGCATGTCTGCAAGATCCTCCAAATTCTCTTTACATCTTACGAGGTCCTTGGCTCCATCCCATTGGGTAGGAGCAGGATGCCAGCCTCAGTCACAGCCTTTTTGGGGGGTTGCAGAGAGGACCCTGCAGGGAAGTAGGACAGGAGGCCTGTGATACTCATTTTTTTCTCCATGATGTGATCTGATTACACTGATGAGGAACGGGGCTGTTGTGGCTGCTATGTCCTGACATAGCTGATCAGTCCTGTGTGTCTCTGCCCCTGCTCTTCTTGTTTAATTCCTTTAGGACAGCACTTGTATTTTTGGGGTCATTGCAGCTCCAGTCCTCACCCTGCATCCCTGCTGGGTGCAGTGACTGTCAGGATGGGGCTGAGCTGTCCTGCAGATAGAACGAGGCCATCTTAGCAGTTGTCCCTGTCAATGTAAAAAGCAGGAATGAGGGAGATCCATCTGAGATGCTCGGCGCCTGTCTTGTGATCCTGAAACCCAAGAGCCCCCCCTGACTCAGCAGGTTATTAATAACCCCCTGGCTGTGCTCCCACCACAGCGCCTGCCAGCCCTGGCACCGCCTGGCTCTCCTCTGTGGTGAAGTGAGATGCACATCCCAGGCAAGGGCAGGAGCTCCTTCCTGCCAGCCCCCGCACCCCAGGCTCACCCACAGGGCTGGGCAGGAATGGTGTGGGGCTCATGGAGGGGTCTGGAGAGATCCAAGGCCTCTGCACCTCCTGCAGCACAGGAGAGGCTCCTGCTGAAGTCAGCGTCATTGCATCCTTGTCCCCGCATCCTCTGGTTTTTATGTCTAAAATCAGTCCTGGTTCAGGCTGCAGGACGGGTGAGTTTGGCCTCCTGGAGTGTGGCATCAGCAGTGCCACCTACCCCCTCCCCAGGCTGGCACACACTGGGTGTCCCCAGGCTGCTGCAAACCCTGGTGGCACCTGGCCGCTGTGTCTATTTGGACAGGACAGGGTCTGCCAGCCACTGAGTTTCCATCTGTCCCTGCTGAACCTTTTCTGTGGTCATGACCTTTGCCTGTGTTCTTCTTCCCAGGCTTGTGAGGGCAAAGCAGATGAGCCACAGATACCTTGGAGATGAGCTGAGGGGAAAGAATGGCACATTCAACAAAACTGTGGTGATGATGCAATCTGACTTTGGTCTGTTCCAAAGGGAACACCTGGCTGCAGGCAGCCTCCTGGGGGTCCCTGAGCACTGGTGGCCCCTGGCAGCCCTGCCAGAGCTGCCCATCTCTCCTCGTGCCCGGGGTGGGCTGTAGCACACCCACATCCCCACCATGTTACACAAACAACCCTGACCCCAGGAGCTCAGCAAAGCTGTGGGGTGATTTGGTGTGAGGGTGAGTCCGGCTGTGCTCGCCAGGGCTGCTGCTCATTAGCCAGGTTCATTAGCACTCCCTGGGTTCTAAATAGCAAAGTGGAAGTGCCCACAGCACCAAGAAAAACCCACTCCCACGTGGCAAAGCATCGACTCGACACTTCGGCAGCCTCTTTGAGCACCAGCGAGGGGTGTGAGCCCAGCGTACCGCGGGGACCCTGCGCTGTTCCCCCGACACAGAGCGTGGAGATGCGAGAACGGGGCTGGCCGCTGCCGGGGGCCACTCTCCGAGCCCCTCGGCCACCGGGACACGCAGCAGCCAGGACTGAGGACACCGGGGAGAGCGGGGCTCGCCCGCCGGCGGCTCCAGGCTGGGTTTGTCGCTCCATCTAGTGGGGACGCGGCGGGATGTCGCCGCGGCCCCAGATCGCGGCCCCGGGAGGGCAGCCCCGAGCAGCCCTCGGGACGGCGATGCCCCGGGCCCTGCGGCCCCCCTCCTGTCTCGGGAGCTGCGCCTTGTGCCCCCATCACACGCCAAAGTCCCATGGGAAGTTACAGCCCGAGCCGTGGGGCCGCTCCCGAAGGGAACAGGGACGGAGAGGCAGGAGGTGGATGGAGCTTTTGGGGCTGATGCTGTGTTTTCCTGAGCAGAGGTAGTTAGCACTCACTGAAATATTTCAGAATTGTGTTGATAATTAAAGGAGAAGCTGAACTCAAAAGGGACCACGTGTGATCTCCTGAGATGGAAGGGACAAATCTTGTAATGAGAAAAAAACACTCAGAAGAGAGTTATTTCATTAATTTCCCAAGAAAAAGGAAATGCTGCAGCTCCAGAGGTGTTCCAAGCAACAGCCTTGGCTTTGGGGCTGTGGAAGTGCATCCTGCAGCCTGTTAATTGCAGTTGCCATTTCTGTCTCTGCACGTGTGTGGGATTCACACGCTGGCTGGGCTGTGATCATCCCATCACTGATCAGAGCCACACTCGACAGGGACAGCGAGAGCTGGCTTGTTTACAGCAGGGGCTGAAACTCTTACCAAAATCCACCCATTTTCATCAGCTCCAGAGCATACAGAAGCAGCTGATAGTCCCCTTTGTCAGGGTGAAGCAAGATATTTTTGAACTCTGAAACAGCAGCTGTCTCGCCACGCATGGAGGGGAGGAATTAGATTGTGGTGATGGAAGGTTGGAACCATGAACCCAAATGTGTCCTTGAACTCACATCCTGACCACAACTATAGTCCTTATGAGAGTTTCAAGGTAGGAAACAAAATAATTTTGTAGTTCAAATCTGGACTGATCTTCAGATTTAGAGTGAAAGAAGTTTGATATATTTATGTTATGAATTGTCATAAGAGTCAGGTTGATCTAACACAGAAACATTTTGCCTTCCTCAGAAATATTCCTTATGTTTTGAGATACACCTTTTAGGCCTTATGTTAAATAACTGGATCCCCTTATTTGTCTTGGATTTTTTTTCCAACCTCTTTGAAGAAGTGGGCTTTGATAAACAGAGGTGCTAACTGAAAAAAACTCAGGTGCTTCTACAAGCATTTTTCTGTGTGTTTTGGAAGTGAGTGTTGTATTGACAAGACACCCAAGTCCTTGCCTGACAAAACTTTAGTACTTGCACCTCCATCTCCCTATTTTCCCCTATTTTCTGAATGTGCTGAAAACTCAGCATGTCACCAACACTCTTTGGAGTCTTTTGAAGAACACAAGCTGTCACATTGTAAGAAAGGTGTGTGATGTTTCTTGATTTTTTTTTTCTTGAACCTCTTGCTATTTAAGCAACCAAGGTTGCGTGAGGGCTTCCAAGTGGATGTAGCAAGAAAGGTTGGGCTCTAAAAGCTGAGTAGCCTTGCTGTCCTCTGAACAGGCCAGCCAAAGGAAAAAATCACTGGGCCTGGATGAGCAGGAGCAGTGGACTTATTCTGCAGTTATGCACAAGGAAAAACTGAAGTCATGTCTGATGAAGTGCCTCCAAAATACTTCCACTATCAGGCAACTGGTATTTGGTTTTTGTTGTAAGCAAAGCTCAGTGCTCATGCCAGCTGAAAGCAATTCACTTTTCATTGGAAGAATAGTTTCTTCCTTTTAATCAGCTCTGTTTTAAATGATTTCCATTTTTAGTGCCTTAAATAGCCATTTTGGTTTGTCCTTCAGGCAGCCAGCATTTACTCATGAAGAATGGAGTGGGTCTGCAGCCTTTAAAAGGATAAACAATAGCCTGGCAAACAAACACTTCCATGGCATCTTGTTTTCATACAGAGCCTGCAACTCCCATGAGCTGCAAAGGAATAAAAGTTAACAGCCTCTACCTGATCCAGCAGCTAGAAGAAGCAGTAAGTAACACAGTTATTACAAGTAATCCAGTTTGGAATAAAGGCCAAGATTCCTGGATTTTATACTATTTTCCTGTTCCCAGTATTTCATACTCTATTTCAGCTTAGACAAGTGAGAGACTCCAGCTTCCTCTCTCATCAGAGTACATCTTTCTTCTTAAAAAGCATCTCTATTGATATTAGGTCTTAAATAAGAGGAGAAAAAAATCTTTTATATTTGAGACCCAATGTCCCTTTGTTCTACTTGAGGTCTGGCTTTCAAAACATTTCCTCATATTTGGATAACACAGCCTCATACGTGGGATTACAGAGAGCTGCCAGAGCTACTCATGTCTTCTCTCCCACCTCTCAAATATGACAGCTCAACTCTACTGATGTTCTTGCTGACTGGGTTTTGGGTCCTAAGGCCCTGCTCACTTAGTTGCAGGCTTGAATTTCCCTGTAGCTGTCTCAGATGAGCTAATGAAGTCAGTGCAGGCATGAAGCATTCTTGATTTAGACACAACTGAATTTGAAATGATTTTCGTGCTTCGGGCCATAAACAGCTCCTACCTCATGGAATTATAAAGCATATTCTCCTGTGGACAGGTTATTCCACAACTGACCATTGAGGGTTTCTCCTGCAGCAGCTGATGCTGGCTGCTGTCTGACACAGATGGAAAAGGAATGTGACCTGACCCACTAAGGTAAATGTGTACTTTGTGGTGCCAAATGGCCTCTGGATGGAGAACAGAGAAGGATCACTTTGCTTTTTCCAAGTGTGTTGTGGAGTTTGGTGAATGACTGCGAGGGCAGTAAGGCCCTGTCCTGTGGTGCAGGCTGCCATTTACAGCTGAACAAAGTGATAGCAAAATGGCACAGGAGCACTGAGCCTGTAAATCACCCTGCTTGGTGCAAGGCAGGGGCAGGGATTGATGGATTCAAAGCAAATTTTTTGTAGAAGCTGTAGAATATAATAGCAATTCTATTAATTCTAGGAGGCCTTATACCAGAAGGCATTTCTGTAGATACATATCCTGTACTAGGGCTGTAAGGCCTTTGTAATGGGTATTTTGTTTTTGTTTTAGATTTCTCACTAGTAGAAGGATGGAGCACACAGCAGGATTTCTGCTCTGTCTTGTAATTAGTCCTGCAAGGAGGAAGCAGAACACTCCTGTGCTTGACTCTCTTGTCCAGGGGATAATTTGGTAAGGACTCTGGGACAGGTGAAAAATCAGAGTGGGTGAGCTGTTTTTCCAGAACAGATCCTGCACAGAGCTATGCACTGAATTTCATCCAGTTGAAACCTGTTCTTCAGTCTCTGCCCAAACTGCTTCTCATTGTTGACACTCCTCCCTCACAGCCCATTGTGGGTCTAATCCTACCAGCTCTCACTTTACACTTGTTTTGATTTATACCCAAGCTGATGAGAGGTGGTGCAGGCCTTTAAAGAGCACCAGAAGAAATTCCTCACCTTTATGCCAAGGTCTGATCCATGGCTGTCCCCATGGACCATATGCAGTTGTGTGGATGTAGAGGAGCCACACTGTCCCCTGTGGTGGTAAAGCTATGTCCTCTAACTCTCCAGATTGTGCCCAGCTTTGAACAGTGAGGGGGTGGAAAATCCAGCCCTAATGAAGTCCTGAGCCAGACTTGCAGAAGAGCTGGCTCTGGCACACTGTTGGGCACAGGTGGAAAAGCCAGGGGCTCATGGGCACTGCAGTGTACACACCTGGTAATGAATGTACCATTGTCTTTCATTTGTTTCCTTTGGCCTTTTGATCGCCACAACAGTTTGCATTAATTTTTTCTTTAATTGCTTCATCTTTTCCCTTGGCCTTGCATTGTTGCCTTGGAGATGCACAGGAGACCTTTGGAGAACTGCTTATTACAGCAGCAGGTGTGGATAGTGCTGACCTGGACAAACCTGTGTGAGTCACCTGCTGATGGTGGGGGTTGTAGGTGTCTGCATGAGTCACTGAAAGTGAGGGGATCCCACATTCCTGATCTCCCAAAGGGAAATGTTAATGCCTTTGGGTGGCTTCCTGTGACTCTGCACCTGTAGCTGCTCCCGTGGAGGACAGTGTGGTTTGCATGGGCAGGAAGCAGGTTAGAAGAGCTGTTTGTGTGTGTGTGTACTTGTCTGACCAATGGAGAAAGAAAGAATTAAGTGGACCAGACTAATGCCCCAGCTGCCAGTGAGTTGGTGAGAGCAAGAATTTGGGAATGTCAGGAAGGAGGGTAGGCTCCTGTAGGGAGAGAAGTGGAGGGCATTGGCCTCCTGTCTCTGGACAGGCAAAACACTCCTACAAAGATGAGATGAGACACCAAAGGGCCAGGAGTGGTGTAATGCTTTGATATGCAGAAAAGGACATCTGACAACCAGATGATGGTTTTCAGCAGCTCTGGTGCATCTCTTGGTAGCTCAGTGCCTGGCAACTTCAATAGCAGTGCAGATCAACTGTAGGAACATCCCATATGGTCCAGAAAGCTGTTCATGCATTTCTTCCCTCTGCATTACTCTTGATGACTGTTTGAGATCAGACACATCTCTCATGAGCACTGATCCGGCTGCCTGGCCTTACACTGTTCCTGTAATGTGGAGAGAGGTGGGAGCTGCTCCTCCTGAGGCATTGCCTGCACTGGGGAAATGTGCTGCAAAATTCCTCTAAGGCCACTTTCCCTTCATGGGCAAGGGTCTGTGGGGTGCCAGCATATGACTGGTGACCCATGAATAAGCTAAAGAGTGCATTTGCACGAGACCAGCAATTTCCCAGGTACTTGTCCCATATATATAAATAAATATATATATATGTGTGTGTGCACAATTTTTCTGAACTGCTGGGCAGTCCCTAAGAAATAAATGCATGTGTGTACCTGCAATCTGGCCTTCTGTCACCAAATGTCACACTGACAGACACCTGTGTGTCTTACAGGACAGGGAAGGAGAATTAAAGAGAGGCTGCTCTGTCCTTGGGTGCAAGGAGACCACATCTCCAAAGCTATAAAAGATCCACTGGGCAGAGGAACTGCAATTTGCAGTAATGTTTACAGCATTGTCTTTAGTGCCAATTTCTTGCCAGTGCTGTTGCTCAGGTTGAGTCGACCTGAAGCTCTTTTTTTTCTGAAGCAGGGACTGACTATGTTTGCTGGTGAGGCTATTGGTATTTTATGGCTCTGTGGAGTGTTTTGGGAGAGGAGTGACTGCCTTGCTCTACTGCATTCATTTCCATCATCCTTAATGACAGAACAAATTAAAAGATATTTCTGGGCTGAAGTCCTTCCAAGTGGCAGCTCCTCCAAGTTGCCTTTGAACCTGATGCCCATGAAACCATGGGGGGACAGCAGGCAGCCTTCAGTGGTGTTTTCTGGTCCCTCTCAGGCTGGACAGGAATCCTCATGGGCCTGTCACCCCCCATGCCCTTGTCATTGCCCTGTGGCTCTGGGGTCACACAAAAGTGAGAGAAAAACTTCCAGTACCCCCTCGGAGACATCATCCCTGGCACAGGGGCTCAGGCTGGGGTGGTTGTAGCAATGAACCCTGCAGTGATGACCCTTGCCTCATGAGAGAGATGCTCCAGTCCCCCAATCATCCTTGTTGCCCTCCCCCTGGAGCCACTCCAGCAGCTCCATGTCCCTCTGAGGGGCCCTCACAGAATCACAGATAAATTGAGGTTGGACGCGACCTCTGGAGATCAATGCAGGGTCACCTGGAGCAGGTGACACAGGAATGTGCCCAGGTGGGTTTGGAGTGTCTCTAGAGTGGGAGACTCCACGCCCTTCCTGGGCACCTGTTCCAGAGCTCTGCCACCCTCAACGTAAAGAAGTTCCTCCTCATGTTGAGGGGAAATTTTCTTTTAGTTTATGGCCATTGCTCCTCATCCTGTCACTGGGCACCAGTGAACAGTCTGGCACCATCCTCGGGCACGCCGGGGAGATATTTACATGGATTGCTGAGATCCCCTCTCAGCCTTCCCTTCTCCAGACTAACCCGGCGCATCTCCCGCAGCGTCTCCTCATCAGAGAGATGCTGCAGCCCCCAAATCCTCCCTGTGGCCTCCGCGGGACTCTCTCCAGCCGCTCCTTGTCCCCCTGAGGGAGCTCCCCCTCAGCGCCGCCCCCGCGCTGCCGGCGGCGCCCTGCAGGTGGCGCTGCGCGGCGGCGCCGGGCC